>OZ026602.1:29656376-29681376 GCA_964020085.1 Micromussa lordhowensis | reverse complement strand
ATGGCGTCTTGAGATAAAGTCGAAGTGGATACGTTCCACAAAGGCATTCAATACGCACTGGAAAAACTAGGAAAGTCGAAATTTGGCTTTGAAAGAACAGCAGTATCAAATTTTAAAAGCAAAAGACACGAGGGCTCTGGGAACGAGCTTGTTGATTATTCCAGAGCTCCGTGTCTTGGTGCTGACCAAAAGGCACGTGGGCTCTGAGAACGAGATTGAGACATTGGCGATTTGAGAGAATGCTTCTCCAGGAGCCTGTTCGCAGGCTATTTCCGCGGGTGTTTTGTTCTCGTAGCAACGAAAACGGTGGTATTGAAACTGCAATGAAAGTAGTCGAGGCCGATCGCTGTCTTATCTGTTCAACAGTTGTAGCAAAGAAAGAGAAGCTGTATAATTTTGGAAAATCATCGATTGACTCTTGCGAGATTATAAAATCAGCACTATTAAAACGTGAATGTGAGAAACTTCTCAGCTAGTGAACAATTATTCATCTCCAGAGCGCAAAGCTACCAGAGATTGACGAAGTCATCAAAAAAGCAAAAAGTGAATTGGAGGAGGTTTATAAAGCGACTGCTCACCGTACGAAGAGACTGTAAAGATGATGCAGAGTGAGACGTCGCGAAAGGAGTCGCCAAACTAGACTTGCCACAAGTCGACCTCATGAATTTCAGGGTCGAATTTGTTTTCAGGGTGGAATTTTTTAGGCTGCGAAGCGGCTGAGCGAGCGACGTATAGTCCAGGCATTTTATCGTCAAAAGTCGGTCAGCCTGCCACTAATTGCAAAAGAATGTTTCTCAACTGATTTTGACTCAGGAACATGTCCTCTATAACATATCAAAAGTCCCCGAAAATCCGAGCGGGGGATGTTGACAAAACACAAGTTTTGTTAGAGCCCCATATTGCGCAGCATGAAAACGAGGTTGCATGAACTACCTGTTGTGTTACGTGCAGCATGGACTGGTAAAGATTAAGAGAATTTATTGTGTTTTCTTCCCAGGTAAGTCCATCTATGTACCGATTCAGTCGAATAATCGTTCTGTATAAGAAAATACACGTAAAACCTGTAGAAAATGTCCACGACTGTCAGCGATCTAAGTGAAGTATGCAGCGAGGAATTATGTCTTCCACAAGCTAATTTAGATCTCAGAAAAGAGAATTTTACACTGAAAGGTCCTGAAAGTAAAAGTATTGTCATGTTTTAAGATTGTTAGCTAGTTTAGAAGAAAATCTTACAAACTACCTAGTTGTGGCTAAGTGCATTGACCACTATAAATACTCAATAACAACATTTCACCTCATTGTAAATCCTGGTAAGTCGAGCTTACTTGACAGTCACAAAACTTAGGCCATCAGTAAATTAATCCATGTTTTCTATAGAACTTAAAGCAAAATGTCTAGGAGTTGTACCCAATTTTATATAACTGGCAAAAGCTCACTCGGAGACTGTAGTTCTTAAACTCGAAGAAGCACGAGCACCGTTCGATAAGCTGATGGAGCAAGCACCGCAGAAGTTCTGGAAAACATTAAAGAATGCCTACACAGAAAGCAAGACCTCCTAGTCCAGAGAAAAAACACAGCAGCTTTGAGGATTCAGTACCTAGAAATGGTAGACATATTGGGCTCCTTTATAGAAGCAGATCGCAGAGCGAATTGTCAGGAAACTTCACCCACAGGCAATGACCAGAATGCTGCCATATCTCGCTGCGTCAGGCCACAACTTGTACGTAAAGTGTGTTCGACTATACCTACAGTCGATGCGACCTTTGAACTGACCACCAGGATATCTACCGAGCCTTCATTTCAGTTCTTCACCTAGCAAGAAGAAGTGATCCATTCGGGCTGGATTATCAATAGACCTAGTCATCGAGCAGGTTCTTATGAGAAGTCTGAAGACCGGTGGAGACTTGACCAGAGGGAGGAGCCTAACGATACAGCAATGTCTTATCTGGTTGTTATCGATGCCCGCGTGTGCCGAAACAAACCACATCATGCAAGAACTGAAGGGAATTCAGTTTAACTCCGGAGAACAGAACAAAGATATGTCTAAGGCAAGACAGATAAGAGATATGAAGGACACAGTGACCATCCTCAGGGCACTGGCTGCCCACAACCCTTTCTCTCTCGACACTAACAATAACGTAGGAAACATCATGAATGGTGTAAATGCGGAAAGTATTTCCAATGCTGACACAGTCAAGAGTGTCGGGGAAAAGAAAGTTAGCCACAGATTACTCATTCAAACGAAGTGCCCAGGCAGTCACTATGGCATCAAATTCCTCCGTGAAGATTGCCGATGACCAAGTACAAGTTGACTCTCAACTTTTATTTCAACGCCTCATTATCGTCTGTGATAATTCCTAACTTGACGAATTATTTCAGTACGAGCTCTGCACATATCCCACAGCCCTTTTCGATTCCCCATTCATGTTAAGGCAGCCACAAAAGCCAGCACTAGCAGATGCGCTATGGACAAAGCTTACACCAGAGGCCAAGACGCAGCCTACAGAGAATGTACAGCACGTGCTAGACGGAGGTGCTCTTGTCCATCCAGTCCCATGGCCAAGAGGTTCTCCGACGTACAAAGTAGTATGCGACTTGTATTGCACTTACGTGCAAATGAAAAACGGAAGAGCAATAGTGGTGTTTGACGTGTACAACGAAATGTCGGCTAAAGCAATGACGCAGCTGAGGCGCGCATCAGGTAAGGCTGCTTCCACTGTCACCTTTGCAGAAAGCTTGTCTGTAACGTTGAAGAAGGGTAACTTTCTCTCGAATCCCAGGAACAAACGACGCTTTCTGTCAATGCTAAGTGAGGCTCTCCAGAATTTAGGATGCATAACACATCACGCAAATGGTGAAGCCGACCTTCTTATGGTGAAAACCGCTGTAGAGTCTACCCGAACGGTAAATTAATTATTTCATCAAATTAAGTTGGTGTTCACTTCGTTTAAAGTCAGGAGTTGGTTTGGTGCCAAGGATCCTATCCCTGCGGGTTTACGATCGCGAATCATTTATAAGTTTTCATGTGCAGGCTGTAGTGTCTGTTATATTGATGAAGCCAATAGACACTTCGCTACTCGCATCTGTGAACATCTCGCCTCCGACAAACATTCCCACATCTTAAAACACTTGAGAGGCTCCGAAAATTGTCGCTCCCTTTGTTCAGAAGATTGAGTCTGCTTCCACCAATTTCCAATTGAAAATTAAAGGAGCCATACATATCCTTTGGGAGCAGCCGTCTTTAAATTCCCAAGCCAAACATCTTTGTTTATCCCTTTCATACTAATTAGTCTCTTTTCTTAGCTTAAATAGTTTGAGTTTTTTGTTGTTTATTTTGTGCGTGCGTTTTTATTCTGTTCTCGTCTTCATCCATAATTATTCGTGTTATATCTCACATTGTTACACTACTTATTTGACAACTTCATTTCAGTTATTTCTCATTAGAGAGGTTAAGCATGACGTTAACGGCAGACGGCAAACGGCAAAGACAACTTCTGATTTTGAGTTCTTTTCTTCTAATCCGTAAACAAAGCACAAAGAAATGGAGTAATCTCTACTACTATTCATTTCAAAAACAAATTATTTTACTCTACCGTACACACAGCTGATTAGAGACAGGAAAAGTTTCATTTTTGCCGTTTGCCGTTTGCCGTAAACGTCATGCTTAACCTCACTATTGTACAACTGACGACGACGGATGATGTTTCATCCGAAACATGTATTGATTAAATTATGAACTTCAAAAACATCGTTTGGTTCATCAAAGCAATAACTAAAGTAAATTATTTTAACAAAAGATGTAAACAACACTATAATCAACCAATCAAATTGCAGGCATTTCGATCTTTACCGGGCAAGGGTCTACCTATAAAAGCCACCCAAAAAAGTAATTCGTCATTCGTTCATTTGAACTGCAAGAAAAATGCTAACTCTGTACATTGAGGGCAACTAATTTGTTAACAAGCGACAAGAAGCCCGTGCGACGGCTGAAATAAATGGCTGCATAGAACGTGCTGCAATGGTGTACATAACCCAATCACTCTAGCCAAAAGTCGTTCCCCTCCTCAGTCAAAAGCTGTATTATCTCGTATTTTAACTGGAAATACGGTCGAGTACGTTGTTAGCTGTGGGCAGTGATTGTCATCTATCTTCACAGAATATTTTGACTTAGAAGTGTAGGCAAAACGGCTTGGGGCTGGCATGCATAGCGAGTAGACGTGTTCTCGAGAGCTCCGCTCTGGTTATTTAGTTAGTTTTCTGGCAGCCTGTATTTCTTGTATATGGAAACCATCCTCTCTTCTTTGAAACGTACAATATCAGTGAGAAGCAATTCTGATTCGTCTGAGTCAAGTTCTCCGCGGGAAAAGCGTTCAAAGAGTTTAGCCGAGGAAGACGAGATTCTCCAAGCCTTAAACATGGCGGGTAACGTTAGCGAAAAACTCGATACAATTCTTGGGGAACTTAAGAAACTGGAGAAACTCGATGCAATTGAGGCAACGTTGAAGGATTTAACAAGCAGATTGGGGAACGTCGAATCAACTATCGACAAGATGAAAGAAAACGCACGTGCTGTGGAAAGTTCGATCAAAGGTATGGACAAGAGTCTTACATATCTAAACAAAGAAGTTGAAGAGCTTCGTGGAACGGTAGAAGACAAGGATAAGCAAATAGAATATTTGCATACGCAACACCTTTATCTCGAGTCGTACAGCAGGAGAGAAAATCTGAAATTTTTTGGCATACCGGAAAACGAAGCCAGCGCTTCGGAGGGGAAAGATGCGGTTGGCACAATTGATGTTTTGTGTGAGTTTCTTCATCGTGTCCTTGGCTTTGGGGATCCAAAAAGGAATATGGAGTTTCAACGAGTGCATCGGATCGGCAAATCCGTACGTGGGAAGCCCAGGCCGATTATAGCCCGTTTTTTACGCTATCAAGATCGTGAGACAGTGCTTCGTGCTGGGTTTCGATTGAAAGTCACTGAGTATATGATTTTGCAAGACTTCCCTCAGGAAATCATAGAGAGAAGGCGCAAGCAAATGCCGAAATTAAAGGAAGCTAAAAAAAGGGGCCAAAAAGTATCCTTCAGCAAATCCGAACCGGATAAACTCTTTATTGACGGCAAGTTTATTTCTGCGTAAGGGTTATCATGATTATCTGTGACCTTTATTTGTTATAGCAAGGCTGTAAGGTGTTATTGTTTGATTATTGTATATTATAACCATGCAGCAAAAGCTCTCTAGGAGAAATGTCGAATTATTTAATTAGTCCCATCTCAAAGAGCAGTGCTAAGGATATTTATCTTGCTGCTCTTTTAAGTTTTGTGTTTTTTAGTATTTCGTTAAAATGTAATTTTTGCGTTTTTGTTTTTGTAGATGTTCTGCTTTGCTTTTTCTATGTTGTTCAAAGCTATTCTGGCGTGTTAACGAGGATATATTCTTTAAAGTTTGAAGGTGCCAATTTCACGCTTAACTTTTCCCACC
This sequence comes from Micromussa lordhowensis, assembly GCA_964020085.1. Lineage (NCBI taxonomy): Eukaryota > Metazoa > Cnidaria > Anthozoa > Scleractinia > Lobophylliidae > Micromussa > Micromussa lordhowensis. Next base: position 29,675,896 of record OZ026602.1, on the reverse strand, counting down.
TAATGAAGTTGTTTTTCCCTTGGCGAAGTAGGGCGTAGTAACGTTGATTTTAGCCTTTTGTCATTAAATGCTCGAGGGATTCGAACTTTTGAAAAGCGGAAAGCAATTTTTAGCTGGCTTTTAAATTCTGGAGCCGACATTTGTTTTCTGCAAGAAACTTACAGTACTCAAGAAGTCGAAAACATTTGGAGAAAACAGTGGAAAGGAAAAATGTTCTTTTCGCACGGTAGTAACCACAGTCGAGGTGTACTTGTACTGGTAAGGGATAAATTAGACTTTCAATTACGATCTATTAAGGTTGATTCTCAAGGTCGCTATGTTTTCCTAGAGGTTTCCATTCAGGATTCACCATATTTTCTTTTAAATATTTACGCTCCAAACAAATGTAGTGAACAATGTACCTTTTTTAAAGAAATATCAGAAATTTTGAAAGCTGCTAGAACAGAACAGGATTACCCAATTATCGTCGGAGGCGACTTTAATGTCATACTTGACCCCGACTTAGATGGACGGGGCGGAAACAACAGAAAGAAAGACTCCGCAATATTAGTCGAAGATATGCACTGGATATGTCGATCTGGTTGATATCTGGCGTATTAGGAACCCCACTACATCACGATTTACTTGGCGTCAAAAAACTCCGGTTGTGCAGAGGCGTTTAGATTTTTGGCTTATAAGCGACAGTTTGCAAGATGAGATAATTTCAGCGGAGATTAAAACATCAATAAAAACGGATCATTCGGCAATAACCCTTTCAATTTGTGGCTTAGATGAAACTGAGAGAGGACCGAATTTCTGGAAATTCAATTCGAACTTAGTAAATGACTCGGTCTACTGTGAACTTTTAACCACTGAATATGTGAATTGGTTAGAGGAATTTAAAGAGGTTCAGGATAAGCGTGTTTTATGGGATTTAATTAAATATAAAATAAGACAGCGAACAATTACATACAGTAAATGTAAAGCCCGTGAAAGAAGAGCAAAACTACAAAAGGTGGAGGATAAGCTGAAGGAATGTACAGAAAAATGTGATACCGATCCAAATAGTGGAAATCTCGAGGACCTGGAGTGCCTTCAAACAGAATATGATCAATTGTATGATTACATTACACAAGGGGCAATCATTCGCTCTAGGGCAACCTGGTATGAAATGGATGAAAAAAACAACAAATATTTTTTGAATTTAGAAAATTCAAACAAAACTAAAAGCAGTGTTCGCAAAATCTTAACAACAGATGGAGCATTAATTAGCGACCCAAAAAAGATTATGAACGAATTGGAATTATATTATTCCAATCTCTATGATGGTAGAAATTCCGCAGACACGCAGACTATTTCTTCGTTTATAAATGATCTCACCGACGTTCCTTTTTTAGCCGAGGAGAAGAGGAACGTTTGCGAGGGTAAACTTAGATATGATGAATGCTATAATGTATTGCAGACCTTCCAAAAGAATAAATCGCCAGGGAACGATGGTTTAACAGCCGAGTTTTACTTAGCCTTTTGGCCCTTGCTTGGAAAGTTGGTAGTTGATAGTTTGAACTACGCTTTCGAATACGGTGAATTATCAAACTCACAGAAACAGGCCGTTATCACTTTAATTGAAAAGAAAGGAAAAGACAAAAGGTTGGTGAAGAATTGGCGTCCAATATCTCTTGTAAATGTTGATGCTAAATTGGCGTCTAAAACTTTGGCAAAGCGTTTGGAAAAGGTGCTTCCTGAAGTAATTCATTTTAATCAAAACGCATTTGTAAAGGGGAGAACAATCTTTGATGCCGTCAGAACGATCGATGATGTGATTGAATATGCTAGGTACAAAGATATACCTGGGATTCTAGTAGCTATAGACTTTGAAAAAGCCTTCGACTCGCTCAATTTCAATTTTCTTTTAAGAGTATTACATGCATTTAACTTTGGTCCTTCTTTTATTCAGTGGATACGAGTCTTATATAGCAACGCCTCCAGCTGTGTAATGAACAATGGTTTTACAACAGGACCTTTTGCACTAAGTAGGGGAGTAAGACAGGGTGATCCCCTCTCTCCCTACCTGTTTATAATAGCTTTGGAGTCTTTAGCTATAAAGATAAGAGAAGATGACGGCATTAAGGGCATTACGATAGGAGAGGAACTTGTTAAACTTTCCCTTTTCGCTGATGACATGACCTGCTTTATCAAAGATAGTAGTTCATATACAAACTTATTCGTTACGCTGAAGAATTTTGGTGAATGTTCTGGTTTAAAAATAAATAATGAAAAAACCGAAGCCTTAGCTTTAGGAAATAGTAGTTCTCTTTGGGAGGGGTATTCTGTTATGCCAACTCTTTGTAACACTATTAAAATTCTAGGTGTCTACTTTGGCTATGACGCTAAACAAAGAGATGAATTGAATTTTAGGAATACTTTGAAATCACTTAAGAAAACGATCAATTTGTGGAAATGGCGTGGTCTTTCTCTCTTAGGTAGAATACAAATTATAAAAACCTTTGCCATCCCTAAGTTAATGTTCAGAGCGTCGGTGTTGCCAATTTCTAAAGACCTTATCAAAGAGGCCGACTCGCTTTTTTACTACTTTATTTGGAATGGGAAAGATAAAGTAAAACGAAATGTGATGATTTCGGAAGTTGAGAAGGGTGGCTTAAATATGCTCGATATTGATTCTATGGTTCGTACCAGACGAGTGATATGTATAAAAAAATATTTGGAAGATTATAAAAGTCCTTGGAAAGCTTTTTTAAATGAGATTCTTATCCCCGTCGGTGGGAAGTTCATATTGCATTGTAATTTTGATACTTCTAAATTAAAAATTTATCTACCAAGTTTCTACAAGCAATGTCTTGATGCGTGGTCAGAAGCAAATGCAAAAACACCCAGCTCGCTACATGAAATTGCAAATGAAGTTATTTGGAATAACAAGTTTCTCTGCATTAATAAGAAATCTGTGTATCGTAGAGATATTGCAGATTTAGGGTTTTTAAAAATTTGCGACTTATTTTCAACTAAAGAAAATCTCAATCCTGAGCAAGGTTTCTTCATTATGGGTATTATTAACTCTATGCCTGCCAGTTGGCGCTTGTCAATTAAAAGGGCAACTACTGCACCGGTGATTGATCCACTTCCGGATTCACCCACTATCCAAATAAGCAACAATTTGGTTCCAATTCTTGATGCTTCCTCAAAGCAAATCTACCGGCTTTTCCTGGAGAAAAAAGAAACAACGCCTACTGCTAAAGTAAAGTTAGCTGCAAAGTATTCAAACATTGACATTGATTGGAAATGTGTTTATTCGCTACCTTTTCGCACAACATTAGAATCTAAACTTAGAGAATTTCAGTTCAAAATTTTAAACCGTATTGTCTTTACAAACGAAAAACTGTTTCGTTTCGGCATGACTGAGTCGCCATCCTGTGCTTTCTGCCAAACAGAGGTTGAATCCGTAGAGCATTTACTTTTCTCCTGTAGAGTATCATTTAGTTTTTGGAAACATGTCTTGTCCTGGTTGCGCGATAATAATATCTCTGTTGATAACCTTGGAGAGGAAGATGTCATTTTTGGTAAGTTCGATATTGCAGAAGATTTTCTCTTGTTTAACCATATTTTGCTTCTGGGTAAGTTTTATATTTACTCTCGGAAATACCAGAATGGTATACCTTCTCTTCAAGGTTTTATAGCCAGGACAAGGCGTATTTACAACATCGAACTCCATATTGCCAGGAAAAGAGACAAATTAAACAATCATTTTAGAAAGTGGGAAAAGTTAATAAGCGTTTTACGGATCGAATAAGTGATGTTATAATTAATTAATGGGAAGTAATTTACTTTCTAAGTAACTGTATTGCTGTAATAGCTTCGTTTAGCTTTGTATTTTTTTTGTTTGTACTATATATATGCGTGTGTTTGTGTGTGTGGGTGTGCGTGTGGCGGTGTTTTTTCTCTTTCTTAATTTTATTTTTTATGTAAACGTAAGCAATGATTTAATAAAAAAAATAACGAATTATAAAAAAAAAAGGCAAAACGGCTTTAATGTAGGCGAATCGACTGAAAACGTGTAGGTGAAACGACTGTCACCGCAGGTGAAAAAGCACTTGTATCACTTTTTGGTGGTAAACCAGGGGTAGGTCTTAACGCTCTCAGATATCAAAGTTACTTTGAAAAACTTGCAAGCAAGACGTCTTACACTGAACCACAGAATCTGCCCCCAACATCAGCAGCTGCCCGATTTCACAGCCTGCGCGTCTACCTACAGGTGAAGCAGTGGCAGGGAGAAGGTGCTGGCATGTTAATGGAAGACTGGGGGTGGAAAATCACTAATGATCAAGTATTTCCTGTTGCAACGGACTTGCCGTCTGCCCCAGAATCGCTTCTTCAGTTAATCAGATGCAACTGTTCTTCTGACCGTAGCAGTACGAGGTGCATTTGTCGAAAGAATGGTATGCAATGTTCCCCGCCTATGTCCAATGCAGAGGGTCTTCGTGCACGAATTCTTCGAACACTGTGGATAACGAAAGTGAAGATTCGGAAGGCTAACGTTCTTAAAGTTACATTGTATATCGCACTTGTGTTATTGAATAAAACGGGAGCATTCTTTTGATGATAAAGAACTTTTTGGTCGCGAGTTTCAAGCATTTTTCTCTCGCAATATTTCGTCAAAATCAGATCTCATTGCTGGGTACGTGGACTCTAAAAACCCTTATATTTTATTAATTAAAAAATTTTTTGGAAATTCTTTCAGGATTTAAGCCTTAAAATCATTGTTCTTAAGGCTTTTTTCTTAGTTTTGGCGAAATGACTTGATTTATACTAATAAAAAGCCCTAACAGCAACTCCCAGTTGATAGCCTCGTTTTCATGTTGTGGGAAAAAGGAACTTATATCATGGGTCCTTTTTGGAGATGTTCCCATGCTTGGATCTTTAGGGACTTTTAGTATGTTCATATATAGGATATTACTAACTGGTTAATGAAGAGAAAGCTTCTTTTGCAATTAGTTACAGGTCCGACGACAAAATGCCTGGACTAAAAAGGGGAATGGGACGAGACATGGGCGCGGCACGCGCGAGAAGGACAGATGGCCATTGCTATAGCTTTGCCTGGATTTAGCGGTCTTGGACGTTCAGTGACCCCTACTTTTCTTTCCAGAGTCAGATTTTACTTACAATTATCTCCACGTTTTACAAAAATGAACAAAAAATCAATGTGGGAAGTTAAAAAGAAATTTAGATTTCTGTCCACGGGCATGCAATCGTGCCACCTTGCGGCTGCAAGGCGCGTGAAACTGTGGTCGCTAAATGGGAACTTGTTCTTTAAGGAACCTCACCAGTCGACTAAATTCACTTCATAGGTCCAACTTAAACAATATTTGGCATGGAAAATTTCCCTTCAAAGATAAATTGCAATATTATTGGGCTTACAGACACTGGCCTTATTCGCTGACGAAGCCCGATTTTTCAGATTTGGGGTGATCTTCCGGGCATGTTCTCTCGAAAACGAAGTCGGTGACCCTCCATTTTTTTTTTTACATTTTTGACACACCTAAATCGTCATCTTACTCTGGTGAAAGTCTCAGAAAAAAATCAATGTTGGAAAATTTTTGCGCGAACGTCCTTAAGCAATGGTTAACATAGACTTTGTTTAATAATCGGCCCCAAATGTTTGATGACAGAACCATATCACCTAGACTAGGTGACATTCTTCTGGTGTTTTGTTACACCTCCCAACTCAAAAATAGAAAAAAAGAAATCGTTTGCTTGGCGCCGGCTGACTCACAAATTGGCCGTTCCGAAATTCAGTTGAGAAGTGAGGCGAGTTTAAAATTTTAACAAATCGATAAACTGACCACCACACGAAAGATCGTGTTGAGGGCGTTATAACATGAGCCGGGATCTCGGCACGTTTGGTAAATGCAACAAAAATCAACTCCGCAATTACATGACAACCGGGCCAAACCGGTTAGCCGAGATCCCGGTATCGCGGTGCCGGGATCCCGGCTAACCGGGCTGAGACTTTTCCATGTAATCGCAATTGCCCGGGCAGCCCGGCTTATTAAGCCAGTGAGAGTACAAAATCAAGCTCGCTCTGGTTTCCAAAGGTTCATCGCATCAGCCATCAACCGATCAACCGGGCTGGCTCACCTCATGCAATACCAGCCTGAAAATCGTCTCGGCACGCCGAAGCAGCCCGGCCCATGTAATCAGACCCTCAGATTGGCAATTTGACCAAGTATGATACCTTCAGGGTTAACAGAGACCAAGCTATGAACCTTGAAATTTGGTACAATAATTCATGCAAACAAACGCCTCTAATCTGCGAAAATAAGCAAGGCTGATTAACAAGTATCGTGATCATGATACTTTCCATTATTTCGGAAGGCACGGCCTTCCTTCTTCAGGGTGTTACAGCCTGAAGAAGGAGAAGAAGAAGAAACTTTATTAATGTGTCGAATTGATCTAGCCGAGGGTAAAAAAAAAACCTATAATAATAGGGGACACTTAAAATTAATACAGTAATAATAATTATTTAAAATTCAAACACCTAAAAAGTTCAACTATTTACAATTTACAACTATTTTGTTCCCTTTTAATTTTCTCGTTTATATATCAGTATATTTAGCATTCTCGATTTTTGTTTTGTTTTGTTTTGTTTTTGTTTTTTGTTTTTTAATTAACGAGGGATCCACTGTAATTGGCTAGGCTGTATTGGTCTCCCTGCCTAATAATTCTTATGTATTTATGTATATAGATTGTATTCTAGTTAGGCGAAGCTAAATAAATAAATAAATAAATAAAATTTAAGTACCTCATTAAAAGACTGAACTTTAAACTACCTTATTTATTAACCATTATTTAATTAAGTAAACACATGGAGCGTTTCCGAAACAAGTTAGTTGGTCATGAGCTACATAAAACACAGCTCTTGCCGTGAATCGTGTTCCATTTTGGACGAAAGGTTAGTTAAACGGATCTGTTTTTTAAAAGATTGTAGACAAGGTAAGTTTTTTAAGTTAGTTGAAAGTCGATTCCACAGCATAGGTCCGACATATCTTAGGGAATGTTTCCCATAGGTAACAGTATTAAATCTAGGAATGTGGAAATCTGCGCCTCTGAAGTTGTAAGTAGTGTCTTCCGAAATATTGAAAAATAAATCCCTATAGTGTTTAATCAGCATTGCTTATTTTCGTCAATTATTCAACTTATATCGCTGATTAGATCCTCTACAACGAGAGGATCCGGTACTTCCTCTTTTGTCACGGTGCTCCTTGCAAAAATTACTACTTCTCTAATAATCTAACCAACGCTATTTTGAGATCAGCGCCTTGCTTGAGATACGAACCCAAAGGCCTCCCCGGTGGGATCAGTTTGCGCGCCATTCAGAAAATATGGCTGCCCACTGTGCTCTGAGCATAAAGACTTAAGGTAATTCCCTTGAAATTGCTCCACTGTCAAACTTTTTTTGAAACTTGGCGTAAAGAACATTCATGATATGAACCTTATAAAGATACAATAAAAATTCCAAAAATAAAAAATGGGGTCACCGTGCTTGTTTACGCGTCAGCAGGCTTTTAAAATGGGGTATTTTTTCTGGTTGCGAGTTAAAAGTTCGAATTAACTTCATACAGAATTAAATCTTGGTTACTTAAAAGACACAAAATTTTGTCTTGAAAGTAAAGCTTGTGTGAAGTGATCTAGGAGATTACAGCAATATGACCGTCACAGCATTCGGTCTTTATAAAAAAAGGTTTCTACTTCGACTGTTTGGAAATTACTTTATAAATTATAATTCGTGTACGATATAAACTTAACATAAATTCAACGTAAGGTTATACTATGAATGCTACTCAGAAGAAGCTACAAAAGCTCATAGAGGAGGATTTCAAATTGGTATATTGCAAAACATACTTCTTTTTCTTCTTCGACGCGTGCTTTGTCCTCTCGATATATTACTCCGTAAAGAAAAGAAGGGGTGGGGGGGGGGGTCGGAAATTCAATTGCTAAGTGCATTAAAGTCAAAGGGTTGTTAAGAAGTAAAAAGGAAAAGAAAATTTGTATGGTAAGAGATGATTTCTTTGTGTTGTACATGTAGATGCTAGCTCTGGCTTATCCGAAGTTGTTATTTCCATTGTCGAGCACTAAAGCCCTGGCCAAACAGTGCGGCAAGTAGTCGCAAGTGGACGCCAGTTAAACTTGTGTGGAGACTTCCATTGGGTGGCCAAATGGACTCACAAGTTTCCTTGCAAGTACACACAAGTCGTAAAAAAAAAAACAATTTAACGCAGGCTATCCTCTATTTCATTGGCTAATTGACTAATTGGATGTCATTCTTTACTCAAAGTAAAGAATGACATCCTGATGTCAATGAACCAGCAACATGTCACCCTGCTTGTTTTATTGGATTTAAGTGCAGCATTTGATACGATACATCATGATAAGCTGATTCAGCGTCTTGAGTCTGACTGCGGAGTAGCGGCCAAAGCACTTTCTTGGTTCAAGTCGTATTTATCTGACCGGTTCCAGCGAGTGTCCGTAAATGGTGGTCTTTCAAAGAAGTTCCCCCTGTGTCAAGGCGTCCCTCAAGGATCTTGCTTAGGCCCGCTGCTCTTCATCATATATACGCGCAAGCTGTTTGACATCGTGGAGCGTCATCTGCCAAAAGTTCATTGCTATGCTGATGATACGCAGCTGTACGTTTCCTTCAGCCCAAACCAATCTGCGGATGCGGACGCTGCTCTAAAGTCTATGACTGACTCACTGCATTAGTGATGTCAGGAGCTGGATGATATCAGACAATCTAATGTTAAATGACGACAAAACAGAGTTTCTGATACTAGGTACAAGGCAGCAGCTAGCCAAAGTTAATATTGATAATATTAAGGGCCTACTGACGTTTTTTGCGGGATGCGTTGCTAAGGAAGTAATAGTCAAGTAATTTGAGAGAATTTGGCATTATTTTGGTCAGTTTCAAACTTTTGTGAACCAGTGACCCTAAATGTGACGTCATTATGCCACGCCCATGGTCACGTGACCGATAAAAGAAAACTCTAAATTTTTCTACGTGCTACATAATTTGGGTATTTAATCAGTGGTTTGATAATTTGTATTCATTTTTGCATCCTCATAAGCATGGGTTTCTTTTTTGAAAAATGCTCTTTTTAGAGAGATAAACGATATTGAAATGCCCATAACATTTTCAAACAAAACGTTTTGAAAAAACCAATGCTTAGCTATATTCTGTATTTTGGGGTAAACTATGTCACATAAAAAAATATTAATTCAGTTTAAAATCCGCCGAAAATTTAGCGTTTTTGCCCAACCGGAAGTCAGTTCCTTAAAGCATGCGCGGTTGATCTGTTTCGCGCTGTGAATGAAGATCTTTGCGTGCTAGTTGTTTGCCTGCGTTGCAGACGAAACTAAGCCCTGGTATAGTCCGTCTGCGAATCAGGGACCAAAAGCTTGTTCCGTGTTACCAGGATTTTCTATAATAGGTCCTTATTGGCTCTTGCATATGGCTGTTCTGTCGTGCACCGTGATTGGACGAGTGGCGTGGAACCATGTTACGCTGGCGGTTACACAACATAAACACGGCTGCCAGCGGCAATCGCGGAATTAGCGTTAAAAGCGGTGAAATACAGTTCGAACTATCTGACAATCTTCCCGAACAACGGGAATCTGTGAAAGTCGTTCTAGGGCAAAAATGTCTTTGTTAATCTCCCTACCGGTTTCGGAAAATCTTTCATCTTTCAATGTCTGCCGATTGTCGCTGATATTGTTCATTCGAAACCAAAACATGTGAAATGTAAATCCCGTGGGGCTGTGAATGCTAACCGAACGTTCAAAGCGGCAAAGAAAATAAACATACCATTGCGTTAGCAACTCCGAACAATATGTCAGTAAAACTTTTACATTTAATTATGCCTCTCCTGGTAATTCCGTGGTCGCCGTCGTGTTTGTTTTGTGTATCTGGTATTCATCGAGAACGTAACCGCCAGCGTAAACATGGTTCCACGCCACTCGTCCAATCACGGTGCACGAAAGAACAGCCACATGCAAGAGCCAATAAGGACCTATTATAGAAAATCCTGGTAACACGGAACAAGCTTTTGGTCGCTGATTCGCAGACGGACTATACCGGGGTCTAGTTTTGTCTGCAACGCAGGCTAGCTAGTTGTACGTGTCAGCTTTTGACTTAAGAATAACTGGAAAGTTTATGCAAGAAAGCTCTCTTCTCTGGTATCGAGCTGATTCATGAGTTTCTTAGAACAATGCACAATGTTTAATCATAACCAATTTCTGCTTTCGATTAATTCTTATTCTTTCTACCTGTTTGTCAAGTTTGCAGAAGTTTTAATTTTGAAAGGAAAAGCTGACGCGTACAAGTAGCTAATTTGCATAGTGGAGCGCGTGCATTTTCATGTCCGAGTAGGTGTCAAAAACTTGAAAAATATTTTTTCGCCATCTTTTGTGCTGAGATGCTGCAACAGTTTTCGCCAACGCCATAAAGCTATTAAAGTCGTTTGTGTTTCTTCAGCAAACTGAAATTTTATACTGGGAAAATAAAGTAGACAAGGAGTTTTTAGAACTCAAACAACAAGGTTGGTCAAAGAAAGCGATACCATAACTTTGCTGATTATCTCTGCTGTCTTCCGATATTTCCAGCTGAACTTTCTCTTCCCTACTTTCCTTCCCGACATGAATCAACCCATGTTTTTTTAATGTTTTGTATTTTAATTTTTTTTGGTTTAGTTTTGTTCTTTTTAAAGTTTTAAAACGACTGTAGTTAAAACAATTAAGAGATTGTTGTCAAATTTTCCAGGTCGGCAAGTGGTTTTCTGGTCAGCTCACCGGAAGTGACATTTCACTTCCTTAGCAACGCGCGAAAATCCGTCAGTGGGCCCTTAAGGTGGGCTCTGCTGAAGTGACTCCTGTTTCAGCAGTTAGAAACCTTGGATCATGGTTCGATTCACAGCTCACTATGTCTAGCCATATCAGTAAGCTTTGTTCTGTTGCATTTTACTACCTGTGTAATATTCGACGCATACGCAAGTATTTATCTCAGGAAACTGCGGCGATGTTAGTCCATGCTTTCATAACGTCTCGCATCGATTATTGCAATAGCCTATTGTACGGGTTGCCAAACAACCAGCTTGCGAAAATTCAGAGAGTTCTGAATGCTTCTGCCAGGCTGGTATGTAATGCGCCCAGGTTTTGTCATATTACACCTATAATGCGCGATTTGCATTGGTTGCCCGTAAGAGCACGCATCAACTTCAAGGTACTTCTCCTCACGTTTAAGGCGTTACATGGGCTTGCGCCTCAATATCTACAGTCCTTAATAAGTGCCAAGACATCATGCTATAATCTTAGGGGTTCTAATACTTTACTCCTAGCTATGCCATCAGTGAAATCTAAGGCTACGCTAGGAGATCGGGCATTCGCCATCGCAGCACCGTCATTGTGGAATTCTCTGCCTAGTGAGCTTCGCTCAATCACATGTGTAAATAGTTTTAAAGCGCATCTTAAGACCTTTCTTTTTAAGCATGCTTGCACTTGATAGTGCTAATTATTTATCAATAATGTTACCATATTTTATATATATATTTTTTTTAACTTAGTAGTCCTTCCCATATTTTTAGTTTGACATTTGTTTATTAGTTCTTTTACTTACATCTTAAGAATGCGCATCTGATCATTGTTATGTTAAGATGCGCACTAGAAATACATAAATTATTATAATACATTAATGAACGTCACTCAACTTGCATTTACTTGGGTTGGGTGGCCAAATGTATACCTGCCAACTCTCGCGCCTTAGGCGTGAGTCTCACGCCTGCGAGTTGAAAACTTCGATCTCACGCCTGCTCACGCCTGATTGAAAAATGTGAGTTGTTGCCGTCGTGCTGGACACAATTTCCAAAAATATGTTAACTCAGACCCATGTAAGGAATGAAAACCATGTGCCCGCTCAGATGCTTGAAAAAAAATTTTCATACCAATAGTTTCACACAAAGACTCGTTTTGCCACAGGGACAAAAGTAAACCTGGGATTGGGCTATTCATCCATGAGCTGCTCAGGGAGCCTTTGATTTTGAAACAATGTTGAAACGTCACGATTTCTGGACCTTGAGAATTGTAGCCTAAATTTTTCAAGTTGGTTGTTTGTAATCCATGTTAATCTTCTCCATCTTTAACCATCCTTGTTCCTTTATGATTGATTAGTATCTCTTTGGTGTTTTTCTGTCTTTAATAGTAAACTATACTATTTTCAGGTTTCTTTCAATTGTTCACGGCCAATGAAAATACCTCAAGATGCAATGATAGAGCTTCTTTTAGTTTTTGACGTCTGTCCCATCCTCGGAGACCCAGGGGCAGTTAGTGGGGGCCGGGAAAAGTCTAAACGGGCGAGAAAAAATTTCGGGCGAAGAAAAGTCAAGAAGGAGAGTAAGAGCCCCCGGGGACAAGGTTTTAATGGACCAGTTCCGAACGATCGGAAAAGTTCTGGCTTCTCATTGGTGCCAGAAAAACTTTTCATTTATTTTTTTATTTTTTTTTCGGCCCAATCACAGAGCAGCAACACTGGGAGTCGTTTCCTGTTTTCCTACACGAAATATACATACCTGCCAGTTGCTCGCCATAAGTTGACTGAGGGTTTTCTCGAGGAGAAAAGTTCTAAACACAGCACAAAATGTAGGGGAAATCCGCAAGAAACTCGCTGGAAATACGCAGGACCTTTCGCAGGTATCACAGTATTAGCGTATTTAAAAGATCACGAGTTTGTATATACACAGACGTTGTTCGATAAATTTTTCGGCGTTTGCCGCGTTTCGGAATTTCTTGGACAAAATGCATTTTCGCTCTTTCAGTAAGCTTACTTACTTTAATTGCTGTGCCTTGAACTTTTCCAATCTTGAGTAATCTTTGGTCGCACGGGTAAGGTATGTAAGATATTTCTTACTCGTAAGATAAGTTACGAAGAAAAGCTAAAAAAGTAAAAACCACAGGAGGTAAACAAAATACTGACTCAGCCTTTGCTGGTTTAAGGACCCTTTAAGCAAAGGCACTTTATATTTTTTTCTCTAGTGTTTCCACAATATCGGTACAATGGATGAAGACTAAATAAACATTTATATATTGGTCAGGAAATTGATCCTGAACATTGGGTTTATCTGAATGTAAGAAACATGTAAACCAATAAATATGAAGTTTTCAATTTTTATAGTTACAGTTCAAGAAGTAAAGCACCTTGTGATCAAACAAGTCTCTTTTCTAGTATATACTGCTTTTTGCTTAATACGTTTCTGAATTCTCTTCAATACATAAAGAAAACTCATTATTATGCCTTTACAATAGTCATCTTATTCTGACCCAACTTTTATAACAATTATTTTCATTGGTATATTTCTACCATATTTTGACACAATTAAATGCCATTTAGTTATTAATTAATATAATAAGTTAATAATAGCTACTCCTTTCTCTACGGTGGCCCATTAGACTGCAAAACAGTCGTATTTTTTGCGAACGCGGGCGACCGTCAATATGCGAACGCAAGGCGGTCTGGAGCGAGTGTGAAAACGGCAAGGGAGAATGGGGAGAGACGCTAAAAAATACGGCTGTCCGCCAAGCATATATTAAATTCGTTCAGAATTTCTCGTTCGTCCAGCAACGGGAAATTCCCATTGGTTTGATTCTGACGCCAGCTGTTATCAAATGTCACTCACACCTCATCAAAAATATATAGATGCCGTATCAGTTTCACTGTAAAGGCAGTAATTGTCGCGGGAAAATGGACGACGTTGACTACTGACTTGGATGCGCTTGAGAACGATTTAACAGCGGTCCAGTGGTAAAAAATACCATTTTACTTTCAGTATGAACGGCTAGCTCACTAAATACATTGGCATTAAATATTTCTGACAACAGGCAGGTCGGGTTTCTTAACTGCCACTGGCATGCATGAATGACCCCGAAAGCAAACAAATCGACACGCAAACAAAGTATTTCTGCATGCATTTGTCTTAGGGCTACGGCTACGGACTGAACAAGACTAAAACGTCTTACAAACCTCATAATTTCGTAAAGTAATAAGTTATAAACTTTGTAGGATTACGTATTGTTCAATCCGTAGGCCCAAGAAAAACAAGATGTAGGTGGAGCTGTGAAGTAATTTCTGTCACCTCAGTGACATTATATGACCCCCGCTTAGAACGAATTCGCTGTATGAAAAGCCGACAGTCGTTTTCTCGCCTCACACGCCTCACGGGCGTGCGAGGCTCGCGTGCTTCACAAGCGAGGATCGCGCTAACGGCGCTTCGCCCCTTCCAAAAACGTCCAAAAACGACTCTTTTGCAGTCTAGTGGCCCATAAGTGCACACCAAATTTAAATCACTCACACCGAATTCAAATCACTCACACCGAACTCAAAACACTCACACCGAAATCAAATTCAAGTGACTCACACTTAATCTAAACTATTCACACTGAATTCAAATCACTCACACCGAAATCAAATCACTCACACTAATTTTTTAAACAGCATTAATCAGTTTCGTATGTATTGGATATATCGATGTTTTGCAGCCAACATCGTTTTCCTGAATTATTCGTGCGTGACCATATACAACTAAACGAATATAGATGACGGAAAGTTGGCTAAAAGGAAAGGCCTTGGGGATTCACACTTTAACATGGTGGAAATAGAAGAAATGATGCATCGATTTGGCTAGACTATGAGTAGTCCCTGTTTCGCTTAGTCCATCGCGCGTGACGCAAAAGAAAACGGCGCTTTCTTTCGTAAAAATGTCGATAAGTTCGTATGAGGAGCCGGACTAGGGCCCGTTTCTCGAAAGCCTCGGAAACTTTTCGGGCCCGTAAAGCCATTTTTAGTTCATCTGTATCTAAAAACAGAGAAGTGTTTATGCCTGAAACTGCTTGTATGAAGGGAACGTCTCTTCATAGCGGAGCTCTGGCGGCCCGAAGGGCCACCAAGCGGAGCCCCATAGGCATCATGCGAAAGTAAAGGAAACCCATGAGTTGATTTTCTCATGGTTATCATGGCTAGCGGTATTGCTCGTGGGCGCGTACCCACGACGACGACGGAGTTGCCCAACATGGCGGCCATAGTCCAAAAAAAGACATACAGCCTTGGTTTACCGTGTACTTCTTTGATATTGGACATCAAAACAGGATATCCGCTGACCAGTATCACATGACCATAATTCGTGCTCAAGTTTACACCTCATCGAGGTTGCATGTTTTTGAGAAGTTGACCGCCGACCAGGTGCTAGTTTTTCAATTGGATCGCGGGCTCATTTCAAGTTAACTTGTTGAAAACAAGGCAGGATTGTTCGGAAGCCGGTTTAAGGATTTAAAGTTAGCCGAATTATAACTATTTCTTCTATGAAAATGTTTTTGCTGCTTTGTTTTGTGTATATAGTGATTTTTGAAACTCAAAACGGAAGGCGCAGCAGAAAAAAAAATCGGACCACAAAGTTACAAACCTCGAATCACAATTCTACCTTTTCCTGGATTAACTTAATCGGGCTTTGAACAACCTGGCCCAGGAGCTACGCTTTTAGGCTAGCCTAAATCTATATATTATTAAGAATACGTGAATAAAACAGCTCTATAATCGTGAGGTTCGAGATTTTGCCATGACTTAACAAGCCCGAAAAGTTTCCGGGGCTTTCGAGAAATGGGCCCAGGCCCGGTTACCGAGATCTCGTTGTTTGTGATGGAGATCTCAGTTACCGGGAAGATACCTTTTTGGACAAAATAGCTTCGCTTTCGCAAAGCGGTCAAAATGGCATAATTTATGTCTTCTATGTATTTCCGCTTTAGGAGTATGCGAATTAGCTTTATTAGTGAAGTTACAAGAGTCCACGAACGATACATCATGTTTATGATCCACCATTTTGGCTGTTTCTTCAATTTCATCCCGGTAACCGAATCAGCTCGGTTACCGGGCTCATATGAAGAGGCCTTAAGCGAAAGAGGGATTACTCGTAGTCTAGCCAAATCCATGCATCATTTCTTCTATTTCCGCCACATTAAAGTGTTTCGTGCTCTCCTCTAAGCCGACTTCCAATCACTTCTATTCTCGCTTCCTCATCTTTTAGCTTTATCTATCATCTTTTTTTGGTCACACACAAATGATTCAGGAAAGCGATGTTTGCTGCACAACATCGATGAATGACATACAAAATCGATGTATCCAATACATACGAAATTTAGCGTGAGTGATTTGATTTCGGTGTGAGTGATTTGAATTCGGTGTGAGTGATTTAAATTTTGGCGCGCACTTGTGGGACACCGTATTTCTCTGGCTACAATCCTGAATATTGTAAGTCCTGAATTAAGCTATCCAACCTTAATTACTTAATAGTTTTCCTTCCCTTCACCTGTAGTGTAGTCTTTCAAAACAAAACCAAACATCAGTATTACCAGTGCAATTTTAGCATACTAGTTCAAACAAATCGTCACACATTAATCATAACCTCTTGTGGGACATGAATATCACTGGTAATGGTGTGCAGAACAAATTGAAACTTAATCTCCAACATAACACTACCCTGCGTAAGACCAACAAACATTTAGTGGCACACTGACCGTCTACCTTTGTTTTGCTAATTAAAGTCCCGTTTCCTATTAAAGCCTCTCTCTCCATGTAATATTCTCCCCGTACCCCCCACAATGCACAATACTGGCAGAAGAGGGGAGGAGGATTTACTGTATCATATACAATATTAAATTTAATACAATATATCATCAAGACCAAATATTGCAGTGTCAACATATCAAGTTCAGGTCACTAATCTTACTAACTGTAGGGAAAGAGGAGGTTTTCTCTCTTTTGTGTTATTAGGTAGAAGATTGATATAATTATAATCAAGTGCTTATGATCAGGTCTGGGATACACAATTTTTCAGTTCTTGATTCTAAACTGCATCTATCTTTGACACTCCCCACCCCACCCCACAAATTTGTAATCAGTCTCAGATGTGAATGTTTGCTGTAATTTCCTAATACTTTTCCATTGAGGGAAATTTATTAATAACCTGTTTAAGAACCTTTTACCAGAGAATGCTTATACTTCTTTCTTACCTTGATAAAAATGGATTACAAAATATAGTAGGTGTAATAATCAGATTTTTCGTTACGTAATACTTTACCTAATACTTTACGTTTTCATTTCGTTTTTGTGTGCGCTTGTGCATCGCAATACTAACAAAGCTCAGTCACCTGCCTCGCTATTTTCCTTAATAGTATTTTTTATCCAATCAGTGAATGGATACACCCTGGTGTAGTATCCATACTGATTCTTTTGTGCACAGCCCAAGCCCCAGCTGACAAGACCAGTAGCCACCCATCTGTAGTCCTCTCCTCTTTTTCCTTGTCGAACAAAAGCTCCTCCACTATCACCATGACATGTATCGTTTCCACCTTTTCCATCTTCGGCACAAAAAGCCACGGTAGAGTTTATAGCAATATTGCCGGATCTGTTTGCACATAGTTCGTCACTTTGTATTGTGTAAGAAGAGTATTGAAGAACTGCTGAGTATTTGTTTTGAGGCTCAGGTTGTTCGCCAATTTTCAAGGCCTGTGTTACACCCCACCCAGTTACAAAACCGTATTTCATGGGAATTGCCAAATCGCCCTCATCCTTTTCTGGGAGACACAGAGTTCGCACAAAAGGGCCGAGTTCCACTTTCGCGTTGAGTTTGATGAGAGCAATGTCATTCTCGTATGTACGATCCACGTAATCTTTGTGGACAAATATTTTATGTGGTCGAATCTCCTGCCGGGATTTTTCATTCTTTCTTAAATTGAAAGCACCAGCTTTAACCTGGTATCTAGGGAAAAGACAGTATCACTGTATACTTATTGACTGAATGGAAGTGCAGACCGCAAAAAATGTAATAGTATACATAAGGGCAAGATTAACGGGCCGATGTCCTGACTGAAAGGCAAATAATTTCCAATCCAGTCAGACTCATCTGAGTCAATTAACGTTCTATCAGAATTCAAAAGATTTTTTATCTTTTTTTCGTAGATGCATTGAGTCCTCAGAACTTTCGCTAACATTCTGAGAAGCGAATACTATCGCTATTTTCATATTACAAACCTAACAAGTGTATCTGAACCCCAATAACACACACAAAAAAACAAAAATTTCATAACTTTATAAAATTACATCCTAATCTTCAGCCAAATTTCTCG
Source organism: Micromussa lordhowensis (assembly GCA_964020085.1). Lineage (NCBI taxonomy): Eukaryota > Metazoa > Cnidaria > Anthozoa > Scleractinia > Lobophylliidae > Micromussa > Micromussa lordhowensis. The sequence continues at coordinate 29,657,692 of OZ026602.1, read as the reverse complement.
GAATCCTTTAGGAAGACTGCAAATGCTAGAATAAGCTTGTAGCTTAGATACTGATTGTCATCAATCAGTTAATCTTTATTTGATCAACAAAATGGCAAAATTAAGGTCAGTTGTAGGCAAAAGCTCTGCAAAATTGAAGTAGAATATATTACATATGTCTATCACGTGACTAGCCACGCCCAATTTTGCACATAATGCATTGACTCGAAATTCCTACTAGTTAGCAATGAGCTACTGAACCAATTTTACATATAAAGAATGACTGTTGCTATCTTCTTTAGAAAGCGCCCGGAATGAGGCAAAATTATTTCATATGTTGCTCTTGTTACAATTAAAGCTTGGAGAAGGCCTGGCACTGGCAGAAAACAGCAAAGACCAATGGATCTGTTCTGTGTTTAATGCCATTCCACTCGGCTTCCTCGACTTCTACTCAGAGTCAAAGATTTAATGTATAAACACTTAACGTTTTACGTGGGAATCCAAGTGATGGTTTTTTCGCATTTTAGGGCGTGGTCGATCACGCGACACTAGGGTTTAAAGGACAAAATGCTTAGTTTGCTTTGTTTGACACAATTGAGTATGTTTAGCCCGGTTATTACGATGCAAAGCACGATCACTTACAAATCGTCCCAATTATTGCAACAATTTTTGACCCGGGCCTTAATTCACCGTCTCGCTCAAAAAATAAAAATAAAAGTTTACTTGTAAGTCTTTGTTACTTTCTGTCACCTTTAGTCCAAAACTTTCTCTTATAGTTTAATACATAGCTTGTTATTAGTTATTAGTTGCCATAGTTGATTATTTTGTGCTTTTTTAACACTAACTTTTGTATTCCTAAATGTAACTATTTTAGACTTCCTTCATTTCTGCTTCAGTTTTCTTGTTGACCTGTATTTTATTTCTATTTAATGCTTATGTACACTGGCTGACTGACTCCGCCAGTCCCTATGGTTATTCCAGACAGCTAATACTCTAATTTTTACTTGAAATGTTTTCATTGGGAAACAACATAGCTGTCAATAATAACACAGGTAGCTAAAAATTTGTGAGAAGATCGCTTTCAGTTACTGATTCCTTGCAAGGGTTCCAGATTTTCACTAATTAAGTTCCATACTTTGGGGCCCTTAAACCTTATCAGTCCATAATTTGTTTTCAATTTAAAGAACATATTGTTAATTGGACAGACGGACGGACAAAAATACAAAGAGAACGATTGGCGTATTAAAATAGAAAAGCGGCTAGTTCACTTACTCTGCAGTGAAACCATTGAAACATTTTCCCCCATATATAAGATTAAAGTAGTAAAAACAATGGGC
>OZ026602.1:29647676-29656176 GCA_964020085.1 Micromussa lordhowensis | reverse complement strand
TGCAGTCAAAATCCAGCGGGGAGATATCACGGCACCACCACAAACAAGCTCTAATTCTGGAGAAAATAAAACGATAAAGCAAACAAGAGGATAAAAAACGTATCCAAACTCAAAAAATGCAGAAGAGTTTCCCATATTCTTCTTTTTCACAGAACAGTTTACTCTGCATTCTGTTCCAGTCGTCATATGTGGAACAAATAATTGTGACCTCCTACATTTTTATTTACAGTCTGTTTAAACTAAAGGGTCTCAATGGGGTAGTAGCTTTTACGGTTAACGGTTACTATTTTGGCTTTTTTTTTACGGCTACCGGTTTACCGAAATGGATCTTCGTGCGGTAGAGGAAGAATATAACTTCGCCTCAGCAAGGGAAGCGGTTCTTTCCACCCTAGATTTGCAGCATCCAATAACATACGATCAGTTCAATATTTGCAGTTTAGTTCGGGATAGAAAGCTTAGTAAGCTGAAAGTTGGCATGCTGCAAATGATTGTTGATGCCTTAAATCTTGAATCACCAGTACCACCTGTCAGGAGAAAAGCTCCGTACCTCGCTGCTCTCGAGGAAGCTGTAAAAAAATGCTCATGCACTAGTGGTGTTTAAATTTAGTGACATCATTACCTCTCTTAAAATATTAAGAGGTCTGTTCTATTAGATGCCAATATTTATGTTCTTCCAATCCTTCCTTTAAACTGCAGTCCGCCGCTTTGCGCTATATTTGTTTCTTGTGAGGATAGGAGGTCAGTACTGAGAAAATAGTGTGCTGTGCTACAGGGCACTCTTGCTTTGGGTAGCCTCAAAAATCAGCTAGGAGAAAAGACCAGGATCAAGGAAGTAAAATAGGTGGTGATGCTTTAGTGCCTCTCAATTCCAGTTTTCCTTATTGGTCTCTTGTCGTTTATGAGTATACGTGTGTGTCTATTGTCACGCAACAACCCTGAAATGGCAGAACTGTTTGACGGTTCACAATACAGAAGAACAGAAGAATGCAGAACTTAACTTAGCAAGCTAAACCGTCTTCAAATGAGAGTCATTGTTTACGTAGGTTTTAGATATACAATAGGCCCATTAATTTCAGTACAAAAGTAGCAGTACGCAAAGGAAGTGTTACACACACTAAAATCAAGTCAGGGTTGAACGAATCAAGTTTAAAACAGAGTACGTCACTCAAAGTAGTAAATAGTTATTGAGTGGAAGTTTGATTGTCGCTTAAACGTTACTGACTGTCAACAAAGTTTCATTTTCGGAAGGCGAAAGTTTAGGGAGACATAAGTAAACATCTACACGAGTGCTTACATTCCAGCCGGTGCAAGTCCATGGACGTCCATGCGATGTAAAGTAATTCCGTTTCGCCTACAATTTAATAAGGGAAAACTGGAAACGAAATAAGTACATCCTATAAGCAAATTTTGCTGAATTGTGGTTAGATTTAATCATACTAGCCGATTATATGATTAATATGATCGGGAATATGACCAAAGACAAACACATATTTGTAAAGTAAAGTAAAGTAAACAACTTTGAGCGAAGCAGTGACCGTTTAATAGCAAGCCTTTAAAGGCAGAATATAGATGGAAATACTAACTTTCCCTCAGAGACCTTTAAGCTAAGTTCGTTTCATGTTTAATTTCATTTTTATTCTCTTTTGTTAGTGCAACTGGAAGATTTATTTAGGTAAGTGAACTCTGATACCATGCGCTATAAAGGAGCCTTACAGAAAAATTCTCTCAACGGAACTATTTTTACGGGCCACCAGTTATTTTCTAGAAGTAAAAAAGGAAGACCCTTAAGTCATCCTATATAAAGTCCATGACAAAAAGAATCAATCTAGCTGTGTATATTAACGCTTTTTTTTTCAACCAGCTGGTCACGGTCGCTACCGTGTGAAGTAGTTTGCGTGACTCATGATAAAGTACCAGTCCTTTGGTCTATTGATAAGCTGAGTTGTAACACTTGTTTGGACTTCTTATCTTGGATTCAGTTATTTCAATTCTATACCTTAAAAGATTTAGTGGGAATGTATAAAATAAAAAGAAGTCGGAAATAATAACAATTGCGCAATAATTAATTAACAACTGAATAATTAAGTGAGATATACGTCAAAGTGACCTCACGGAAAATTCTTTCAACGGAACAGTTTTTACGGGCCACCTGTAATTTTTTTCAGGCGAGTAGAATAAAGAACCTGCTTTGATTTGGTTATATTTATTTACTTGACTGAGATATAACAGACAGCATTTGACAAGTTCAAAGTTTGCTATTATTAGCGTTATCACTTTAGGTCCGTAAATGGTTCAGCTTCCGAAGGTTAATTAGTTTGTAAAAAAAAATATTTTTAAACAAAATTTAGTCCCAAGTAAAGTTCAAGAGATGCCTCACAAACTGTGTAAAGGACATGTTAAAATAACATTTGGTACGTCCATACGAGCATGTTAAACATGTGCCAAATTTCAAGTCTCATGGACGCCGCTGAAGGCCTTGTGGCCGAATTTTCATGTTTTGCAAATTTTGAAGAAAAGAAAAGGAAATCGAACGTTTTGATGTCATTTCCGAAAATAGGTTACCAAATGGGTTCTTTTGGTCATATAAGAAAAAATTCGTTTTTTTTCGCTTCTGTCGGCCGATTCTCGATATTTTCGGATTTACGCTCTTAATGTCTGGTCCTCTAGAGGGTTATCTATCTATGGAAAAGTTACCGTAATTAAAAGTCTGGTGATCCCTAAATTTGTCTATTTAGCTTCGTTAATGCCAACCCCAAACAACGTGATCGTTGAATTGAATCGATTACTGTATAAATTTTTATGGAATGGTACGGACAAGGTTACTAGATTGTCAACAATAAACGAGTTTGAGAAGGGTAGCCTAAAAATGATAGATCTGGAATGTATGATTAAATCCTTACGTCTGGCCTGGTTAAAAAGAATATTCAGTGAAAATGAGGGTACATGGAAAAATTATTTGCGATATCTTTTGCTTGGTTTAGGAGGACTATTTTTTTTCAGTTGCAACTTTAACATCAAAGATTACACCATCAGTTCTCTATTTTATTCCGAAATTTTAACGTGGTGGTCAGAATTTTGTGAAAACTTTGCGTCAACTAAGGACTGGCGTAACATTATATGGAATAATAAAGAAATTCGCATCAACAATTCTCCAATCTTCTACAAGAATTTCTTTGATTCTGGCATAGTTCTGGCGAGTGATTTGATGTTTAATCTAAACAGTACTGAATTGTTCAGTTTTATCAAAAGTAGAGTTGAAAAAACAAATTTTCTTACCTGGGCTGGCCTTCGTCAAGCTGTTCCCCGTGAGTTCAAAAATAATACGATGCCACCGATATCTTCGCCATCATTTGTAATTAATAATAATGTTTTTGATATCACAAAGAAGAAATCAAAACATTATTATTCATTGTTAATAAATAAAAAGGCACAATTTCCTAGTGCCTTTAACAAGTTGCAAAGTGAATTTCACTTCTCCATTGATTCTTTGCAAAAAGTGTTTATGCTTCCACATAAAGTCGCGCTTGAACCTTATGTTAAGGCCTTTCAATACAAGATACTCAATTCCATCCTTTATACTAATACTAAACTCTATAAAATTGGCTTCAGTACTTGTAATAAATGCACCTTTTGCCAATTAGATTTAGAGACTTTGCATCACCTTTTGTATAGTTGTCCACACTCGAAAACTTTCTGGAATGAATTTGAACAGTATTGGTTTTCCATCACGAAGGAGAGAATTTGTCTTAGTAGAAAGGATATAATTGTAGGTCTCATAACAAGATCATGCCCCTTGCTCAACTATCTTCTTATTATTGCAAAACTCTACTTATGGGAATGCAGAAGGAATCAAACATTTCCAAATGTTATGGCGTTTAAATTTAAAGTTCAATTGAAATATGAAACAGAACTCTATATTGCGCGTACTAGCAATAATATGAATTTTTTAAAAGAAAAATGGGCGGCTTTTGAATATTCCTAACAACCTCAGTATCTTGTTTCTGTTTTTATTTTAATTGAGAAAGGATTGCGGGGGAAGGGGAGGGATTTGGGGGGGCTCAGGGTGTATGTTAAGTAATTTGTCATTTCAAAAGAAATGTTTTAAGGATATTGTTTTATGAGATGTATGTATGTAGTATGAGATGTAGTGTATTATGAACTTTTTTTTGTATTGTAAATATTTATTTGCATAATAAATTGAACATATCAGGAAAAAAAAAAAGTTGATAATATAAAAAATTTCACTGTGCCTTTTTTGAAATGTAAGCCCCTAAAGCCGCAGTTAAGGCTCTTTTCAGGAGGTCATCCTGTTGCTATGGTAATGTATTGTGTCACGAAAATGATACCAATGTGTTTACCAATGATTGCTCAGTTATTTGATGCCATGATTGTAGCATCAAGTGATAAAGACTGGTTATAATGACCCATCCAAATCTAAGTGTTGGAAACTGTTTTGAGCCACCTTAATGAGTTCCAAATTTTTGCACCTTGATATTTAATACTGAATTTACCATAATTTGTCCTTATTTGAGGAAGAGCAAAGGAAGACCTGGAATCAAGTCTTGTATTGTACTTGTGACGTTTATTGACAGCTGTGAAATAATTTGAGAAGGCTGGTGGCAAAGTGCCAGAATGAAAATCATACATAAATATTGCATTATGTAGGAAGATAATATCCTCGAATTTAATTATTTCAAGAGCCTTGAAAAGTGGGATAGAGTGATCATTGTAGTTAGAAAAAGTAATGATTCGTAGGACTCTTTTTTGTAAAGTGATAATTGGGGTTAAAGTTGATTTGTAGGTGTTCCCCCAGGCAGTAATTCCATAGATCAAAAATGGATATATAAGAAAGTAATAAAGGTTTGTAAGAGTTTTAAGATTGACATAGTGACGAATTTTAGATATGATGCCAATATTTCTTTTAATTTTCTTTGAGATATAGCATACCTGAGATTTCCAATTTAAATGTGAGTCTATCATTATACCTAAATATTTAATAGAATTTTCATGCATTAGTGTTTGATTGTTTATTTTCAGATTAATTGGATAATTAAATGATTTTTGAGGTGGGCGAAAAATAACATAGTTAGACTTTTCAATATTAAGAGAAAGTTTATTGGCACAAAGCCAGCTGAATACTTATTGTAGTTCATTGTTTATGGGAGACCCTCTCTTGCCCTATTTATTTATTTTAGCCTTAGAAACCCTCCTTACCGTTATCAAACAGACTCAAGATATAAAAGGGATAGTAGTAGAAAACAAAGAAATCAAATGTATTGCCTTCGCCGATGACTTAACAAACTTTTTACGCGATAAGCAATCGTATGACTCTCTTAGTTCCTTATTGAACACATATGGTGAATGTTCAGGTCTTAAACTAAATAAGGACAAAAAAGAAGCCTACTGGTTAGGAAGTTCCTATCGAGATCATGAAGCTCTCGATATAAATAAGGTGAACGAGCCAATTAAAATACTGGGTATATTTTTTACTTATGATCTGCGTAAAAGTAGAGAGCTTAACTTCGATCTTACTTTAAAGTCAATAAGAAAGTCTTTAAGTTGCTGGCAATGGAGAAACCTAACATTAATTGGTAAAATTCAGTTACACGCCGAGCTGGTGTGTTGCTATTTCTGATCATTTCGGCAACGCGGCCTGCGATATAAAATTCAGCGGTCAAACCAACAACAAGATCAGTAAATTTTCAAAATGGCGGCTTTCGTCGTTCAAGTTCACGGCGTTGTAGACGAAATTGTCAGAACATCTCGACGTTCTGAGAAGGGGGTGAATGAAAGGATTGGTGGTGAACTAATGCAGCTGACTAGAGCAGTGGTCAAAAAGCACACTTTTCCGCCCAGGAATGCTTACAGCCTTCCCGTATGTTATCAAGATCCGGCCTAATGGTTCATCTCCTTGGACTGTAAAATTCAAGCAACACATGCCATTAGAAGTTTTTGTGTGTTTCAAGGCTGCTTCGCTTGCAGAGGAGGGCGGAGGGTTGTTGTTGAAAAATACTAAACACGTAGAAGAAATTAAATTCCACGATCGAGCTGCTTTGAGGGACTTGCTCCTGGAATTTGCAAACAAGTACAAAAGATGTCTTAAACAAGATGAAATAATGTGTAAAGTAGAAAAGGATGACTCTTACAGCATTGTTATCATTAAGCAAGATCACCCTGCCACATGGCATTATTCTAAAAAGTTGGAGATAATGAGGTTCATTGCAAGATATGGCCATTACAACAGATTGGGTGTCCCACAGTTTACTCTCTAAGCAATCTTTGTAATTACGACTGACAGAACACAAAACGTGTTTCGCTGTACATGTTGATATGTTATTATAGCTGCGTAGAACATTGACTGTACATTCAAACCTGTACTAAGCAGCCATCCTTTACCATTGGATGCGCAGCAGTTAGTTCCCCCTGGAAGTTAACACATCCATTATGTTAGCAGTTACTAGGGCATTCCAGAGGGTGCCCCTTACTACAGGTTTGACGTTATGTTATTATTGCCATTCTTTCAAGGGCCTGTTTACAAGGAAAATTTCCTCTTTTTTCTTGGTCGTGTTTACAAGGCAGCTAGGGTTACCTGGTCAAACCCGGGCTATCTTCTGCCCTCCAGCTAGGGTTAACCCCCTTGCTAACCCTCCTTATAAACAGGCCCTTAGACACCTTTGAACTTAGGGTGTTGGGACTATTTCCTCCTAATAAACCGAGAGGAATGTCTTTATGGGAAAATCTCATACCCAGGTCTTGCTTGACGAGTTGATGGAAAAATTGAATTTTCAAGTTTTCCTGGGTTGTGGGAAAAAAATTCAAACTTCATTAGTTTTCAGGAATTACAGGAGTATTGCAAACCCTGTGTCAAATCAAGACCAGCTCTCAATTATAGTTGTATGTCTGTGCATGTACTGATAATGGAAGCTCAAATAATCTGCCCGAGTACATTTGAAATAACAGATTTTCAGAAAGTACTGTTACACGTTGTTGAATTGAAAAACAATTAATGATCACACATCTCTGAAACAATTTTATTTGTAACGATGATCACAATACTTTGCATGTTAAAAGTTATATAACATTGTTCAAAATACATAACTTGTTAAGATAAAGGTGGATTTTTGTTTTTTTATTTTTATTTTTTGCAAAGTAACCCAAGAACTCCAAAAACACTAACACAACCTTAATTCAGCAACTTCCATAAAACAGTTTAAACATTGGGTGGTGAACTAATGTAGCTGGCTAGTTTTACTAAGTTGGTTTTACTGCATACTTTAGTTAGTTACTAGTTTGACTAAGCATCACCAATATTTCCATTGATCTATTCTGCTGTAACACTTAAAAGATTCCGTAAACCTTCAGACAGCTCTCCTAAGTCTGCTGTTTTGGCAACTTCTTTGTAGACAAGAGAGGAGCAAAACTTGCACTTCTCTGCATTGGGGTCCTTTGGATACCCACAAAAGCAAAAGCTGTCACTGCTGATACATGCAGGAATATACTGGTCAGTACACTTTGTATACCCAAAGTGATGTGGGTCAGCCCTTCTAAGCCAGATGTTTGACACAAAGTCATGTTTGAGAACAACTTCCCATCTTGATGCAAGACTAACATGCTTTGCATACTGCTGTAACCTTACGTGTTTGACCTCTCGACCTTGCATACTGTTCACTCCCAAACCCAATTTGTACTTGTTAAACAAAATTCTAGTGATATGGGACAGCATAACCTATTGTCCAGACAGTAGGGCTCACGGTCTGAAGCATTGTGGATACAGCATTAAAGAATCTAAGACAATGATTTTCTAGTTCAATCAAATCTCTTTCTTGTATATTTACCCTTGAAAATAGTGACACTGCACCTCTTAGTTCTAAAGCACAATGGGCAATTGCACAAAGCCTCATTTGGATTTCAGGTGAATCACCCTCACTTTCTAAAGCAGCAAGTAGATACATAAACTTGTGACAGAGTTTTTTAGTTTCTTTCCCAGTAAATCTGTAGTCAAAACTCCCTTTTCTGCCACTGTTGAACCACTTTTTCACTTTTTTCAGTAGCCTTCCTGCCCTTACCTCTGTTTTAAGTGCACAAAGATACCTCGCAAAACATGAATTTTCAGGAACATCTGCAATATCTTTGCAAGAAGAAGGAATCTTAGACCTATCAAGACTCATAGATAAGATGGTATTGTGGATAAACTGCCATGCATTATTTGCATTGTGAAGGGGCTCTGCATATCCAACATCAACAAATGGACCAATTAAAGGTTCATGTTCTTGCCTTGAATTCTTTCCCCTGATGAAATTAAGAACTTTTGTTCTCTTTGTTGATTCTGCAAGAGAGGTCTTAGAAAGCTTTTCTTTCAGTTCATTAACAGCTGCAGCTACTTCTAGTCTCTCTGAAAAAAACCATGGGTGCCATGTATTTTCAGGCTTGGGCCCAAGAGACCCATTTGTAATGTGCTTGTTGCCATCATTTACATCACAAAATGAAGAAAAGTAGTAAG
>OZ026602.1:29617676-29640176 GCA_964020085.1 Micromussa lordhowensis | reverse complement strand
CAGAAACTTGAATCTTCAATTGCAAAAAAGAATAAAAAAGAATCTATTCATTATAAAAAATGGGAAAACATGTTACCAATAAATAAGTATTGGGTACTAATAGTTATATATGCAGTTGTGTATACAAATGCTCTACTCAAAAGAAATTTGTTTAAATATCTGTACAAATTATTATAAAGGTTTATATTATTAACCACACCATAATCTATATCTAGCTGACTGTGAATAAAATGTAATGTAAGTCAGTTGTAATTAGTGTTAGTGGGTAGCGTAAGCGTTAGTGTAATTAACTTTATATTTGTTTGTATTACTCTAGTATTTGTGCTTTAATTAAAATAAAAAAAAATAAAATAAAAAAAGTTCATTGTTTACAGTTGTTTCTAATTCTGATAAACTCTTGTGAGCATAGAAAATATTAGAGTCATCAGCAAATAAATGAAAATCAAGTTGATTGGAAGAATTATTGAAATCATTAATATAGAGTAAGAAGAGAAGTGGTCCAAGTACTGAACCTTGTGGAACTCCACAAGAGATTTGTTTATAGTTTGAAATGGCATTGCCAATTGACACATATTGTTTCCGTTCATTGAGGTAGGAACAAAACCACTTGTTAACAATCCCTCTGAAGCCATAGTGATCTAGTTTCATAATTAAAATATTGTGATTTACGATGTGAAAAGCCTTGCTAAAATCTAGAAATATATCACAAGAATAGGTGCCATCATCCACAGCTTTTTGTATCTTATTTGTGATTGATAGAAGAGCTTGAGTAGTGGAGTAATTTTGATGAAAACCAAATTGTTTGGTATATAAAATATTCTGAGTTTCAATGAATTTCATTAATCTCTTAGATATTAATTTTTCTAAAATTAAGTTGAAAATGGACAAGAGCAAAATAGGTTGATAATTTCCAAGGCTGGTATGCAGGCCTTTCTTATGAATAGGAATAACTTTGGCAACTTTAAAATTATCAGGAACCATACCAGTAGTGAAAGAGACATTAAATATAGTTTCTAGTGGCTTAGATAAAAAGCATTTCAGAAGCTTTAACAATTTTGCTGGAATACTGAATGGGCCACAAGCTTTTTTTGTATTGAGGGTGGAAATTACTTCTTCAATTTCATTAGATGTAACTGGAAGAAGATAAAAACTGTTAGGTTTCTGTGGGGGTAAGTAGGAAAGTGGTGATTTAGTTATATTTATATTTTTTATATATATATATTTATATATATATTTTTTTTCCTTACTTATTTTATCGAGAATGGGATGTAAGTAATTCATAAATGTTTCACTTAGGCCAATCACAGAGAACATCAGGTTTAGATCCGTTAGCATGCAGCAAAAGTTATCAAAGTTTGCTTGTAGACTCCTTATATTACAATTTAAAGCAGAGAATGATGTTTTAATAGAGCAATTTCTACCTCCATAATTACTGTGGAAGTCATGAATTGAGTAATACTTAAAATTTGTTTGTGAAGGGATCTGTAAATCAGGATCAAGGTCAGAAAGATGAGGAACGTTGCTTACAGTTGCTAAAATGTCAAATCTAGGTAACAAGTCTAATTTAGCTCTAGCTAGTTGTGCAGAGCAAAGACAATCGGTGCTAGAATTAAAGCTGAGATCTAGGATTTCAGCATTAGTCAATTTATGAAAGGGAAATAGGTCTTGGTCCCATGACATGTAAAGTTCACTTTACAATGTATTTTTACCTAGTGGATTGGACAGGCTATCAATAGATAATACAATAAATTATACATAGCTCCACACAGGCATGTATGACTAGACACAATTCCAGCAAAAGTTCTGATGAGTTGATCAAGATATATGACAGGGGTTCCCTCACCAAGTCCATTTCTAGAATTAGAGGCTTCAGATTTGCATAGCTTGACCAGATCTCTGTCACATGAGATTAATCTAGCAGGACTGTCATCATTTTTGCGCAACAGAATTTTTCCTGAAGAGGTCCAGATATACTTGAAGTTCAGGTCATGTTTAGCATTGAGGCAATCCGCAAATAATTTCCATAACTGTTTTGTTAGCAATTTAATCAGTGCCGTGCAGGACGGTACTCGCATTGGTTACCTTGGCCCCCACAAAACACGGGTTTCGCGTAATTTGATATCAGCCTCTCAACATCCCGACGTCGTTTCTGGGAACCTCAATAAGGAAGTGCATTTGGGAAGAATTGCAGGTCTCTTTCCCTGCTCGCCCCTACCTAATTTGCAGTGTCACCCCATAGGCGTAGTCCCTAAAAAAACACTGGGGATAGTATAAACGACCACATCCCAAAGGAACCTTATTCGTTGCAGTACGTTTGTGTTGATGACGCGATCACGATACTGCGGTCTCTGGGCCCTGGGAGTTTTATGGCCAAAACGGACTTGAAATCTGCCTTTCGCCTTATACCAATCCACCCCGCGGACTGGAACCTGTTGGTCATATACTGGCAATCTCAATACTACATAGACCTTTACCTCCCATTTAGGCTTCGCAGTGCCCCTTTCCTTTTTATCCAAATTTCTGATGCTTTGGAATGGATTCTTAAGCACAACTACCGCCTCCGCCACGTTATTCATATTTTAGGCGATTTCTTCATAGCGGAGCATACAAAAATTGCTTGCCTAGGGAGCTTTACTACCCTTCTTAAGGTGTTTATGTCCTTTCGAGTTCCCACCGTCGCCTCTAAGACCATGGGGCCATCACAAGTTCTAGAGTTCCTGGGCGTTGTCCTAGACAGTAACCGTATGGAAGCATGTTTGCCTGAGGACAAGCTTGCCAGGATATGACAATTATTGGACTCTTTTACCAACCACCGTTATGCCCACCTCGTAGATGTCCAATCCCTTATAGGCACTCTGCAATTCGCCTGTAAAGTCGTAGTCCCGGGTAGAACCTTCCTCCAGCACATAATAAACCCCACCCGGGGGTAAAGAATCGTTTTCATCATATCCGTTTGAACAAGGACTTTTCCCGGGATATTCAGATGTGGAAACTATTTCTCGCTCAATGGAATGGGTGATCCTTTTTCCTTGATTCCCGGGTCACCTCTTCCCCTGACCTGCAGCTATATATGGATGGATGCAGCTGGTACAGTTGGGTTTGGAGGCTTCTTCAATGGGAAATGGTTCCAGGGCAGGTGGCCCCCTCATTTACTCATTAACAAGACCAAAGGGATAAGTAAAGTGCCTCGGACGAATCGACTGATACATGAACCTTCCTCGTTCTTAAAACGTGACAACAAACTTGAGTCGATTCGTCTTAGGTTCTTGACGATTCGACTCGATTCGTAAGAAGTCGATTCGATGTAAGTCTCGCTCAAATCGACTTCCGGTATGTCGAATCGACATAACAGGAAACGAGTCGTGTCGATTCGATCGAATCGTGTCGAATCGACAACATTTTCAACCCACTCTGTATAGCCCAGTTGCGCTATATTTTCTATCTCGCGCAAATCGACTTCCGGTATGTCGAATCGCCATAACAGGAAACGAGTCGTGTCGATTCGATCGAATCGTGTCGAATCGACAACATTTTCAACCCACTCTGTATAGCCCAGTTACGCTATCACTATTTCACGGTTCTTGGCTTCCGATCCGGTAGTGTGGATTGACTGCGTGCGAATCGAGTCAAATCGTAAAGTGCCTCAGACGAATCGACTGAAGTTTATTGCCACGTTTTAAGAACGAGGAAGGTTCATGTATCATTATTTCACGGATCTTGACTTCCGGTAGTGCGGATCGACTCCGTGCGAATCAAGTCGAATCGTAAAGTGCCTCAGACGAATCGACTGAAGTTTATTCACGGTTCTTGACTTCCGGTAGTGCGGATCGACTCCGTGCGAATCGAGTCGAATCGTAAAGTGCATCGGACGAATCGACTCAGTTTGGGTGTATTGGACATGTATGAACAAAGTATAACTACCCGCAGAGTAGAAGAAACGGGAGATGGAGATCAAGGAAAATGAGCTCAAGCAACAGGAACAATTTCATAGTGCATTGTTGCAGCAGCAACAGCAAATGCAGCAAATGCATTGCAGCAGCAGCAGCAACAACAAGCCATGAATATGGCCATGATGAGCACATTGTCTGAAATGCTAAAAACTGTACGAAATATGGCCTTCCAGTAGCTACAAAGTTACACAACAGTTGCCAATTTACATCTGTATTTCCCCATTCATACACGTCTGTACATGTTTGAAGTGACCATTGTTGTGCAATAAAAGCCAACCACAGCTGGCTTTTTATAGCAAGAATGGACATAATGATGACATACTACAGGTCTTGGGGTAAGTGTCAAGTAAAATCATTAAAAGAGACTTCCTCTGAATGGCTGTCAGTTTGCATTCACAAAAAATCCCTTCAAACAAATACAGATTTGATTTTGAAACGCAGGGAAGTACAGATTTAAAGGGAATTTACAAAGTCAGGCATTGAACACCAAATATTTAATAACTGCAGTTTCAAGAGTATTTTTTTCTATTTTCCACTCTTTAAGGTGGCATGATACTATTTATTTATCAATAATAATTAGATGGCTAGTTTCTGACTGCGTATCTGATTTTGAGAAAACTTCGCAAAGATGAATTTCCTTTATACTTGATCAATTGCATGTATGTGATAGTTAACACTTAAATTTGTCATTTTAGCACATGAAAAAAATCATTCTCAATTTTGAAGGCACCTTATATAGGGGCCAACTTTTGGCCCGGAACCCCATTTTAGCATATTGTACTGAGGTTGATTAATAAACAATGTCCAACCAAGCCTAGTTTGGAAGGGTTATTTTTCAAAATTGTTGACGACCATCACCTGTTTAATTTCAAAGTATCACCATGAGTCTAAAACATTACATTTGAAAGTACTGTTGGATGGTTGGTGGCTCTAAGTCAAAAAAGGAGCTGGACATAGAACTGTACAAACAAGTGTAAGCATTCCGAACAAGTACACAGGCAGAGTACATGGTGCCAACTGGACTAAGGCCCATCTTTAGATTTTTTTTGAAGTCCAGGAAAGTAAAATATGACAGAATGTCTCCAAAAACCCATTCAACAGCTGAGCGAACTTTGCTCATTGAGGTATTAAACGCCTCTTGATCTGCCGTGAGGTGGGCATGCCTATAAGGTGCTTGAAGATGAACTCTAAGGGGGTATGCCGGGTCACCATAAATGCAGAGTGGCTGCAGTGCCTCATCATGTGAGTGTTGTTGGAGTTAAAGAAGCAAACCAGACATCTGAAGCATTCTTGAATCATGCCTCTTACCTTCTACAAGGTAAAAATACAGCTTAAAACCAACTTAGATGATATAAATCGGTACAGCTGATGTTCCTGGGCAGAAATATATTTTAGCTCAGAGTGCAGCAAGGGTCAAAATGATTGCAATATGTATGCCCAATAACATCAACTACATTCATTTACTATTAATTATAACCTTAGAGAGCATGACTTAGCAATTATATAATAGCAAATGTATTTCATTTCTATAATTGGCATGGAACAAAAATAACAAGTAAATTAGTTCCCACATTTTGCAGAAGACTAATAGCATTTTAGCTTCTTTTGTGTTTATCTTTGCTAAAATCTGGGAGAATTTTCAAAATATTTTCTTTTTTTTATCTCCCAACAAAAGTATTATCTCTATTTTGCTCACTCAAAGTTGGCTTAGTCAAGCAAGCACACCTCACTGTTTAATAGGAAGAATGATTTCTGTTCACGGATATCACCGTTTTTTTAATGAAAAACACAATAATAAAAATTTCAGCCCTTCATGGGTACAGAGTATTTTCTCGAATCCACTATCCATATTATGCACTATCAAAGGCTTATTTTATGTAGTCCTTTATTATACTGGGTAAAATTATTTCAGGGTCACATGTTGATTATGGACACAAGATTATAGTCTTGTTGTTTATTGAAAATAATATATAAAGAATTCCGATACCACAAACACTGAATACTCACCAACTGGACCAAAAAGCTATGAGGCCATTTGGAGCCACAACAGACTGGAATTTTAGGCCATGCACTCGTTTATGGCCATTGTACATGACCCTTTGGTGCTCTCCTGGGCGACAGATAGGTCTAACCATACCATCCACAAATCCCCAGCAGTTGTCCAGCGCAGCATCCTTCTGACTGATCGCCCGGGCAAACAACTCTAGTTGGGCTGGTCGAAGCCAGGGCTGGTCCATGTCTCGAAGGAGATGGCCATGAGTACTAACAATGAACTCTGTTACCTCCGAGAGAATCAGACTTAGCTCGGGGATCGAGCGGCCAAACCGAGGGATCATGTCACCGAGACAACACGGATAAGCGAAGCTCTTCAAAAACATCAACAGCCCTTCCAGACCAGTGGCAACAGTTCCGTTGATACATGTGAATGATTCAGGGATTCTCAGAGCCTCATACAGAAGATTAATCTCACCACTTCCAAATCTAAACTCCGCTTTCAACTCTGATTCACTCATATCTCCAAGTGTTGTCTCTACATGGTCGTAATTCCAGTATGGAATCGACTGATTCTTCTGATTTTGGTCCATGATGATCTGTATAACCTCCTCCTCCTCAAATACATCGTTAAGATATAACATTATTGCTGCTGCAAGTGTATTTTTCTTCGAAAACATGGTGAAATCAAGGAGAAAACTAACAAACTCGCACTGGCACCGTTTGTTTACAACCTAAATGTTGCAATTTTGACGCGTACCACTTTGAGGACAAGTTTGTAGTGCCAGAGCGCGCGCGGCCAAAACTGGTACTGGTCCTGGTTCTTGGTTTTAAAGGTCTCTAATGATGAGGAACTCATTGGTAAACATTTGACAGGCAAGAATGGGAAGCAGTGCCTAAATGGAGACATGCTATAGTGTGCACTATTGAGTTATGGATGCATGCAGGAGGTTGCTAAGCACTAAAGCATAAGAGTCGCACAACGCAATAGCCAAGCGCGACTCTAGCTTCCTGAGTGCTTAGCAAACCTCCCAAGTGCATCCATAACCCAATAGTGCACGCTATGGCATTTACCATTTGTTGAACTAATTACAGTTCTTCCAAATCATATGTTACCATAGGAAGAATGTTATTTGAGGATATGTTGTCCAAGAGTAAAAACTGTTTAAATGGGCCTAAAGTGTGACCCATGCCTTATAGCAATGCAACTTGGCAAATTTTGTCCATCAAAACAATAAGGTTCAATGGAGTACTAATCATGAATTAGCTTTTCAGGATTTGAAAGCGGCAATGCAGACTCCACCTGTTTTGAGGCCACCACACCGGGACGATGACTACATTTTGCAAGTGGATGCTTCAAATAGAGGTCTTGGGGCCATCTTAAGTCAGGAAGATCAGGATGGGGAGGAACACCCCATAGCGTATGCTAGTAGAAAGTTACAGCCTAGGGAGGAAAAGTTGTCTACTACAGAAAAGGAATGTTTAGGAATTGTTTGGGCTGTAGAGATATTTTGCTATTACTTATACGGTCATACTTTTAGGTTGCAAA
The DNA here is from genome assembly GCA_964020085.1 of Micromussa lordhowensis. Classification (NCBI taxonomy): domain Eukaryota; kingdom Metazoa; phylum Cnidaria; class Anthozoa; order Scleractinia; family Lobophylliidae; genus Micromussa; species Micromussa lordhowensis. The sequence goes on along the minus strand of OZ026602.1, from coordinate 29,632,685 downwards.
CGGACCACAATCCTCTTGTGTGGTTGAATCAGGTCCGTGACAAGAGTAGGAAACTACTAAGATGGAGCATTACTTTACAGGAGTATGACATGAAAGTCCAGCATAAGAGTGGTAAACAGATTTGTAACGTAGATGCCCTTAGCAGGGCGTGTTTAGGTGTATTGTATTATTGTATACAATAATATTGTAAAGTGTATTGTATTATTGTATTGTATTAGCACCTATTTAGCACCTATTACGTAACTTGTATTCATCATTTGCGTAACCTGTTTTGTAATTAACCCTATACCAATAGTTTTCTTTCCTTTCCTTGTATGTAACACCTTCCGTCTGTATATATTTGGGATTTTGGGTGGATACGGTGTGTGGTTTAGTTTTGCCTGTGTGTAGGAGAAGGTTGCCATGTAGTTTTCGAGCGAGGTTTGAAAGTGCGAGGAATACGACCGGAGGCACAGTTTCGTTACTGAGAGCCATCAGTAAGACCCTCCCTAATTTCACGACAAGGGGACACGTGTGCAAACACTGGTCGAAGGAATTGAAGGTCAAGTGAAGAGTGCTACCGAAGAAGGCCATTGTAAACCGGCTGGCCAAAGTAGACTTGAGAAGTTGAAGTGTTCCGGACTGAGTGAAGTCAAGTTGAAGTATTCCGGACGGAGAAAAGATGTAACTTGGAGTAGTAAGTTGGAATGTGAAGTAAACAGGAGTTTGGTTGGTTTTGGGTGTATTTTGTGCTGGTGAAACGTTGTTCCAGAGACAAGATCAAGGACAAAGACTTCACACGCTAGGTGAATTAAACTCAATTGCTAAACTACTGGCGGAAACGCTTACATTTTTATTTGACGATATTCTTGTAAATAGGTTTAGGTTTAGTTGACTGTAGTTTTTTACTTAATTGTAATATTCTTGTGAATTAATTTAGGTACGAAATAATTAAGTTTATTGTATTATCGTTTCTTTTGTTAGTTAGAGTAATTGTCTTATTAAATACTTGTAGTCTTATGTTAAGTTGTAGCATGTTTTCCCGGGCGTGTTCATGTGTATTGCTTTTGTGTGTTAGAGGGTGCCCACCTTTGTGGTGCGGTATCGTAACACTGGGAGGGTTTTGTGTTCGTATTTTCTAGGAAAAAAGCACTCGCATCGCTACTAATGTCAGGGGCGCTTGTTAACAAAATGACAACCAATAGAGGGCACTTATTAGAAAGGGGGTGCATTGTGGTACAAATTTTGTTTACTTTTATTGCAAACTGAACAATATAGGTCAATCATTCCTTCATACAAGGACATACATGTACTATATAAACTTACATATTTCTGATGCTGATGTCATCATTTGAGCTGGCTTTCCTGAAAACAGACCATCCTGTTTAATATTGAATGAAAAATTTTAATAGCTTCCAAACAAACATCCGTCAAGATACTACATGTGTGCTCCAGTAATTTCATTGCCAGACAGTCAGTTTCTCTCATCTTTGAAATTACAGTGTGGACACTCGAACCATGAATGCTATGGCTTTATTTTCACTTTATTTGTACTTTTTTCACTTATTTAAATATTTTTTTTCCGAACTAGCCAATCACAGTCGCTAGTCGATGTGAAGGCCGAGAGTTTTTTCCTGCCTTTTTCCCATGTTATTTTCAAAGTAGTGCCATGATTTCAAACAAAGGGAGAGACATCTTTCCAATGTTTTTCCGATTTTTTTATTAATCACGGTTGTTCCGCTTCTTTACAATAACGGAATATTTTAATAGTGAAACTATAATGGCGCTATCTGATGGAAATATCACTATTTTTTTCATTCAAAAACAAGGAACAAACGAAACGCAACATATTTATTTCGGCGGTAGACTTAAAACAACATTAGAAACACAACCTAACATTACACTATTTACAATTGAGAAAACAACATCATCATTATGTGGAAATCTTCAAAGAGATTAGTTACTAGTCACATGTACACTTTAGTGCTTGTAGTGTGAGTCCGGCAAATTATATGCTGGCCAAGTAGTGTCAACAGAAGGCAAATCGTAAGATTGCGGTGGGTTGGGTTGGTTAAGATGCACATTTACATTTCCTCGCTTATATTCTTTAATAATGCCTGGAAGTCTCCAATCCAATCCCTCGTCTATGGGAAGTTTATTTTGCAAAGCCCTCTGTAACACCATTAGATCTCTATCTAATGCACCCCAATCTAAATACTTAGCCGCGTTCTGACATTTCAACCGCGGCCTCATCACAGCGAAGAAACTTGATTTCGCGTGCTGATGTGCGGCCAAAAATACATTGTTGTGATTCTTGGCTTTTCCATATTTCTGCTCCAGTTCCTTGAGATGGCGCTGTAAAGTTCGGATATCATTTTGTAGCTCCGGGTGTTTATCTTTCAACTTGCATAAATTCAAATCGGTACATGGATTGTTTGTGCACCTAGCTTTGTTATGACCTGATTTGTGGCATGTGGCACGCACCTTCTCGCGTCGATCGTGAGCATGGGGCGATTCTTCCATTTCTTTTCTTTTTTTCTCCAGCTGTTGCTTAGCACTTACTATTTGCACAAGTAATATTTGGAGGTTTTCTGTATGCTCGAGTGCTATTCGGTCAAGGAAGCTGTGTGTTTTCACTTGTGTTGACTCTGACCTGCTGGAAAATCCGCCATAGCTGCTTGAGTCGGGTGTCTCTGTGCTACAATTGGCGGCATAGGTGTTGCTCTCTGAATTCTGGCTCATCTTCAATCTTTTCGGTTGAAGACCGGTCGATCGCGGTGGCGTTGCACTTTGTATGTTCTCTAGTTCGGCTTCCAACACACGCCTTTCTGCTAACATTAACTTGTCTGGAGACATGAAGAAGGCATCGAGGTCTTCGGATTTGACATACGCTAGCGACCTTCTTGATCTGAACCCTCTATTTTCGAATTGTGTCGAGAGACGTTCCAGTTTTAGCCCTGGAGATAGAGATTTTAACCATGAATAAACCTCTGACTGACCAGAACATTCTAATGATTCTAATTCAACTGCAACACTCGTGTTTTCCCACCACTGTGGCTATAAATAGCTTGCATGCAAGAGACCAGATCTGGAGATAAACTGTCAATCAAGATGTCATAAGTAGCCCAATTCCTAAAATATGCAACTGAATTTGAAGCATCTGTTTTGGAAACAGCTTCGACAAATGCTATTTCGGTCTCATTGAAAGTGAGCGATGTATTTTGTTTGAGGTAGCATTTTACCTGGTCGAAGCAAAACTCGTAGGTGTTTAGGTGGGGCGAGTACGAAGGCTGGAACAAAAGATTGATACTATGTTCTTGTAAGATATCCCTATATCTACTTAATGTCCGCGGTGAAATCCACAGTTTCCATTATGATACAGTCACCGCCTTCCAGGATTGGTGAGCCATCTGCTCTTTCCACAGCCAAAGCCTCATCAAAAAAGTTCAGCATTTCCATTCCATTAGAAGTGCTCCATATAATTAATATTGTAGTAATCAACTCCTTGTATTGAGTGAAGGTTTAGCGTGTAGTTTGCGTTAGAGGCGTAGCGCTGTACTTCGATGGCAGGCTCACCGATATATGAATTACCGTATACATGATTTCTTGAAGTAATTTTGACACCGGACTCATCAAAAAAGTGAAGTGTAGTACAGTCTGCTTTGCTTAAGCCTCTTGATTCCCTGGGGAACATAGGGCCGCAACAACACTCCTCCAACGCACTCGATTCTGTGAGGTCCTCCTCAGCTGCGCCCATGTCGTTCCGATGGCCTTCACCTCTGCGTCAGTACTCCTGCACTAAGTCTGTTTCGGTCTTCCTACTTTTCGCTTTCCTTGTGGATTCCAGTCAAGGGCTTGCTTGGTGACGTTTGACGGGGACTTCCTGAGTGTGTGGCCGATCCACCCCCATTTCCTTTTACTGATCTCCACTTCAATAGGGCTCTGACCAGTCTTGTCCCAGAGGTCAGTGTTGGAAATGACGTCTGGCCATCTGATGTTGATGATGTTTCTGAGGCATCTGTTGATGAAGGTCTGCAGCTTATGGATGTTTGACTTGATAGTTCTCCATGTTTCGGAACCATACAGTAGGACACACTTGACGTTGGTGTTGAAGATTCTGATCTTATTGTGCAGGGAGAGGGCTGAAGAGTTCCAAATGGGGTGGAGGGTGTTGAATGCATGTCTGGCCTTGTTGATCTGGCTCTTAACATCTTCATCTGTTCCTTCATCTTTGCTGACGACGCTGCCCAAGTAGATAAACTTCTCCACCTCGTTCAGGTCTTCGTCGTGGAGTGTGATGGGGTCTTGTTTCTTGTTGTTTATTCGCATCACCTCCGTCTTCTTGATGTTGATATTGAGGCCCGTCTTCTCAGCTTCTTCGGCGAGGCGGGACAGCTTCTCCTGTGCATCCTGATGTCTGTGTGAGAGGAGGCTGATGTCATCAGCGAAATCCAGGTCCTCCAGCTGTTTGGTGAAAGTCCACTGGATACCAGTCTTCTTGTTCGTTGTTGTCTGCTTCATAATCCAGTCGACTACCAAAAGGAAGATGGTTGGCGAGAGTAAGCAACCTTGACGAACACCGGTCTGTACCTGGAAAGTGTCCGTCAACTTCCCTTCGTGTATGACTTGGCAGCTGGAGTTGTCGTACAGTTGTTGTATGATGGAAATGAACTTGGGGGGAAGCCATAGTGTTGCATGAGCCTCCAGATGACGTTTCGATCTACACTGTCGAATGCCTTTTGGAAGTCAACGAATACTGAGTACAGTGGGGACTGCCATTCCAGCGACTGCTCGATGATAATTAGCAGGGTGGCGATATGGTCTGTGCAGGATCTGTCTTGACGAAAACCTGCCTGCTCCTCTCGTAGAGTTTTGTCCAGGGCCTTCTTGAGTCTCTCCAGGATGATTCTTGTCAGGATCTTACTTGGGACAGAGAGCAGCATGATCCCCCGCCAGTTGTTACATGATGACAGGTCCCCTTTCTTCGGCAGTTTCACCAGGTACCCTTTCTTCCATCGCTCTCCCAGATCTTCATCAGGAGTGGGTGGATGATCTCTGTTGAGGTCTGGACGTCTGCCTTTAGTGCTTCTGGTGGAATGCCATCTGGGCCTGCTGCCTTGCCTGATTTCAAGGACTTGATGGCTTTGCTGACCTCGACCTTGGTTGGTGGGTTGGTGTTCACCTCTAGTTGGTTTCCTGCGGGTGGGATGTCAGGTGGGACTTGGGGTGGGGTCTGTTGAGAATCCCTTGGAAGTGTTCTGCCCATCTTGCTCTCTCTTTGGCCTCATCAGTGATGGTTTCTCTGTTCTTGTCCTTCACTGGTCTTGAGGGGGCCTTGTTTTTCCCTGACAGTGTTCTTGTGATCCCATACAGCCTCTTCATGTCTCTTCTGCCAGCTGCTGTTTCTGCTTCTTCTGTGAGGTCGTGTATGAAGCTCCTCTTGTCCGCTCCGGTACTTTTCTTGACCTGTCGGTTCAACTTCCAATATTGGGCCTGTAGATCTTGCTTCTGTTGCAGGTCTTGGGTCTGGTTTATATCGTTCTTCAGCTGTTTCCTCTCGTTAATGAGGATCCAGGTATTGGCTGTCAGCTACTCTTTGTGTTGTCTAGTTTTCTTCCCCAGGACCTCGTTACATGTGGTCTTCCAGGTGTCCCTCGCTGAACCGGTTTCTCAGTTCACATCTGTAGACCTCAGCCTCTGCTTTGTCTTTCAAGTTGTGCACATTGTATTTGTGGGATGGCCTGTCTGCTCGGTCTCTGTAGGCTTTCAGCTTGACCTTAAGGTCTGCCACCACCAAGTGGTGGTCCGAGCCTGCATCTGCTCCTCGTTTAACTCTGACGTCCAGCAAGCTTCTCCTCCACTTCCTTCCGATGGTGATGTGGTCGATTTAGTTCTCAGTCCTCCCATCTGGTGATGTCCATGTTGTCTTGTGGATCCGCTTATGCTGGAACACAGTGGCTCCAATGACCAGGTCGTTGAAGGTGCAGAACTCAGCGAGTAGCTCTCCATTCTCATTTTGGATGCCAACTCCATATTTTCACATGATGAGTTTTCTGTTGGTGTTGTCTGCCCCCACTTTTGCGTTGAGATCACCCATTAGGATCTTCAAATCTCTTCTTGGTAGCTTATCCATCACTGCCTGGAGCTGATCGTAGAATGTCTCTTTTTCCTCGGTCTCTGCTGCGTTGGTGGGTGCGTAGCACTGGATAACGGTGACTTTCCTCCCCTTGGAGTTAAACCTTGCCGTCAGGAGCCTCCGTGATACTGGCTCCCAGGAGAATAGTGCCTGCGCTACCTCAGGTGTCAGGAGCAGGGCTACTCCACCAATGTGTGGGTGCCTTTCGTCATGACCGGAGTAAATGATGGTGTCGCCACTGGTCAGTCGCGTTCGTCCTGTACCGTTCCAGCGTGTTTCACACAGTCCAAGCATCTTGAGGTTGTAGCGATGCATTTCCCTGCTCACTTGTGCAGATTTCCCTGCCTCATATAAGGTTCGGATGTTCCAGGTCCCTATACTGGTCTTGCTTTTGGCTGTCAGAAGAGTTATCTGCGCACTGGCTTCCTGAAGGCTTTCACCAGCCCGCATCATAGGCTCTACTGAAGAGGACTCTTCTGGAGCCAGGTTGTTTTCTGGATTTGTTGTTGCGGTTTCTGTAACAGGTCTATTTTTCCGGGACTGGGTTGTTAGCCCAGTGCCCAACCCCCAAACCTGGAGGGCCGGTTGGTTTAATGTTTGAGTTTTCCTTCTCGTAGATGGATTGCCGACCAAGGCTAACGAGCTCCATCTACCCGTGGTTTAGAATCAGAGTTTACCTTCTCCTAGACGGACTGTCTACCAAGGCTATCGAGCTCCATCTACCCGGGTTTGAGATTCGGAGTTGTCCTTCTCCTAGGCTATGTCGGTCCACGGCACCCTATTCCGTATTATTCAGGTGCAACCCCCCAAAGGGAGGGCTCCCCAATCCGCCACCCAGGGGACGCGTCCCTACACCATATAGCCCCAGCGCGGAGTACAGTCTAGTTGCCAAATTTGTTCAAGAAAATAATCTTTATAGTTGATATTTACGACTGACAATGACTCTGTTGGTAGTTGCCTCTTACTTCCCGAATGCACTTTTTTATTGCACTTCTAGATGGCAAAAGATGAGGTGGCAAAACTCCATCCAGCAACAAGCGCTGTTGAAGTTCAGAGGTGTATGTGATGGGCTTGCACAATTTCTTGGAATCAATGTAATCAACAACGTCTTGTGTAACAACATTACGAGTTGCTAATTTTCGCGTCGGAGGTAGAGACCTGTTGTTCTCCACATAATTTCGAACAACTTTATTGACATAGCCAATACTAACTCGCGCTGTGCCTAAAATTTGTCTTTGGGAAAATCCCTGGTGGTGGAGATCAAGAATTCTCTCGCGATAAATATTTGGTAATACACTTCCATTGTCGTAGATGCCTTGCTGTTGATTAATCCTGAGATTAAACTGACCTAACTATTTCAAGACAAATAATAGAAAGTCACTTTTTCCTTCTCCAAAGAGCTTAAATTAAAAAAGTTGAAGTTCAGAGGTGTATGTGCTGGGCTTGCACAATTTCTTGGAATCAATGTAATCAACAACGTCTTGTGTAACAACATTACGAGTTGCTAATTTTCGCGTCGGAGGTAGAGACGTGTTGTTCTCCACATAATTTCGAACAACTTTATTGACATAGCCAATACTAACTCGCGCTGTGCCTAAAATTTGTCTTTGGGAAAATCCCTGGTGGTGGAGATCAAGAATTCTCTCGCGATAAATATTTGGTAATACACTTTCATTGTCGTAGATGCCTTGCTGTTGATTAATCCTGAGATTAAACTGACCTAACTATTTCAAGACAAATAATAGAAAGTCACTTTTTCGTTCTCCAAAGAGCTTCAATTAAAAAAAAACATCTAAAAATGCATCTGTTTAGATGAAAGTAGTACTTACTAGCATAGGCCATTTCGCGGTGAACCGAAAAACGGGGTCTGACTTCAGTGAACGCAAATTAATTCCCGCCAAAAAAACCACTAACGTTTTTTGGAATACATGTGTAGCCACGCACCGAAAAACGTCTCAAACTATAAACATGGAATGGTAAAAACACGGAAAAAAGGAAAAAAAAGGTCTGTGCCATTGCTTCGGTTCAGAAATGATTGGTTAGTTCTGGCAAAACAAGTGAAAAAAAAGTACAAATAAAGTGAAAATAAAGTCATAAGCATTCATGGTTTGAGTGTCCGCACTGTAACATGTATTGGTAGTGTCTAGCTCCAGTTTCTATAGCAATGAAGTGACTAGGAGTACTGCTAGTCCATTCTGTTTCCCTCTCCCACTCCCCTTCTTCTTATTCCTCCCCCTATTTACTTATTTCCTTTACTTATTTAGTCTACCAAAAATTCATTTGAGGACATTTAACTTACAATCACTTATTTCACTCTTCAGTGTTTGAGTGTTTTACTATAAAATATTTTTGTACAATGTAACCAAAAAGTATGTAAATTATGTAACAAACATAAACATTGCTGAACACAGCACACATTAACTGTACCTTCTTCTGAGTCAGAATCTGATATAGAAGTACACTTCTTGTCTGAAATATGAGAATAGTGTCTGTTAAAGCTGTTATTGTCGTATGTTTGCTGGCGGCATGTAGTAAAATCAGGAACATGGAATGGTTAGTTTAGCTTCTTTGGAGTTAGGATTAGCACTGGTTAGCGGTTACAATTTTATTAAGAAAACAAACATGTATCTTCTTCTGAGACTGAATCAGATGTAGAAGATATAGAAGCATACTTCTTGTCTGAAATATGAGAATTGTGTGTTAGGCATTAGTTTCATAGACCAACAGTCAAAATATAAAAAGTTACATGTGAATTTTTACCTTGGTCTGAATTGTATTCATTCTTGATTGTTGATTGTTGTTGTTCATTCTTGATTGGTCTATAAACATTATATGACAATAAGTGACCTTACTGACTCATTTTTGATATAAACCTTTGTACAAGAATGGCCAAATGAATCCACTATTTCACTCGTCAGTGCTTGAGTGTTTTACTGTTAAATATTTGTGTGAAAACATGTAACTACAGGCTGTATGTAAACTTTGTAACTTGTAAACATAAACATTGCTGAACAAAACAAACATTAACTGTACATACGTGTACCTTCTTCTGAGTCTGAATCAGGTGTAGAAGATATAGAAGCATACTTCTTGTCTGAAATATGAGAATTGTGTGTTAGGCATAATTTTCATAGACCAACAGTCAAAATATAAAAAGTTACATGTGAATTTTTACCTTGGTTTGAATTGTATTCATTCTTGATTGTTTTTGAATTCTTGTCTGGAGGGTCTATGAAAATCATATGACAATAGGTGACCTTAGTGATTCATACAAGGAATGGCCAAATGAATCCAGTATAGATAGGCAGTGGAGGCCCCATATCTCATGCTTAAAACATGCTTGTCTATTACTATTTATCACTTGAGTATAAGGAAACTGGTCTGCTATCTACAAGGACACTTCAGCTTAATTTGTCCATACTCCCTCCCTGCTGCAAGAGAGGTCATTGGAAATTCCTAGAGGATGGAGTCTCAAAAGCTAAAGAAAAAATGTTGGGGGGGAGGGGTGGGGTGGAGTGGAGTTTGTTTGTTAGTTGTATAATTTTTTTTGTCAGCAGCCAAGGCCCTGGGGTCACAGAAGGAAAGCAAACTTGACACTGACAGCTTTCAACCAGAAAAGAGGTAGCGAGTTCAGTGTACAAGGTAAAATTTGACTGAGATATCTCATAGGCACAGTTAAAACAATATCAGTTAAAATAATGATCACCATTTTATAATGACCCAAAACAATACCCTTTTCAGAAGGAACTAACTTGATTGTCAATGTTTACCGTTTTCTTCCTCTGAATTCTGATTTTTGACTGGGGAGTCTAAAAAAATAATATTGAGAAGTATTTTTTCTGCGGTTTAAATCTTTCTAGAGGAACAGGCAACGGAAAAATAGAAAAATACAATCCAAAATATCTCACCTGGGATAATGATGACTTGTGCTGCACTGCATTAAAAAAAATAGCAATAACATTTTAGCACACTTCGTTAGTTTCACTGCTTTCTTTACAAAGCAAACATAAATTCTGAAGCCATAAATTCATATTAAACTTGGAGTGTTATTTTAATCCCAATGAAAATTTTTAATGATTAGCTGTACAAGTTCTAATTCAAGTCTCATGTGTCATGTCCCCTCACGGTCGAATCCATTGTTGAATATTGCAATGTAATCTCGCAATTGTTCCCCGATTATTCCTACAAATTATGTCTTCCAGCAAACCTATTTGCTATTTTATTATTATTTTTATGTCGCCTCCATCGTGCCCTCAATCTGAACTGTAACATGGTTTGATTTTGGGCCAAAGGTCGTGACATGCTAAGTACTTTTACCTGTTATTTATTTGCTGAAACCTGCTGCTTTTGCAGTCTTTAACAGGAGAATCTATGAAAATAAAGGAACAAATCATCACGAAAAGCGATGTAATGCAAAGCAAAGACTGGAAACATATAGCTTCGATGACTTACCTGTTATCGTGATACACAGTGGTTGAATGCTACAAAACGGGAGTAAAAGACTTGTTCAGACTAAAATAATAAGTTGTAGTAACAGTCGCATTAAACTTCAACATCCAGACAACAATAAAAAAAGAGCGGATGGTCGTGATGGACCTGGAAAGGAGAAGATTCATAATTGTTTTATTAGGTACCTCGTGTCTTCTTCCATCTTGAATTTGAATGATACGAGCCGATGGATTATATTCTCAACCAGTCAGCGATAATAGACCGACCTAACTTGTCCCTAGGGTCTTCTCCGCATTCAATATGGCGGCGCGAAGAATTCTGTTGTTTCGGTTTTCGTGAACAGCCGGATGGCAATCAGTAACAATTAGTGGCAAAACTTCGAAAAACTTCGGTTCCCAACTGGGTTCCCAACTCGAAAGGTAGGTATCCTCACAAATCTTTTTTTATGGCTAGACTAGAATATATACAACTAGTGTTGGATGAAAGAAATATCACCGAATCTCCAATAGAAGACTTAATTTCCTTAAAAGTACTCGTTTAAAGGTTATCAGATGGAGCACCGACTGCTAACAATTTGCATGCCCGGGATCGGCTGGAACTAGCTAAAACACTGTGCCTGTTATTAACCGGGAGAAATGATGAAATGAAAGAAGAAGTAAGGGTCGAAAATTAGGAGTTTAGTGATATCTTACAAACATATCACTTGTTTAAGTTGGAGAATCTTAGAAGGATCCATATGTTCATTGATTTATAGCTCTATTGTTAGTCCTTGTTTGTAAGCACACTGCTCTGGAAAAGGGGGGCATTGAACATGGAATGAAACTTACGTCGGACACTGATATGGGTACTTTTTGTACAAGTCTATGGATCTCGTCATAACATTATAAAAAGAAGAACTTGTTTCAGGCACTTACAGCAACATTAGTGATGACCATCTGGACAATCTGGTTAGACAGGTGCAAAGTGGACACAATGGAATCGGTTTGAGACTGCTAATGCGCTATATGCATAGCCAAGGTTATAGGGTTCAGTGGGAAAGAGTGTGTCAATCGCGACGGTTGTCCAATATACACGAACTGATACGAGCCGTGTTGTAGAATTTTCCTTTTTGCACGACCCGTTCTATTCGTACGGGTCGTGGAACAATGGTTTACGAGTCATTCAGTTTGTAAATTGCATATCATTAGAGAGTTAGAGTGTTTATTTACTAAAGGCGTATATACAAGTCCACGACTCGTACGACCCGTACTCGCACAATGGTTTACGAGTCGTACAGTTTGTGGGAACTGCATACATTAGAGGGGCTTAGGGGTATATACAAGTCCACGACTCGTACGAGTCGTGAAACAATAGTTTACGAGTCGTACAAAAAGGGGGAACTGCATATCATTAGAGGAACTTAGGCGTTTATACAAGTCCACGACTCGTACGACCCGTACAACTCGTACGAGTGCGTGAAACAATTGTTTACGAGTCGTACAGTTTGTGGGAACTGCATATCATTAGAGTGACTTAGGCGTATATACAAGTCCACGACTCGTACGACCCGTACAACTCATACGAGTCGTGAAACAATGGTTTACGAGTCGTACAGTTTGTCGGAACTGCATATCATCAGAGGGACTTAGTCGTATATACAAGTCCATGACTCGTACGACCCGTAAAACTCGTACGAGTCGTACAGTTTGTGGGAACTGCATATCATTAGAGGGACTAGGCATATATACAAGTCCATGACTCTTACGACCCGTACAACTCGTACGAGCCGTGAAACAATGGTTTACGAGTCATACAGTTTTTGGGAACTGCATATCATTAGAGGGACTTAGGCGTATATACAATTGCACGACTCATACGACACGTACAACTCGTACGAGTGCATGAAACAATTGTTTAAGAGTCGTACAGTTTGTGGGAACTGCATATCATTAGAGTGACTTAGGCGTATATACAAGTCCACGACTCGTACGACCCGTACAACTCGTACGAGTCGTGAAACAATGGTTTACGAGTCGTACAGTTTGTCGGAACTGCATATCATTAGAGGGACTTAGGCGTATATACAAGTCCACGACTCGTACGACCCGTACAACTCGTAAAACAATGGTTTACGAGTCGTACAGTTTGTGGGAACTGCATATCATTAGAGGGACTAGGCGTATATACAAGTCCACGACTCGTACGACCCGTACAACTCGTACGAGTCCTGAAACAATAGTTTACGAGTCATTCAGTTTGTGCGAACTGCATGTCATTAGAGGGACTTAGGCGTATAAACAATTCCACAAGTCGTACGACCCGTACAACTCGTACGAGTCGTGAAACAATGGTTTACGAGTCATACAGTTCATGAAATGGATATCATTACAGAAACTCAGAATGTTTATACAAGTCCATGACCCGTACGAGTTGTGAAAGAATTACTTGCGAGTGTTTCAGTTGTCTGACTGTTTATCATTAGACTCGGAAAGTTAGAGCGTATATGCAAGTTCTGTACTCGTTCAGTGGTGTTGTCGCGTTGGGTTTGAAACAATAGATTACGAGTCGTTCCTTTTGTGAACTGCACATCATCAGAGGGACTTAGAACTTATAAACATGCAATTGTACTACCCGTACGAGTCGTACAGGCCATGAAACAATGGTTTTCGAATCATACAGTTGGTTAATTGTTATCATTAATTAGGGGACTTAGTATTTTTGAAGGCTCATCTACAGTTCTTTTGACGGTACGACTTTGTTGCATATTACACATTTTAGACAAGTTTAAGGCACAAATTGTTTCTTGTAAATCAAACGCACAACTCGGTTAACCGTTAAATTGTCTTGTAGATCTTTAGTTATGTCGTAGGCCTGTCGTAAGCTTGTTGTACGTGATAAAGTCATACCGTGTAATCGGCGTTGTTCAAGGTTATTATTCTTTAGGTTACTACCACAACCCGAACGAGGCTAGCCATATTTCATCGCCGCCCGCGAGGAAATTCGCGAGCTGCGTTGCGATGCCGCGATTGAATTTCAACTCTACTCTTCACCAATTTTCTCGCCGCTTCGTCACTCACGTTCACGATTTCGTTACCAAAACAAAAGCACTCGCGCATGAAATCCCGCCAGCTACGCAGGCTAGAACGAGGCGAACTTACACAGTTCATGAATTATGTGCGCCCGATGCTCTCTGGGTAAGACACACCACTATTTCTTACATGACCATTGTAGTTTTCAAAATGCCGGATGCAGAGAAAATTTGAAACGATTTGTAAGTTGTTGAAGATGGATTTTGGAAAGATTAGGCCCAGTTCAAACGTCGAACTTTTCATGGGCCGAACCTAATAGCTCCAATTAAGTACATGACGAGATCGGCGTCTGAATCAATTAAGTTCGACAGATGTTATTTGGGTCGACCCGAGAATTAAGTTCGACATGGTCAGTCGGTCAGTTTGACTACGGAGCGACTCCGATTCAAACGTCGAGCTTTTCATGTACTGAACCTAATGCATACATTACAAATACATTAAATAAATTATTTTTTCTACCCAGAGTTCTGCACGTTTTCTTTATTTGTCATGCGTACACAGCTTGTTTTGATCTTTTGGAACAAAATGGTGGGAAGAGCACAAAGATATGTTTTCCTCTTGCTTCGAGAACACGAAATATAACTTGTTTGATGTGCATAAACACTTCTGTATGCGGTGCATGTTTCGTATTTGAAAACGATAAGAGTGTAGCGGGTTGAAAAGCAGGCAGTTCGGTGGCATTTTGAGAGAAAATGACAAAATAAATTAATCTTGAAGAAACCGACGACAGGAACGAACTGGACGAGGAAATGCGATGTTCCTTTGGGAATAAGCAACAATAGAAGGCAAACCAAATTCAAAAATCATCTTCTGTTGTTTAATGCTAACTGCATCTGGAGTCGCATTCTTCGACTTGTTCTGCCCTCCTTGATCGCACTTGCAAGAAAAGCAAGCTCTTCATTTTCGCAGTGTGTCTTTTTCACATTTGTTCCACCATTTTCGGGTCAGAAATAACCGCCGTTTGTAATAGTGCATCTTTTATTTTTGCAATTAAGTTTGACTAAATTGGGTCAACCGTCAAACCTAATCATTTGGGTCGACCCGAATTGGTATTAGGTTTGGTACATGTAAAGTTCGACGTTTCAACCGGGCCTAATTACCTACAAGGTATCGTAAGTTATTTTCGAAGCTCATACATATTGCTATAGTTTTATCAGAATTTCAGTGTTTCAACACTCTGGGTTTTAGCTTTGTCGACCAAATCGATAAAATTCATTGCTAATTGGAGAAGTCGATCAAAATTGATAGTCACAATAACTTGAGTGTGCGATTTCTATTGATTTCTGATATTAATCAATTAATTAGTATCGATTACTACCGATTTTTATCGAGTATCGATAAATTTCGTTTAGTTATGCCCTGTTTTATTATGTTTGT
>OZ026602.1:29585176-29607676 GCA_964020085.1 Micromussa lordhowensis | reverse complement strand
TTAAGGTCCCGATTATTGGTCTATGGCAAGGGGATCTGAAATAGCAAGAGCACCATTATCAGGCTTCTGACATCAGTATGGGAGTTGTAGCAGCCAGTTCAAACTGGGATGCTGTTTCCATTGTACCCGTCCCTTCTTCAGGTCAAATGAGACCAGCTCTACAGTATGTCTTTAATCAAAAAATTTCTAAATATGTACTCCTTTTTAATATTGAACATTTCATTCCCTAGCAACTAGACAATTTAGTTCCTTACTTAACATTTCCAAAGTTGTGGAAGCAACAAAGTTTTATTGTCTATCCAAAAGTTGGCCAAGTACCAAGTCATAGTTGGGGATTCTTTAATTCTTCAATCTGACAACAAGAATCAAGGCAAGTGGTCTCTAGCCATCGATGAAGTAGTCCATGTAAACTTTTAGGGTAGGGAACTTAACCTTCAGAAAGAGTTCAGCACCAAGCTTCCCCATGAAGCTATGGTTACTGTACATTTCTTCTTAGCCTGCAAAAACAACTGTCCTTCTTTGCTCCCGTCTGTGACTTACCACCAAAAATTCCATACTGATGACACAAGTCTCTCCTGCAACTGGTCATGAGCGCTGATTGGTTTGATCAGTAATTATGCATAATTACATCTGTAAATATGCGGGACACTGAAAATTCTCACCAAAACAAATATGGCGACTTGCAGTGGTGGTTTGTCTCATCCATTGTGGGAAGTTTTTTCTCAATGCATGCATTCCATTTGTCACAGAATCAATATTTCAATATTGCATGATCACCAGCTTGAGGCATTATAGTTTTGTAAGTGGAAAAGATGTTCTCATGATCTTAACAACAGGTTCTGGAAAGTCTCTGATCTTCCAAATGGCACCACTCGTTCATGTGTGGATGAATGAAAATATCTCACTTGTTTGGTGAAAGAAAGATCTGATCATCATCATTGTTAGTCCATTGCTCCCGCTGATGCAAGGCCAGGTTAAGAAACTCACTTGGACCTTAAGCAATGTATGTTGGAGCTGAACAAGAACCAGCAGTTGTCCAGGATGTCAAATGGAAGTTTTTGTTTTTTTGTGTTGCCTGAATCGACGCTTGCAATGAAAAGGCGACAAAATGCACTTGAAAGCGATACATATCAAACGAATCTAATTGGAGTAGCCATAAATGAAGTTCACTGTATAACAGAATGGGTTACAATGGGGAGCAACAAAAATTTTTTGGCATTTCGTCATTTCGGTATTCCAGAATAAACAAAATGAGGTCGCTCTTAAGTGACATACCCTTCATTGCCCCAACTGTAACTGCATCGCAGAAATCCAAAGAGCAAATCTTTGAACTCTTGGAGTTTGTGTCACCAAAAAAAAACGCAAAGTCATAACAAGGTAAATGTGGAAATGGATATTGTGTCCACAAGCTTGCAAACACCTTGCTTATTATTGAGAACTTCCATTGCTTGATTCATGAATTAATTCCCAATGAAAAAGGCATTACAAGAACAATTATGTACTGTCAAACTGTAAAACAGTATTCTCATCTGTTTAGAATGTTTGAACTTTGTGCTTTGAAGGAAGCTGCTAATGAAGCATTTTGGTGTAAAGACATCTCATTCCGAGAGTCCAATTGGACAGATGTGTTGTGATATTTGTGCTGAATCTTGTCAGTGTCAAGGAGGAAATTGTAACATGGATTTGCATCTGCCTATGTAGGGGATGACAGATCAAGAGCCATTTTCAAAGAATAGAGCTCTGAACTGAAGCAAAGGCTGGATGGCTTGCAGAAGACAATAGTGAAAGACAGCATTGCTTTAAAGGAGCAAAATCAGGCTTCAATTTTTGGATCCCCCACAAAACTCGGAACTGATCAAGTTCAACAAATTATTGACAATGCAGAACATAAAGTTCTCTTTAAGATAAAATGTATCTAGAAATGTAAAGGAACATGTTTTTGACTGATATTAAATTTAATGTTGACCATTGCCAGTTAGATGTTTTGAAAGCAATAGTAAAATGTACAGTTGAGAGTGCATTTTTGGCAAGTTTCTCATACTCTAAAACCTGTTTTTTGTATACCTTGTTGGCCATTGTTTGGCCTGGGTTTGTTCATTTAACATTAAGACTATTTTTTTTTAAGTTACATCACCTCATCATTTTGCTAAAAATGTAAACAGGGTACTAAACACATTTATAATAAAGTTTTCATATAACACGCGCTCTGATTGGCTGAAACAGCATGCTTTGTCAGAGAACAGAGCACAGGTTGATGGTGTCATACCATCAATATATATGTAATGATTTTTAGACTTTTACTTTTTAACCAGGTCTTTTCTTCTTTTTTTTTTGCATTGTAAAGCGCTTAGCACTGCAAAGTATAAGCGCTATATAAATACTTTTATTATTATTATTTATTTATTATTATCGATCCATCTGTGAAATGGGCAACCTATTCCAGTATATGCGGCCCTTTTCTACTATTACTATCATCGCAGGAAGAACTTTTCTGCTTTTTAGCATTCAGACATATTGTTCTTTTTCCCTCCACCTCCCCGGTAACCGACCCGCAGACTGACATAATATCTTATGTAGTATTTTACTTAAAGCTTTTATGGTGGGGAAAGTTTTAACCCCGCCTTTCCTGAGTCGATTTTAATCTTTGTTTGTAACCTTAGTTTCAATTAAACTTGTCACATTTGTGGCCATTTATCCCAAACGATTTGTTTCTATTGTCGTCTACCTATCTCTTCAGCAAACTAGTGCAGCACCTTGTAGAGTTCTCAATGTTTTAATGTTTGCAAATGACTCAAGATAAAAGTTATTTTATTACAAACTTTGAAGGTCATTTAATTTTGCATTATGGATCGATTGAAACCAAAAAAACCCTTACCATTTTGTGATGCCAAACCTACAAATGTTACAGTCTCGAGAGCCTTACATACAACATATTTTGTCTGCTGTTAAATTTATTTAAGTAGAACATGAAGATTGGTAAAATGTTAACAGAATTTCTCTACAATTCACGCATCATGTGATATCATAGCAACCGTAACTACGCCGCCATATTGCATGCCAGGTCTAATGTAGACAAAGCAAGATTCTGGAGGTATTACGCTATGATGGGAAGATTTTGCTGTGTTTTCGGATGCGCCAGCCGCTCAGATAGAGACAACCACCTTTCTTTTTTTGAAATTCCTACTGTAATTAAACACCAGGGCGTGCTCACAGAAGAAATTTCACAAAAAAGGCGCAATAGATGGATCGCAAACATCAGGAGAGATGCAGTCAAAAATGGTGATGTCAAGTATCCACACGTGTGTTCTATTCACTTCCACGAGGGTGAGAGTTTTGACACAGCTTAATTAATGATTTAAATCTCTAAATGCTGTTATTGAAATAGCTGAAAGCTTATATCTTATTTTAATTTCTGGGAAAGCTGGCAGATCTTTAAGACAAAACGCATCTGGACTGGGCGCCGACAAAGAACATGGGACATTCTTCAAGTTCTGTCTCGAAACCAAGTTCCAAATCTGCTCTAGCTAGACAAAAACGAGCCAAGGAAAGGCAAAGCGAGAAGCGGAAATGTGTAAAAGAATTGTTTAAAGAAATGAACTGCGAGAACAAGATGTGAGCTTTAGTTTATGCATTACATGTATTATTTTAGATTACTTTAGATTACTTTTCTGCTAACATAACTTTGCTGAACTTTAGGTGCAAGTGTGGAAATTGCAATGTCGCTCTGTTACAAAACATCAGTGAGTGTTATTGCTGTTGTGAACTGAAAGGCTGCGAAGAATCGATTGAGAGTGATCTTGTCCTACAAGATCTTGCCCGTCGGGAAAGCGGTAATTCCGAAGCTGTCTCGCACTAAATATGGAATTGATGGAGCTTCTTGGTCCTTCGACAACGCGTAGTTCCGAACAAAATCATCTGGCTTGAAATTCTTCGAGCATACCACGGAATTCTTTGATGGCTCCCATTGAGCACGTTTCAGTCTCCATCTCTTCCTTCGTTTCTTTGCCTCTGGACGCTCATCACCGTAAAACAGTATCGTATGGAGCCCTATTTCATTCTCCAAGCTTCTGACATTACTGCAACCCCCAACAACACATCTGTGCAGCATATTTGCAACCAAAATTGATCTAACCTTCCAAATGTAACAAGTGAATGGTGCGAAATAGTGTGAAATACAAATTGTTGGGTTCTCGAAGTGATGTCACAGTGGTCGCCAGACCCTTGATCTTTGAAATGCGGTCGCGAGCCAAAATGGCGGCGATTTTAGTGCGATTTTCCATACTTCAACAGGGCATAAAAATTCAAGGATTTGACCAAATCCAAAAATTTTTTTGAAGAAATAGTCACCAAAGCATGACGATTTTTATAGGCGGAAAAAAAAATTGGGGTTAGGTGCACTTTAATGTCAGATGGCAGTGAGCATTCCTTACTGGATATGATTGCAGTTGTATGTTGTGCCTTGACAAACTGTTGCAAGTCTGTAGTTGCATCAGCTTAGTTTAAACTCCTCTATGACAACAAATTTATTGGTCATAGGTCAACTTAGATTATCAGAATAGTACCAGCCGTGGATACAGCGGAGGTGAAATGGGTGAATTTTCACCCCCCCCCCCTCCTTTTTCTGAGCCTCCTTCTCACCTCAACCAGGCTTTGGTTCTATTACATTATTACAAAAATTAACCCCCCCCATTTCAAAAATTACAAGAATTCACCCCCCATTTCAAAATCCTGGATCCGTGCCTGAGTACATTGTTTTAACATGATGCTGAGGCTTAGGTGTCTAAAGAAAAGAAAACACAAAGGTTTAAGCAGGAATACATGATATTGTATTATTATTGTATTATATATCTTAATTTTAAACTTTACAATGCAGTGCATTTGTTATCTAAAAAATTACAAAACGCTCCATTGTTTTCATTGTAAATTTTAAGACTGTCGCACCACACTTTGAGTAGAGTGAAGGATGTTCTGTTTTCTACAGTCTCTGCAAACCAAGCTCTGTTAAGCGCTGGTTGCCTACAAAGTCCACAACAATTCAATTGAAATTTCCAGAAAACACAAGTGGAACCACTGCAAACTAAAACTAAAGATTCATTATCCTTTACTCTGCAGTAGCAGAATAGTTTGGAAGCTGATTTGGCATCACAATTTCTTTCTTTTGGTTGTGTATACCACTAAGCTAATAATTCAGGCAGAATAGCAACCTTGTACACCTTATTTGCCCTTGGTAAATGTGTGTTAAAGACATCTCTTTGAAAACCTCATCAGCCTTGATCAGCAACTCAGTAAAACTCATACTACTCAATTGTTCAGAGTACAGTCCATCCAGGGTGGTAGGCAAATCCATGGCAGCTTTCTTGGTAACATAATCTGAAGCATGCAAAATAAAATTTACTGACCTCCCGTGTGGATGGACTATAGGCAGTCCTGGGTTTAGCTTGACTTCGGTGGGCCTGGGAAGTCAGTCCAGATATTCTCTCATCTAGCTTTCTTTTCTTTGTGTTGGAAGAGGTAAAATCTATTTCCTGCAGTTCAGCATATGACACATTGCCAACGCCTGAAGGCATAAGCCATTGGCAAGGCACTGAAGTACAAGTTCTGGACCTGAGCATTCTCACACAAGCCTCAACTGCAAAGAGGATAGCACCAACATGAGAGCAAACCCCTCCGAGTCCTGCCAAACAGTTGCAATGCCTCGTAAGGACGTTTCCATTTCTTTTCACTGCCAACCATGGTTTTAGTGGTGTTTTACTTAGTCGCTGAGAGTGGTTTACCTTGAAAAAAATGCAAAGATAGGTAAGAAAACACAGTGGAGAACTTGTCAACAAACACTTAACAAACTTGTCAAAACAGTTCAGTATATTTCAACGATGTCATATGCAAAAGGTTTTCCTTACCTTTCCGATCAAAATTGTTGTATCTTGAGTAGCTTTTCCCACAAATATACTTCTTACCCAACCAGCGACGAAGTATTGGTAAGACTGCAAGCTTTTGTATGCTTTTAAATGCTCCCTGGTGAACTTGCTGGTTGACAACAGCAAGTAGTTAACAATTATCCTGCGAAATCGCGCGGAATATCGTCTGATACTTAGCCGACGAGGCCGTAGGCCGAGTCGGCTAAAATCAGACGATATTCCGAGAGATGGAGCAGGATAATTGTTTTATTATTCAACAAATTGATAACAAAACAGCCTTAATCCTTGTAAATCTCTCTGTCGACATTTTCTCACTTCACTTTTTCTTTCCACGTAAGAAGCTACGTATACCGCCGGATATCTGTTACCTACAGATGACAGATATCGAGAGCATCATGACCATATTTGGATAGTGTTACAATTAGTTGAATAATAATTCACGATATCTGGGAACCCGATCTCCGGCCATTCGTCCATTGACTGCGAGTAAAAGGCACTGAAGGCATAGTGATCAATTCCCGCAGTAAATTTTAGCTTCTCATCGTACATCTGTCGATTCTCAGCACTCAGGGAGTCATGGTAACCTCTCAAGGACGGCAAACGCTCATTGTGTAGCCGCCATTTTGTTCTGACCTGGCATGCAACATGGCGGCATAGTTACAGTTGCTATGACATCATGTGATGTGTGCAAAACCTCTATAGTGAAAGACAGCATTTCTTTAAAGGAGCAAAATCGGGCTTCAATTTTTGGA
Source organism: Micromussa lordhowensis (assembly GCA_964020085.1). Classification (NCBI taxonomy): domain Eukaryota; kingdom Metazoa; phylum Cnidaria; class Anthozoa; order Scleractinia; family Lobophylliidae; genus Micromussa; species Micromussa lordhowensis. The sequence continues at coordinate 29,601,009 of OZ026602.1, read as the reverse complement.
TCCCCCACAAAACTCAGATAAAAATCAAGTTCAGCGGGGACGGAACTCAAATTGGTAAAAGGTTAAAGATTGTTCATTTTACTTACACTATTCTAAATGAGAAAGAAGGGGCAATGGGCGAGAAAGGAATTATATATTAGCAATTATTAAGACAACCGAGAAAATTTAAAGGACAGTCTTTTTTTATCTCAGCAGTGAGATGACATCACTGACAAAAATTACAGCCGATGATAAAGCATACACTATTGAGTACTTTCTGGGGGGATTGGAAATCTTTGGCTTGTGTCTGCAGATTGGGGGCTGCAAATCAAGACCATGCTTGCATATGGTGTAAGTGTCCTCGAATAGAGAGATGGGATTTTAATAAACAGTGGTCCCTTACTGACTTAAAATTAGGGGCACGAAACCTTGAAGAAATAAGCAAACATGCCAAATCAAAGAAATATAATTGTAAACATGATCCCTTATTTCCTTTCATTCCTCTTGATTGTGTAGATATCGATACATTACATCTTTTTCTTAGAATTTCAGATAACTTAATTGAACTATTAATTAGAGAACTGAGGAGAAGGGATGCTATCGAGAAGAAAAATACATTTACAAATGGGTTCCCAAGGGATAAATATTAAAATAAGGCAGCTTATGAAACACTCCTTAAAAATCTGGGCATATCATTTCAATGGCATATTGGTAAGGACTCCAAAAAGTTGGAATACCGAGATCTCACTGGTCCAGAGAAACTTAAATTATTTGAAAATAGTAAAATTTCATCAGTTCTCAATGATGAAACAATGGGTAACCAAATTCAAAATCTGTGGGCTGGTTTCACGGCTATCATTGGGGATTTAAAGCTTGATTTCCACTGTGACACTGAAATCATGCAGCTCAAAACTAAGATTAAAGCTGGTTTGAAAATTTTCTTAAGCTATATCAAACAAGGGACGTGACACCATGCCCTTAATGCCCATGTTCCCGAATTTCTTAAGTTATACAAAAATATTGTCTACTATACCCAGCAGGGAATGGAAAAGTATAACGACAGGGCATCAAAGGACTATTTTCGCTCAACTAATCATAGAGGGGTTCCTGCCCTTAAGCAACTTTTCCTGAAGAAAAATAGAATTCAGTATCTTGAGGCAGGTGGTTATGTGAGGGTCAAAAACAGCTATGCATGTTCCAACTGTTCTAACATTGGTCACACAATCAAAACCTGTTCCTACAAATGTGTCAACTGTGAACATGCCACATGTTGCTCACATCTTATCAAAATTAATGGACAGTGAAAAGAGAGATGTCTGCTTGTAACAGATTAACTGATGGGTTTCTGTGATATCCAGTGCAGATTTCAATTACTTCGTGATGAAAACCTTGTAATTAGACATCAAACACCAACTAGCTTTCTATGCTCCCTTGGCATTTGAAGCTGCAAGAATAATATACATTCACATTATGGGAGTATAATTTGATATGCAATAACCATTAAGCGTTTATAAAGAGAAGGGAGAACATTATCTCTACTGAGAAAGAACATTTGGGATCTGAATAATTGATATCTGCACTGGAGTTATGACAAAAAATTATTGTAAATGTTCAACATGTTATTTCTGTATTTACATTAAAAAGTCCCATTTAAATATTGTGTTTTGTTGCCATCTCCTCAAATAAAGGTAAACACCAAGATATGCGAGTCTTCTATTTCTGATTTGATGTATTTTTCTCCAATGTATTTATACTCCACAATGGAGCTCTTCTTCGATAACCAATATTTAACTGTCCCGTCGATCACATAAGCAAAGTCTCCATTTTCATTTACTATTCTTTCGTTCCATTTTAGCCCCAGCAAATCATCCAAATCATGATTATTGGTGATTTCATACACTTCTCTCTGTCTCTGATAACGTGCTTTGACCACCAGTCCAAGCCCTTGATCAAATACATCAGGGTCTATGTTGAGTTCAATCCTAATATCTGGGTCATCACGATGCCCAGACCACAGTTTCCGTTTTACTTCACTGTAAAGTTGACCGTGAAGGCTGTTTTTTCTATCTTCAAAAGAAATTTCTTGAGGAACATATGCTTTCTGAAGTCTCACAAATGGAAACAAATCATCTCCATAGTCACGCCATTCATCTGTATCTTCGCTAAAACCTTTGTAATAAATTTTGATCCTTTTCTTCTGTTTATCGACCTCGCGAATTTCAATTTCATGCAGTTGGTTGTCCTTTCTCGTCTTCTTTTCACTCAGCTTTAAACACTGGTAAATACTCTTCAATAAACCTCTTCGGAGGACGGGACACACGCTTACCTTGCTCTGCCATTTTACTAAGTGCTTTAGCACATCTGCATTCTCTACCCCAGACCCTTCTGCCTCGAATTGCGCATGCGGAGTGAAGAGTGTCATTAGATCATTCATGTATGATCACTGAATATCTAATGTTCACCGATGTATGACAAGAGTTTCATATGAGAAGAAAATACGTTTGTCAAAGCAGCTTCCTTGTATGATCGAATTAAATATCACAGGTCCTTTATTATCGCTGTTGATGCTACAGCCATATTACCTTCCAGGGTGAAAGGGAACAAACTGATAGGCATAGCCACTGAAGAGGATATTATTGTTAAAACAGCGCAAGACATCATTGACATTACAGGCAATGAAAGCATGGAGAAAGCACTATTAGCCAATGCGTTTGTCCTGACCCCCTTGAAAGAGCATGTTCCTAGCTTTGTGCTTGCTGTTTCTGCTGCTGTTAAGGGCCAGAACTTTGAAACAGTTGCTTACTGGTTCAACAGCGCGATAAAATGGGGGGCGCAACAAAATTTAAAAATATTAGGCATAGGTGCTGATGGAGATTCAAAGTTTAGAAAGTATTATTTCGAAAGGTTCTTTAAAAGGCGCGAACCATTACACAACGTGATTTCGATTCCCCACAAAGGCTTCAATTTTGTCAGTGTTGTTGAGGATATCAACAGATTAACAGTTCCAACTCTTATGTTCCCTGACTGGAAGCACTTGATTAAGAAATGGAGAAATCAAATTCTGAACGTTAGACAGGTCCTTGTGCTCGGAAACGGATTTATAATGATAGAGGACCTAACGAGATTGTATGAAGGGAAAAATTGATGGAAGAGTGATGTTTTTGTAAGGGACAGGCAGAACATGGATGCAGCACTCCGGATTTTACAGCCACAGGTAGGACAGTGCTTACAAGAATGGAATGATCGATGCACAGAAGCAATTCATATTTATCTCAAAATTGGATACAATATGATGAGGGGTTATACAGAAGAAGGCCTGTCTGTCAAAGAAAGAGCGAAGTTAGCATGGACGGCAGTTTGCTTTGCACGTTTATGGAAAGCATGGATCGATATGTCAAGCTATACGATAGAATCATCCTTTATATCCTTGCAAACTTATAATGATATGATACTCGCAGGCCATACACTTGTCATTTCGATGAAACTATTCGCTGACCATTTCCCTGATGAACATTTCCATCCAAAAGTTTTTGGTTCAGACAGCTGCGAAAGATTGTTTGCACATCTGAGAGGTTTTTATCGAGGCAAATCAAATTTATGCATGTTGGACATGTGACCTTTGAGGGGTCACGTGTAGCGACCAGGAGCATTTAAAAATGAACGCACGATAGTATTGACGATCGCAAATGAGAGAAGGAGACACCAAGGTACTCTACAACTCCAAGTTTATTCTATTGGCTAATCAGTGGTAATTGTAGCAATATTCGCATCTGATTGTGTAGCTAACAACGTGTGGTTCGAACTAAAAGGCAATTAAGAAATAAAATCTTATGTAACAAACATCGTAACATCCGTACCGAAAACGAAACTAAGAATAACTCCAGGATGAAAACGAAAATTACAGAAATAATAAATCATGCAAAATAATTACAATTGACTTACTTTGGTCAAGCTCCTAGCTTAGGTTGCGTATATTCCAATGATAGCGGTGGTACGTAGATAGCGAGATTACTGGTAGCGAACAAGTAGCTTACCACGATAGCATGTGTCGATCGTCCTTTTACTAACAGGATAAGCCAGTAACCTAATATGTAATGTCTATTATTGAACAGCTATGATAACCGGAAAACGTGATCAGATATAAAAATAATCAGTTAATGTTTAAATGAGTAATTAGAGTCTTTAAACGCAACATTCCGGCCCCTTTAAAGGCAGAAACATCCAATGGTTGACGTCTTTAACCTACGTCTAACAACAACAAACAAACAAAGAGCAAACTTATACTTCTATCTTAACGTCAAAGTCATTAGAGTTCATGGGTGATCAGCACCTTCCAGAAGCACAAGCTTGTCAATTGGTCTCGTCAGGACTGAAGTTTTGGTCTTTACCCTGACACTGCGTACCAAGCCATCGGCTCGACTCTGGAACACTTCAAGAACTCGTCCAATTGGCCAGGAACAGCAGGGTAGGGAGAAGTTTCACATGCGGGTTTCTTTGTCGATTCTGCTGAAATATGATGCAGCGGTATTTAAATTTATTTTGAACACAATCATTCCAAAGCCGTTGCGGTGGATGTAGTGTGGTAAGTGATGAAAACGTCTCCTCTTCTCATGAAAGTTCCGTTCGAAATGGATAACCCGTTTATATCGATAAGCACATACTTTCTATCTAACTCATATACACTTGCAACAGCGTATCGGGAGAAGTCTTCATGCTGCCCGAACTGTAGTCATTTAGCTTTTTAGTGCTGTCAAGCTTTTCTTTAGAACAATAGCCCGCTGACAGTAGAAAGACAATAAGCTAGCTCATAAATACTAATGAACATACGCGTATATGCGTATATGGGTATATACGCATTTTTATATGCACATACGCATATAGGTATACGCACATACGTGTATACTCATACGCACATACGCGTATGCTCATACGCATATACGCGTATACCTATACGCACATACGCGAATATTTATACACGTATTATGCGCATGTTTTGGTTAACGTATATCTGAGCGGTACTGTAGATAGGTAGTGGGTTTTATACATGGCATGTTTAGTTTTAATGGATTTAAGTATTCCTGTTGAGATCCAAGGTTTTTGCAATTGCTTTTGTTTGCTTCTAGAAACTTGTTTAAGGGGTGCATGCTTATTTACAATTGATTTAAGTGTATCAATAGTTCTAGGCTGTTGCCTCATGCAAATTATTACTTTGAGCAAAGACAACATCCCAGTCAACAGCAGAGATATCGTGAAGATAAGCTTCAGGGTTAAACTTGCTGTAGTCTCTGAGGTAAAATTGGTCATTAGACTTTTTAAGTGATGTTTCAACTGTGCAAAAAATTGGTAAATGGTCAGAGATATCAACAGGTATAACCCCAGAAATCAGCAATTAACTGAGTTAGTATAGATATGATCAATTAATGTTGCAGTATGATTAGTGATTCTGGTAGGTTTTGTTATAACTGGCAATAGATTGTGGGAATAAAGCATGTCAAGATATCTACCTGTTTGCAGGTGTGTGTGATGTTTTAAAAGATCAATATTCATATCCCCTAATATATATACTTCATATTTGTTCATATTTAATTGATTCAGGAATTTGTCAAGTACTGTAGTAAATTCATCCACATTTGCAGATGGGTGCTTATAGATGCAGCCAATCATAATATGTTTCTGCTTATTACAAGAGTCTATTTCAACCCAGCAAGATTCAATTAATGGGAGGTCTATTTTCAATTCAGGCCTGGAAATAGCTTTAATAGTATCTTTAACATAAATAGCTGTGCCTCCTGCAAGGGTGGGTGAGTCAACATGGACAAAATTGTAATCGACCACCGCACAAGAAGTTAAGAAAAGGGCAGCGGCTCAAAAGGCAAAGTTGTTTATTGGCTCCTCTCTAAAAGAGAGTCGATTGACATTGTCAGGTGACAAAACACCTCAAGAGTTTAAGAACAGGGTTGTTGCTGCTGGCTCAGTTGGAAGGATCACTTTTTATGCAGATGAGCGGAGAAGATTGTTGTCCATTGTTGCAATGGATTACCCCTATCGCTTTTTACAAGAACAGTTTGGTTGCTCTCCGAACACTATCACTGCTGGGAAAGTTCATGCAATACTCTTTGGTCGTGGTGGGACCCCACCATCCAAGTTTAAGTTCCAGTGACAGTGTGTTAGTCCAGCTGTTCTTGAGGAACTATCAGAGTTCTTTATGAGGGATGACGTGTCGCGACCTTCATCCTGCAGGAGCATCCTTGTTAATGGCCAAGAAACTCCAGTCAGGTATTGGAAAGATATTATCAAGAACCTAATCAACCAGTATCTGTTGGAGTTCCCTAATGGTGTAAAGAGAATTTATATTTACAGCCATCTTCCACCAAGCTTTCGCTCTGACACTATGCTGGCTGGACTTTGCAATCTTTGTGATGATTATGGTCACTCCAATTATGACAAGATGCAAACCTTATTGAGTAACATTGAGTGTAGTGCATCTATCTCACTGAAAGAAGAAAAGGCAAAGGTAACAAAGCATCAGCAGTTCCTTAAAATGCAGTTTGGAAAAATTGCTGAGAGGCATTCCCCTTGCCTTGAACTTTGCATGGCACATGCCTTTGGGTCTTGCACAGAAGCTCATCCGAGTTTCTGTCCCGATGCTGTTGCCTTGGCTCAAGTTGAGAAGTTGCAGAAGAACACCTCAAGAGGATAACAGATACTTCAGAGCAAGACCGATTGAAAGGGGAGCTGCAAGAAGTGATGACCTCCAGTGTGTTGTATGCTAGCCATTTGTTGAGAACCAAGCACCAAGCCAAGTACCACAAATTTGTACTCAACAATCTTCAGCCAGGTGAAGTTGTGGTAATCATTGATTATAAAATGAAACTTGAGCTTGGTGTGCATCTTCGTGAAATTCAAAGAGACTGGTATGGCAAGAGAGGCATCTCTCTCCATGGTCTCCTTGCCATAGCTCAAGTTGATGAAAACAAGAAAGTCAGTGAAGTCCTGGATTTATGGAGTGAGGACACCAAGCAAGATTCTTGGTTCAGCCAGAGTGCCATGGATGTGGGTTTTACATGGCTGCAACAGGCATTCCCTGGGTTCAGAGTGTATTTGTTTTCTGGTAAGTGTTTTAACTGGGTTCAATTGTGATTTCTATTACATTGTATGTGCAGTAATGGCCATTTTTGGGGGGTAAATTTTGAAATTAGCAAGTTTGACAAGAATTACTTTGTTATTTGACATGTATGTCTTTAGAAAGAATCACTTTTGCAGGTTTGATGTAGAACCCTTTTTGATGTTTTTTTTTTAAATATTACTGAGAAATGTCACTTCCAGATCTTGTTTGAAAAACCTGAGTTTGTAATTGATAAACTATATAAGACCGTGTTGTTTCTTGGTGTGTATAGTGTAACATTTTCGTGTGTGATGATCAGATGTATGTGCTGATTTAAAAATGTTGTGAAAACTATTTGTTCTGATCTCGGTTGTTTGTGTATTTTTAATTCCACAGATAATGGCCCTCATTATCATAACTCAGGCTTCTTGCTCTACCTGGCCGAGGCTAATCAAGCATTTGATTTAACATTGGTGGAGTACAACTACTTTGAAGCAGGAGAGGGAAAGTCCCAGCTCGACACACATTTCGCGCACATTAGTCACAAGATTGTACGTTGGGTGCGAGTTGGGAACAACCTGGAGACAGGAAATCAGCTTGGAGAGTTAATTGGGGTATGCAACATTACATTTTTTTGGTAATTGGAATATAATGCCAAGAAGAAAGTGTACATAGTGAAAGAAAACCTATGAATAATTGATGTTGAGCTGGCTTCTTTTAGTAAGCAAAAGACTACACATCTGCAGTTCTTACATCTGTTGTATGGTAATCTCTCATTCCTTAAAAACATTTTAATAGTTGCAATATTTTGGATATCTTAAGGGTAAACACTGCTCATACTATGTGAGTTTTCTTCCAAATTTGCATTTGTGTAGAATTTTAAGCTAAATAGACCATTTTACAGTTATGTACTCGATGACCTGCCTTTGAGTGGCAGTGAGACTGGAGGTGACCTTGCTTTGATACAGAACTCTCTGCTTTAATCATGCAAATGCTCCTGGTTAGCATTAGAACAACTTTAATTACACAACAGAAGAAATGCGGTCTGTACCAAAGCAAGGTCAACTCCAGCCTTGCTGCCATTCAAAGGCTAGGTCACTGACAAGATGACTATATAACTGCTCCAGTCATTTTTGTCTTTGTCATATTGCAAAATTGTAAAACTGCCTTTTCATTTTCTACTTTTTTTCATAGTCAATGAAGAATGTACAGTGCCGTAAGTTGATAATAGACAGAAGCAAGGCACCCAAAAAAGTTGGGACACTGAAAGACATTTCCCTGTATGGGAACTTTCACTTTCCAATTGCTGGTGACTGCAGTGGCGGACTGATTGCACGATCTATTGCTGGTGTAGGAAAAGAACTTAAAAAGACTAAGGCTCAAGTCGAAGCTCTGGCCAGCCGATCACACCCTATTGCAGGAGCAACTGGTGCAACTGCCACAGAAGAGCTTTGTTTCATTGCAGCAGACCGACAAAACTGCTCTGAAGAGCCGTACAGCATACGGTTTATCCAGCACGCACCAGACCCCGTGAATGCAGTTACCATGGTTCCAGTCGAGGAGGGGATAACCAGACACAGCAAAGTCTGGCTATGCACTTAAAACTAGTGGTGCAAAGAGAGTGACATTCACCCTTGAGCAAAAAGAGGTGATGATTGAATTCTACAACACACAGGCAACTGAGGGAATCCGTGCAGATCCTGCAGACTGCATTACAGCAATGAGGGAAAGAGGACTGGCAGTGTTGAAAGAGAGCCAAATCAGAAGCTGGTGGAGCAGTTACCACCAAAAGCGAAGACGGGAAAATGAGAGATTGACAGCAGATCTTCGACAGCTACAGGGGCAGTTGACCTCTTCTACATCCACTGCAGCATCTGTCAGTAGAAGCAACCCGCTTTCTGCTGCTTCAGCTGCCATTCAGAATGTTAACACATTGCCACTTTTCACTTCTGTCACTTCAGCTGCTACTCTGAATTCAACCCAGACTCCTATCACCTCAACTGCCACCTTGAATTCAAGCCAGCCTTCTGTCACCTCAGCTGCCACTCAGAATTCAACACAGACCTCTGCCACCGCAAAGGCCACTCAGAATACTGACATCCTGCCAGCTTCCACTGCAGCTGCCCCTATCATGTCACTGCCTCCGTCTGCTTCAACGGTCAGCCCTGTGCCATCCATTCAGCCAACCACAGCACTACAAGTCAACCTGCTGGGAGCCAGTTTAGGAATGGGAGCAACTGAGTGGTATTTCCCCTGGAACATGTCCCAATCAACAATGGACAACCGAAATGGAAGCAATGCTTGTGTTTTTATTACTTTTAATTTTGGTTTGCTTTATAGGCAGCTAAGTCTGGACAACACATTAGTTGGACAATATTTGGACATTTCCTGGCAGACTACCCTTGAGCATGCCATAAGAGCTGGAAATGACATTCATGATCAGTTGTTTGATGCAGATGGGGTAAATGAGACTGTTGAAGAAGGCATTCAGCTGGCTGGAGACCTGTGCCAAGTTGGACAAGTGTATCAAGAATATAATGTGTTTGGAGCCAACCCCTTGGGCCAGTTAAAGACTGCCATCGAAAGATTGTCACAGCAATGCCAATCTTTTCATGTATTGGTTGTACATGACATGGCGATGCTAATTATTGTGGACAGTTTTGGTGTTGTGCTCTTTATTGACTCCCATGTTCATGGAACTAAAGGAGCAGTAATTGCCCGTTTCCTTCCTGACAGTGACTGTCAGGCCCAGAGCTTTGCATTGTGGGTTGACAGAATGTTGACCCAAACAAAAGGAGTAGGCCTTTCAATTTGTTCTATTTCTTCCATTTTATATTCATAACAGTGCAACTGTGAGAAAAACAAAGTTTTTATTCAAAATTTTTCATTATTTTGACAAGGCAAAGACCAAAAAAAATAAATGTGACAAGTTATGTTTATTTTAATGGTGATTAATTTCAAAACATGTCAGAAAGAGAACTTTTTTTTCTATAGAAACACTTTCAAAAGAGAACCTTTTCAAGGTTTATTTTTACACATCCAATGCTGGGAACACAATTAGGGTCCAATTAAACTGCAACAAATATTTTGGATTACATATTTTTCTCCTTGCTTCACCATATTTTACATGTATGTCTTTTCCTTCCTGGATGGGGAACCCAGCCTTTCTGCTTTTGTTTTTTCAAAGTATCTTTAAGGGTTGTGGTCAATGTCAGTGAAAGTCTATGTTGACAGTTTTTCTTTATAGTTTGTAGTTTATAGTATGTAAATTATGACTGGAGCATATGCAGATTAGTTCAAAAATTGTACCAAGTCTATGTTTGGAATTTTACTCCAGCAGACTAAAAGTTATTGAATAACTATGAACATAGAGCTTCAAAATATGCCAAGGCTGGGGCAATATGACAAGGGCTGTGGTCACCAATAATAGGAATGGGATAATACTGAAAGTGCTTTTTTGGTTTTTACGTGGGAAAAGAGGAGCAGGAGTGTGTTTCTCCTGAGCCCTGTTTATCCTAGAATTAACAAGGCTGTTTTACATTTCTTAACTTCTGCTAATCACTCCTTAAAATTTTCAGGGACCTATGAAGCCCAAGCCAGTTTAGTGGGATTTAGCAGAAAACATGTTTGAAAGTGCATTCAATTTACATTTCTTCATTTGTTTTGGAAATTTATTCAAGTTAAGCTTCCCCTAAAACTCCTCATGGGTTTAGTTGTTATGTGGTGAGGCTTTTTCTCCAATTTTTGTGGCTTATTATGGCATAGCATTATTCAGTTGACTATAAATGATAGGAAACGTTTTGAAGACTTTCAAACTATTCTCTTAATGATACAGTAATTTCTAACCTATTCGCTTTTTTCACCAATCCCATAATACAGTTCATTTTGGGGGGTTTTTTACATTAAAACAATGGATAATCAGTTCACTGAAGCATGATACAGTCCCAAGAGTAAATAAATTGCATTGTTTTTATGTAAAGAACCCCCCAAAACGTATTGCATTATGGGATCGTGAAAACAGTCAATATATTTTATTGTAAATGAAATTTGGTGATGATCAACTCATAGTTTACTTGTTGCTATTGGCCATATATTTCCTCCTTCGACTATGAATGTCTCACCGTTTCTATGACAACGCATTTTTTCTAGCAAAATAAGCAACCGGGCAAAATTCGCGCTTCACAGTTCATAAAACTTCATAGTTACATAATCATACTCTTAGTCTAGACCTGTTAAAACTACCCCTTCATTTCATACGTTTGTTGCTAACATCGCGAACTGTTAACTGTTGAATTCTCAATGCAGGATTTGTAGTTGCAAGCGCGAGTGTACCTGAAGCCCAGGCCAAATGAGAATAAGAGTTGATTCGAGTTGACTCTCAAGGAAGTTGTTGTCAACTCTCATCAACTACTGTCAACTCACGACAAACGAGAGCGAGAGTTTGAAATCTTATCAACTCTCATCCTCGTTTGGCTTGGGCTTAACGCGACGAGCACATTTTTTTGTGAAACGCGCCAAAATACAAAAGCGCCTCGCTCTCAGGCTATTTTCAATGATTATTCTGAACAGTAACAAAAATTAAAAACAGAGTAATTAAAATACTTCTAAAGTTCCAGTTCGTGGATCAAACACGCCAGGACAAAAAGGATTTGATTGTATGAAAATTCCGCGTAGAGTGTATCGTGTATTGTGCATAGCCTGTTGTCTTAAGTCGATAGAATCTCGCCCTTGATGCGCTTGAAAGCATCAGTTGATATAGCAAGATAACTCGCTATTTGCTTGTGGGCGATCTGCCTGCCAGCTGCAAGGCAATCAATTGCATAAAAACTCTTTCCCATCGCGAGTTCTTCAGCTATGCGAAGTTTTTTATTCGACAGCTGGTTCTTTCCATACAGCTCAATAAGGCGCTTTTTCTATAAACAGCAGAAAAAAAGAAGAGTCTTGGTGATTTTCTTCTAGGTAAAAGGCCAAGCCCCACAAAAAAACTGACATTTACGTTGCCGTCAGGCTTCATTCGCTTGGAGTCCGAGGCTTCGCAGTCGGAAGATGTCTGCGATTGGCACGGTCACTTCCTGCAACTTCCGGACTTGCGACTCACCTCTGGTCCATTTCTCAAATTGAAAAATGTAGAGTAAAAAACCAAACGAACGATTGTGAATTCACCGCGTTTAGTACGAAGCGAAAACAGCTTGGAAACGGAAATGTAACTTCCAATAAAAAGGTGACAACATTTTGAGCCGGCAAGTAGCATAATTCTCTCATTGTCTATTGTCGTCTTGGTCTTTTCATTGAGCAACATCTACCACGATTTGAGAATGCCAACATTGGCGGACTATTTCTTCTGGGAGCTAGTGTTTTTGTTTCTTGGACCACAAGATCTGATAGCCGTTTCTGGAGTGTGCTATTCTTGGTGGAGATTTGTTTTTCGTGGCACTCGTTCAATACGGCAAGCTTTACTAAGCTGCAATGTTCTGGACATGAGCAACTCTGGCAACTTATACCAGAAAGTCCCACTTCGGCTCTTTGGAGGAATACAGAAGCTTAGTTTAAAAGGAACACACATTAGTTCTACGAACTTCCTTAGACTAACAACGGAGGCGAAGCAGCTAACAGCTTTAGAAATCTCGAACTGTGGGAATATTTCGGAGGAGGCGATCTTCAATGCGAAATATAACCTGCAAAGATTACGAAGTGTGAACATCTCCTACAACAGTCAATTTAGTGTCCTTGCGATAGCGTGTCTTTTGACATACGAGTGTATTGTCGACATCTGTTGCTGGGGAAAGAAACCAGATAAAAAAGAACTGTTATTTCTTTCCAAGACGTTCTCGCGTTTGACAAATGGAGGGATTGACCTAAGACTAGATGGAATCGGCGAAGACTACTTTTGCGATTTCGGGGACAGTACGGACAGCAATGAAGATCTTGAAGATCTATTGATGAACTAAACGTTTTTTAGCTAAAGTAGCGCCTGTTTTGTGGGCAAAAACTTAATAATAATAATAATAATAATAATAATAATAATGTATCGCTTAACTTAACATTGTTATTTTCTTTCACCTTACTGTTCTGTTCACGGTACTGCTTGGCGGTTTGGCGGTAAATTGAAAACCGATCTCAAATATTTTCTGCCAACACAATGAACTAGTGCAAATAATTAACTAATCTGTCAAAATTAGGACGAAAGCAAGGCAAACTATCACGTGCGGAAAGATGTATCATGAAGAAATATAGTTCCTCACATACAATTTTTTTTATATTCTGCATGTTAAAAGCTTAAGTGATATTAAAGACATACCGTGGATTTCAGACGTGTAAGTGCATTCTTAAGGTTTGAAATTTTCATACAACCATTTGAATTTCGCGCTAATGACGTTTTATCCAATGGGATGGCTAAATATAACTTAATTAACACGTTTACTCTGGCAAGACTTTAATGGTTCTTGTTGCCGCGGGTCTATTGTCCTTGCTATCGCTCGTAGCCGGAGCGTTACTTAAAGTTGCTTGACATCGTCGATCGAGAACATTTGTCTTGGTCTCCCACTGGGAGAAGTTTTGATAAATATCTTCCCGTCGAGTGACCAGGTACTTAGGATGTTTTCTTCTCTTCTTTTCTCGATAGCAAGTTTCATCATCTCTCTTTGGTACCCAGTAAGGTTTTTGTTTATGAAGACACGCTGGTCCGCAAGGCTTGTTCCCAAAAAGGTCGGGAAGATGCTGGAGAGGGTTACATCTTTAAGATGGATTCTTGCTTTGTAGCACTTAGCCTTGTCCTTGTGATTAGCAAATTTTTCAATTATTGGTTTGATTCCTTTTTTCCTGTTTAAGCGATGTGAAATCTCGATTTTTCCGGTTCCATCAACACACCGACCGCCTGAGCCACCTTACAAACGATTTAATCGGTTGGAATACCTACATCCTCGGGAATACCGTAAAATTCGAGAGAGTTTTTGCGGGTGTACTGTTCCAACTCGTCCAAGTTTACCTGCAGATCTTCAATGTCACTCTTTTGTTGCTTTGAGACTTTTTTTACACGACCAAGTTCCAGCTCCAATGAAGCGACATATTTGTTTTGGTTTACTAAATCTTTCTTTAGCTTTTCAAGCTCGTCGTTATGCTTTGCGATGACCTTTCAAAGTTCAGCCACATCACTTGACAGTTGTTGTTATTTTTAGCTAACATAGTAATATTACCTTGCATCACTGTGATGGCGCTTTGGATATTTTTAAGAAGGTTGTGAATGTCTTTGAAATTAAGTTCAACCGTGTCGGACTCTTCTATTTCCTCCTGAATAGACTCTTCGTTAAGCGGAGAAGAAGCCGCCATGCTTAAGATGTCGCCATGTGCTTGTTTCGAGTCAGGCGATACACCAGATCCGGAGACCGCATTCCGCTTCATTCTTGCTTGCCATAGGATAGATGCGCGGAAAAGAATGCCAAAGACACAAACTTAAGCAAAAGTAACCGAACAATTATTGCTTAAAACCACTTCTTGGGCAGGTGATACTGCGGAGCTCAATTATGTGCATCCGGCTATGATGAGACCCCCCGCCGAATTCCGGCAAAAAGTTAAGATCTATACTCGTTGATTTTGACAATGCACAATACAAAGGACTGAAAGAATGTCTGGGAGAAGAACTGGCCAAAAAAGTCATTCGGGGATGCAGTGTTCATTGGCAACGATCAGTGAATAGAGTTTCCAAGTTGGTTTGCCAAAGTGACGATGAAACTCGAATCTTCAAAACCTTAGCTCGCAAAATCGAAGAGGAACGACATAAAGAGAATGTTAACCTACTTTTTGATGTACTTTCTGGTTCCAGGAAACTAGAGGACGCTGAGCATTTTATTGATTGCGACCTGTCATCTGAACTTGATAAGCTTGACAACCAAAGCTGGACAAAACTGAAGCACTGGAGCAAGTGGTGGTGTCAGTTAAATCATCTAGCTATGTTTACAAGGGCCTTCAAGGAAATGGAAGAGAAAGATTGGGAAGAAGGACCATGTACCACCAATCCAGTTGAGGCACTGAACCAACAATCAATACAGGAAGGCTGTACTGTTCTCCATACATTAATGGAAAACATTTACCTGGAGGATCGCCTACAAGCAGTGAAAACAGCAGTTTGCGAAGGTAATGTCACAACCTCTTATAGGGCATCACCTGCTAAGCAAAAAAGTAAACGAAAGCGTACAAGCATTGGCAATTCGGGAGATGAAGGTCCACCAGACAAGCGCCGGCATATAATCAGCCAGAAAAGAAGGCCAAATGGTAGAGCGTTAATTAATCGTCTCATTGAAGTAGAATATGACGAAAAGGACAAATCAGGAAAGGTAACAAAGTACTATGGTGCAAAGAACAGATTGTGGCATACAGGGAACACAAAGGATACTTGATAAAATTGCCCAAGATAGAATTGCCCAAGACGGAACAGTCGTAGTTGGGTGGTCCGATTGGATCGAAGACTTAAGACGGGATTTTTTTGAACTTCGAGCATTGCGCGGCCAAAAAGACCATAATAATCTTTTGCCGCCGGTCAAATCGCGTGGAATCACGTGTGTTTCGCGCCGGGGAATGACTTTGATGGCCGCGTTCATCATTGTGACTCATGAAAAGTGCTGTTTCGTGGCTCATTTCTAACCTTTGTCGGAAGGATATGAAGCATTTTGTGGTAGAAAAACCCCAAGGATGCAAATGGAAGATTCACTTCAGCAGACTTGCCACGACATGCGAACAATGCCGGCCGTTTGTC
>OZ026602.1:29542676-29570176 GCA_964020085.1 Micromussa lordhowensis | reverse complement strand
GTTAGCTCGAAGATATTAGCACTTGAGTGCTACACTGTAAATTCGAGATTAAATAAAGTTTATTGATTGATTGATTGAAAGCAAGGCCTCCACGTCTGAGCAGTTGCTAGCTGCTCTTACTCCTACGCAGGCAACACCGCTCTTCCTCGTAAAAATCGTTCAGCTGTCCTGTCTTATTCAGGGGAAGATGGTAGTTCCTAAGCTGCTTCCCAGCTATTTGTTTATGCGAGAGACGCTGCTTTGTTTAAGACGCTTTTTGTCAGTGGGGATCGGGCAAATGACCTTACTCTAGTAAAGACCGAAGAGATAATGTGGTTCCCGTGCAACGATGGTCTCCTGTTCAATCACGTCTGGGATAAATCCCTCTAGGATGGCGCCACCAATCTTTTTGGCATTCGTCATCATTCCGATTTGTCTCTTTGCCCTGTGTTAAGGCTATAGAGCTTCACATCGCCATCTCATCCGTGCTTTCTCTAGATCTGTTGTCCAGTTACTTGTTTCACACTCTCAGCTCTTCAGGGAAGATCCAAAATAAGCAAATTTCTAACTCTACTTTGCAGTCGTGACTCTGTAGCTATCTACAGGAGGCAAAGATTTACAATGGGGAAACTTTGCACAGCTTTAGGCCGGCTTGGCCATCACTTTAGCCCTTTCAGGCAGTCAGTTTCCAGACAGTATGGAACATGTTGGTTGGCGCCAAGCTCCCACAGCATCTCACTATTTGAAAGTTGCGCTTGATTTACATCCCGAAGGTCCCTCAAAGTTATTATCCTGTCATGACTCTTCTGCCCAGGCTCTGGCAGACTCTTACACTGACTTTAACAGCCTCCTCCATTTCACTGTCGCTTTTCCCACTGGCATTTCACCTTAGTTTGAGTTTTGGCTGGTTGGGAGTTTTTTTCTAGCTTTAGTGTGGGATCTGATGTGTGTGATTTTCAAGTATTGGCATTCTTCTAGGGTCTTAAGGCCTATTAAATGTTTGGCTCCTTAGTGCGGGAACATATGTCCGTCTCTTATTAGCGAGCATGAAAGGGACTGTCACAAATAGTATGCTATTCGCGCTCTCCTTTTTTTGCATCCGCGTTTTTCGCTTCCGCCCCCCTTACCCCTTCCTTTTTCACTTCCAACTCACAAAGAGCGGGCACATATCTCCATCTCTTTTTAGCGAGTGTGAAAGGGACTGTCGCAGTTAGTATGCTATAACACCAGAGATCAACCATGTTGCAGTATGACTAGTGATTCTAGTAGGTTTTGTTATCACAGGTAATAGATTGTGGGAATAAAGCATGTCAAGGTATGTACCTGTTTTCAGGTTTGTGTGATGTCTTAAAAGATCAATATTCATACTCCCCAACATATATATACTTCATATTTGTTGATATTCAACAACATTGTCAGGGGGAAGGGTATTCCCTATTTTAATGATGTCATTAGGTATTGTCCCCAAAATGCCTTATCAACCCATATTTGTGCTATCTTAGCCAGGTGTGCCAAGGACTTTTGTCATGCATTGTAGTTGCATGAAGTATCCAAATATTTACAAGTATTAAATTAGAAGTTTTGTTTGTTCCAAAGAAAGCAAGAAGTCAACTTACTCTTCACTTCAGCTCATTTCTTAGTTCTGTATAAATTTTAGCTATATTACAGTTCTTTCGAAGGATCTAAACCCTAAATGTGAGTATTTAATGGGTAGACTTTAGTCACTGTAAATGCCGGTGGATAAGCCGCACCTTTTTACTAGATATTTTTGTAACAAATTGAGGATGCAGCTTATCTGTGAAAAAATCTTGATAACATGCTGTATATTTGCATAAATTCAAAGTTGACATCATGGCCATACTATTAAGAGCTAAAATTATACGTAAGAGTTTCAGTTTGAAGTGGTCTCTTTTTTCAATGCCAGTGAGTATACAAACATTTATGTTCAATCAATAGAAAATGAGGGGGCATAGAGGGCACTGGCTGGGATATGTTGATTTGTCTAAAGGTATTTTTAGTTTTATACCAAAATGGAAACCTATTTCCCAAAAAATACACACCTTGACCCGAGGTCAAAATTGATACAAAATGGCAGACCACGTGGAAGGCTATTCAATATGCCTCTCACAAGCACAATATACAGACATTTAGACTTCAGCAACATAGCAATGACTGCGAAATTGCTCCAAGTCAAAAAACTCTGAAAATCCTGGTGTATAGGCGGGTTGTTTTTCAAGGAGTAAACGTCACTGAAAACATGGTATCAGAAGTTGACACATCCGGTTGTTTCTCCAGTTGCTATCAAGATGCAATGAGGTCACAAAACAGTCATGTGAAAGGCCCTCAAAGAGTTTAATAAATCTAGCAAAGTGCAGATCTTGAAAGAACTCAAAACCAGCATCTTGAACCTACTGTGGCTCTTAGTCTTTATCCCGAAAAGGAAAAGAGCTACCGGGACGACATTGGAAGTTACCAAGCAGTCCACTTACTGTTCAGTCCCTCCAGAAATTAAGAGTTTTAAGTTTTTATTTTCAAAACACTCAAGGAAGGAAGACTGACTGAAGACATATAGAACATGTGCTGAAAAAATCTGAGTGAATTCTGGTTTTGTAATGTGTCCTGGTATAGTGGATTACAATGCCAAAATATTCCAGAGTGCAGGGCCATGATTGCAGAATATGTGTATGGTGTCGTATGTGAGAATGCACCTTAGTTCAAAGGAAAATGCTTGCTGTGTATGATGAGGAAAAGCCTTGAAGATGATCAACTGCAAAGACAACAATGAATCAACAGATGTACCAGTAAATGTAAAGCATCTTTCTCAAGACCTCATTTTTTATTTAATTTTGATTTTCCAAAATTTGAGTCGCCAAACTTGGGGTAGAGCTTATCTGCTGGTGTTTACGGTACACATCAGGCAATGGTTGCAATTTACTCCAAACACCAAAGAAATTAAATCTTTTATCTTTCTGTAGTAACGTTTTCATTCACAATGAAGCATCTCCAACATTCTCCAAAATGTTGTGTCCACAGCTCCTCAACCTCAATTCAGTCAACAATGGTCAAGGAAAGAAAAGAAAAATGGAAAAGACCCAGTGGTCTCATATGTTTATGAATCAATGCACAATACTGAACCAAAATCATTGAAGACCTGTTTCCACATACCAGTGTTGGAAATTAGCCCTCACCCCTAACCATTGAGTGTGAAAAGCATCTGGTGAGTACAAATCATCAATCACTTGCCCTTTTGGCAAGTATAATTTTCATTTTCGGAAATTGTTTAAGCTTAAATGTTATTAGCACTCCTTCTGATCTTATATTTTGGCAGGAATATCCCCAAACCAGTGCCTCTTTTACCTTTTTTATCTTTTGAGATGCCCAACTAATTTGCCAATAAAACACAACTTACTGTTTCATTGACAAAATGAAATAGGGCTTCCTTGCAGTGATAATCTACAGAACTGTTACACATGTATGAAGCAATACGTCTTTTGCTATTAATTTTTCATTGAAGGAAAAAATTGTCAGTCATGCTGACAATTTGTGTTCTCCGATGTCTCCATTTTAGGGATATAAACGAATTCTGTAGTGTCAGCTGTCCATTTAGCTGTTTTTCAGTTAAAACTATGGAAATGTGGAATTGTTCCCAAGGAGTGTCAAAAGTTGATGATGACATCAAGGATTAAACAGAAAAATTGGTCTGTAAATGGATCAGAACAAGAAAACTACACACGAAATGGCAAGCTGGGCATCCATAATATTATTATGAGATACCAAAAAACATAAGGTTTGTGACCATCAATCTATGTGAAAACCGCCAGGCTTCAAATCACTTGTCCAAGACTAGCAACTATGGAAATGACTTGGGCAAATTTTCCTGAGTCTTCATCACCGCTTTCAACTATTGTGCATTCTATCAACAACAATGGCTTATCTAAGGACACTGTGTGACAAAAATTGTGCAACATTAAATGATAACAGAACCACACCCACAACAAGAATGCCAGCCCTTCAATTTGTGCAAGCTAAGAACAGCTAAGGTCAGCTGAGAACAATTTCTGACTAAATCCAAAGATTCAGTGATTTGCCAGTGTTGAGCATAATCCTGTGAAGTCATGAACAATCAATACTCTACCATCACTATTTGTCCCATTATTAGTCAGATGATTCATTTACAGTGGAATGCATGAATTGTTTTCAATTTCAATTGTCTGCCCTCATGTATTTGATTTGCAGGAAAGATTTTTGTGTGGCTTACACAAAGTGCAATCCACACTGTCATCATCTGACATACTTATTTATTTGTCTACAAGAGCTAAGTCCTTGTCATGTGGTCAATGAAGAAGACTGGGTTCCAGTTAGTGGTCAAGTCAGCCATTTTGCTCGTGGCATAGAGAGTTTCAATTTTATCCCCTGCTTTTTTTTCGAGGTAAGTTGTTTTATTCATTTTGAGCTTGTTTTTTGCGTTCTGTATTTTGTATTTTTGCGTTCTGTGTCAAAAATCTAGCATCTTAACTTCCTACAAATAACACAACCCATTTACTTTGTTGATTCACTTTCAGGTCTATTCATACAGACTGGAACATGGGAGTTATTTTCCTACATGTGTTCAGTTTAGGTTGTACAGGAGCCATTATACTTTTATAAGCCAACATTCACTCACTTGAACCTTCGGAAGTTTAAAATTTCTACTTTGCTGACCAGGAATTCATGTCAGCAGCACTTACAAATGAGTTTGAAAAAAAATCACAAACAGGTGACTGCCTTCTCAAAACTTCCAGAAACAAGATGGTAATATATTTTATTGCTCTTAAATTCATTGATGAGGTCATTCAGCAAGCAGTTGATAGCAAAGCAGTCAATTAAAATATGTATTTTTATGCTCTTGAGTAAGTACGTTTCTTTGCTTCAGTTTGAATATGAACATTACAACATGTATTATATATATGTATTACATGTATACTGTATATGAGAGAAACCCTGTACACATGTTTTAGACATTCAAAAGTGAAATAAACTACCAGATTAGAGCCACCTAAGATTTTCGACAATTCATTAATGACATGGTTACTGCAAATCTTCACAGGGCTACTTTTGCCAAGTTTTCTTTTTTTCCAACCAAATTGCT
Source organism: Micromussa lordhowensis (assembly GCA_964020085.1). Taxonomy (NCBI): domain Eukaryota; kingdom Metazoa; phylum Cnidaria; class Anthozoa; order Scleractinia; family Lobophylliidae; genus Micromussa; species Micromussa lordhowensis. The sequence continues at coordinate 29,565,069 of OZ026602.1, read as the reverse complement.
CTTAAATTCATTGATGAGGTCATTCAGCGAGCAGTTGATAGCAAAGCAGTCAATTAAAATACGTATTTTTATGCTCTTGAGTAAGTACGTTTCTTTGCTTCAGTTTGAATATGAACATTACAACATGTATTATATATATGTATTACATTACGGGGGGACGTGGGTTCAAATCCCGCTCAGGGCAAATTTTCTTTCAAACACTTATTCAGTCTAAATTATTATTTGGGGTGTACAGGGTCAGGGTTTCTCTCATATACAGTATAAATAATTTGAAATTAGCCTGTATCCCTTGTGGATCCTCCATTGTCTTCCGCTAAGTTGGCTTCGGTCGTGTATCATTAACTTGATCCTTAGTTGGATTTCAAATTGGAGTTTATAGGCTTCCCCTACTCTGTCACCTTGAAAGAAGATTTCCCGGGAGACCACGTTCTAAACCACATAAATCACATCGTCGATTGCCGTGTTGCCAGCATGGTTGTCCTGATGGTGTAGTGGTATCACACCCGACTAGTATGCGGGGGGACGTGGGTTCAAATCCCGCTCAGGGCAAATTTTCTTTCAAACACTTATTCAGTCTAAATTATTATTTGGGGTGTACAGGGTCAGGGTTTCTCTCATATACAGTATAAATAATTTGAAATTAGCCTGTATCCCTTGTGGATCCTCCATTGTCTTCCGCTAAGTTGGCTTCGGTTGTGTATCATTAACTTGATCCTTAGTTGGATTTCAAATTGGAGTTTATAGGCTTCCCCTACTCTGTCACCTTGAAAGAAGATTTCCCGGGAGACCACGTTCTAAACCACATAAATCACATCGTCGATTGCCGTGTTGCCAGCATGGTTGTCCTGATGGTGTAGTGGTATCACACCCGACTAGTATGCGGGGGGACGTGGGTTCAAATCCCGCTCAGGGCAAATTTTCTTTCAAACACTTATTCAGTCTAAATTATTATTTGGGGTGTACAGGGTCAGGGTTTCTCTCATATACAGTATAAATAATTTGAAATTAGCCTGTATCCCTTGTGGATCCTCCATTGTCTTCCGCTAAGTTGGCTTCGGTCGTGTATCATTAACTTGATCCTTAGTTGGATTTCAAATTGGAGTTTATAGGCTTCCCCTACTCTGTCACCTTGAAAGAAGATTTCCCGGGAGACCACGTTCTAAACCACATAAATCACATCGTCGATTGCCGTGTTGCCAGCATGGTTGTCCTGATGGTGTAGTGGTATCACACCCGACTAGTATGCGGGGGGACGTGGGTTCAAATCCCGCTCAGGGCAAATTTTCTTTCAAACACTTATTCAGTCTGTATTACATGTATATGTACACATGTTTTAGACATTCAAAAGTGAAATAAACTACCAGATTAGAGCCACCTAAGATTTTCGACAATTTATTAATGACATGGTTACTGCAAATCTTCACAGGGCTACTTTTGCCAAGTTTTCTTTTTTTCCAACCAAATTGCTCTTAAATTCATCGATGAGGTCATTCAGCGAGCAGTTGATAGCAAAGCAGTCAATTAAAATACGTATTTTTATGCTCTTGAGTAAGTACGTTTCTTTGCTTCAGTTTGAATATGAACATTACAACATGTATTATATATATGTATTACATGTATATGTACACATGTTTTAGACATTCAAAAGTGAAATAAACTACCAGATTAGAGCCACCTAAGATTTTCGACAATTTATTAATGACATGGTTACTGCAAATCTTCACAGGGCTACTTTTGCCAAGTTTTCTTTTTTTTCCAACCAAATTAAAGTTCATTATTTAAAGGGCATTTGACACTTCTGGAAATGTGCAGTGATTTGATTTCTGATCTGATAGAACAGTTTCCAAAGTAGTCATCTGTGATGAAAATCCTTTTCCATTGACATTCTTAGGCTTCAAGAAGTTAAGAAAATGATTTCAAAGAACTGTTTGGTCATTTGTGAGGAATTCAATCCATGTATTTTGCATGTTTACTTGAAAATCTTCAAGTAATGTTATGTCTTCGAGAGGAGATAATCAAAGCGGCTCTGGACGCAAGCTGCTGTGACCTCCTAGCTGCATTCTTTCAAAAGAAAAGGAAAAAATGATGAAAAGATGGGAGGACAAGCATCAGAAACTTTACACTGCTGCCCATGTGCATGCAAGTTGTAAAAAAAATGAAGTGTATGTGCTTGTATTCGACAGACATGGCCTTTGCACAACATCTTCTATCCCTGGAGATGCAACAGAGAGTGGGGTACGATTAAGCCACTATTCTTCTAAATATGTTACTTAAAGGATTCTTTCTTTATCAGCTCTATTCACTTATTATAAACTCATATTTTTTATCTAGTTTACTTGGGACGGTGTCTGGTAAGGCTGGAACATGTGAAGCAGTTCAAAGTCATTAGTGTCTCAATTTAGGATTAGCTGCTGAAATCCAAGGTACATAATCTCTGTAAACACTCACTTTTATGTGATATTATAATTGATATAGTTTTTAGGCTGATGCTCAGTTACAATATTTATTTGACACAATCTTTTCTTGTAGATCCTTTTTACCCAGGTCTCACATCAACTCCCTCCAAAGCTGAAAATTATGTGCCCATTCAGCAGAGTCCAGTTGTTTTACAGAACACCAGGTATTATAAATACAGAATAATGAAGAGGTTAATCACTGTTGAAGTTTATGTTAGACCCGGCAGATCAACATGCATGTGGCCTGCAGCATCAAGTTTAGGCATACATGTAGGTATTATTACTGCTTGCATGTCAGAAACAAATAAATGTACAAGTCGTGTTAGCTAATATACGACCAATGGCTGTCTGACCTACTGTATGTGTGTTTTTTCAGAATGTTGTCAGTAATATTAGAGTAAGACCATTCCACAATTGTGTGCTTGCTACCCTAGCCTTTGTGCAAAATTATGTGAGGCACAGAGATAAACAGTTTCTGGTTGTGATGAAACCCTTCCTTCTATCTTCATGTAAATCATGAATTTCTTATGCTATCAAACACTTTCTTCTACTAATATGTCAATATGAAAACAAAATCAAAGAAGGTCACCCCTGGCCTCACAGTCTCTCGAGGGTAGGGTATGTTACACTAAGCACTCAGTTATAATAATTATTGTAAGATGGTCCTCTGGGAGTACCTTATTTTAGGTTGGAGGTGAGCAAACATCTGATAGCCAAAAGGTTTCACAGAACCCAAGAATAAGCCATAAGAACTCTAATGTGGCTGATAATTATGGTTATTGTTTTCATTTCAGTTTCAGTGCTGAGGTTAATATCACAGGCAGTGAAATTACAAGTGTAGGTGATAAAGTTTTATTATGAGGAATGGAGAGGTGTCTATTTTGGAAAGTGAGCATAATTGCAACAGTGAAAGCGACCAAAGTGATGACAATTGATGCATCATTGTAAGATTTTCCTTCTATGTTCCCATGTAATTTTTTTTCTGCAGTTCTGTTTATGACTCCACATGTTGATTGCAATTTCAGCACTTTTCTGGGGGTTGTAAAAGGGCAATGAATGTTTTGCTGTGACTCGCAGTTTGTTGACTACAAAGCCCTTGAGAATTATTTTTCTACCTTGTTTTCATCTTCCCTAGTAATGATCTTTGTGATGCGCTAAAAGAACTTGATGAGGATCATGATGCAAACAACATGTCAACATACAGCGAGGAAGATGAAATGTATTATAGCTCAGTGAAGTGACACACTAACCACCCTATTAACACTTCAAAAAAGTAACACTAATACAACTTTAAAACTGCACAATTATAAGTGCTGTAGTTGTTTTTAATAAATTATTTATCTGACCAATTTTGGGAGTTTATAATAGTTATGTTGATATTGTCTTGTTTCCTCAGGGAAGAAGAATCAGAGGATGAGGTGAAGAACCAGTCTGAATCATCAGCAACAACAACAGTTGATCCAAGCAATGAAGAAACAACATCTGTGTTGCCTTTAGACTTCGGCCTTCAGTACCAGAGCCAAACACAGCAACGCCACCCCTTCAACCAGTGCCTTGTGTGAAAAAAGCACTTTGAGCAAGCAAATTCAATCAAGGAGCAGGCCCAGCTTAGAAAGGAATGTGATGGGAACAAAAGTTATTTGATCCCTTGATCTTCTTCTACAGTTGTTTGCTGAAAAGTGTTGTCAACCAGGTTGTCAGTTAACAACCACAGTTACCCTGAACCCCATACCCTGAATGGCAATAGTGCACCTATTAAGTGGAAATGTCCAGCTGGCCATGAAGGAAAATTTTGGACTTCACACAAAGTAAATGGGGTTCTAGCCACCAACCTCCAAGCATGTGCTGCTGTTCTACTTTCTGGAAATACCTTTGTGCAAGTTGCAATGTTTTCTAAATTCCTGTGTTTGGTCTCTGTGTCAAGCTCTACATTTTGCTGTGCTCAAAGGGTTTACCTTATACCTGCTATCAATGAATGGTGGACTTGGCAGCAAGGCACAATCAATCAGGAATTGCAGAGCCAGAATGTGATTGTTATGGGTGGTGGCTGATGTGATTCTCCCTGTTTTAAAGCCAAGAATCCACAGGCTACATCATTAATTTGCAGGTTCTTGACAAAACGGAGGTGAAGCTAAAATCAGTCAACATGAAGAAGAAAGCACTGGAAATTATATTGCAGGGCTAAAATGTCTTGAATGTGATTGAAGTTGTGACAGACGCCTCTACCAGCATAAAGAACATGAGTAAGTTCAGAAAGTAATATTATTTATATTTAGTTTAATGAAGATAATATCTTTGTGGCCCAGGATCTCCTCTTCTGGAGTGTTGAACTTATTTTTTTATTTATTTTATAAGCTTTTGGTTTAGCCAGTATTCTCCTTAAACATTGGACATATTTGTTTTGTTAACCTTTTCACCAAAACAACAAGGAGCAGATCTTTTGAAACAAATCACATGATCTAAATTGGGGCACATAAAAACAAAATATTAGGGCACTTCTTGTAGAATTTGAAACAGAAGTACATTACTGAAAAGTTATTGTCACACTTTTACTTACTATTCAGGAGCATGTTTCAAGGTATTTTTCATTCACTTGATGTGTGGCACAAGGCAAAGAGCATTAGGAAGTGTATCAATAAGGTTAGCAACATAGCATAAAAAATTAAAATCAGCAATGTATGTGGGGCTACTGGTTAGAATGTATGTTCAGATTTTATAATAAAAGACAGATCAGGCCAGGAAATTTCAGTTTTGACTTGCCTCCACTTAATATTTCGTGCCCTCACTAAGCCTTGCATGAACCACTGAGGCTAATCACTTGCCCACCTGGTTATCAAACTCCTATTTTCGCTTACCCAAGAGCCAAACCTACCTGCCCTGGGCAATCCAACCTGATTTATTTGCTGCTCTGTAGATACACTCAATTTTTACCAAGCTGGGATTCATCAACTTTTTTTTTTAAATCAGGCTGGCAGTGCAAAGGGTCTGAAGAAAATAAGTGAGTGGTCTGGCCACATCATAAACCAATTCTGGTACTGTTGTTGAACAGCATCTAAAGACATCAGTGATGAAGAAGCTCTGAGTAAGATAAAGGTAATTAATTTTGTAAATGAGTCTTGCAGTCATCCAATTTTCAAGTCCAGGTTATATTGATTCTTTTCCTGAGATCACCAATCAGTATTTCTTGTCAATACTCATTTCTTGTCAGCTGATAAGAAATTACTAGATCTTTATTTGCGGATGTTATCTTTTTTAGTAAAATTAAATGTGTTATTGGGCTCTTCCATGCTACATGTACCACTTCTTTCTTGATTGAATTCTAAGGCCTGCGATTGCAAGCAGCTGTGTATCACCCTGTCACTCATAAGATTGTTCATTAGGTACAGTGAATACCAACAAAGATAAAAAATATACAAAGAAACTGAACCAATGAATCAACTCTCAACCAGATAAAGCAGGAAGAACAAACAAAGAAATGTCAAATTGATATATGTGGTCTGGTGGTTTCAAAAAGGGAAACACTTGGTCTCCAGGATTGAATGCTATGATATTATTGGTTAGAAACTCCTTGTTTATTCCACCATGCAGGACAAATGGATTGGGCTATTGCACCACGTCTGCAATAGCCATAACTGGCCTGGAGGTAGCTCTGATCATGGAGATTTACCTAAAGACCATTCCCTTCCATGGTTTCACAGGAGGGCAAAAGATTTTGAATCACTTCAGAAAATCATTTTTAACCCTGCTCTACCGGAGAAATTCAAGTTTTACATTAATTTCAGGTAAAGGTTTCCATTAGTTATAACTCACTTTCAAAGAAGAGTAAATGTTCAAATTTATAATTTACAATAGATATTTATTAATATTTATCATTGTTGTAGGACAATGCTTAAAACCACATTTTGTTTAATTACTATAGGCATACAGGTCCTTGGAGTGTGCCAAAAGCATGTCTCTGATGTACACATCTAAAAAAGTCCCTTTCATGTAAGTTACAGTACATTGTTATTCTGACCCCAATGTACCTGCTTTTATTCTCATCAAGCAACATCATTGGTAGATCTAGACCTCTTTCTAAGCCCCTCCCCTATATCAGGCACTGAATATGGAAAATGACTTGTTTTGGGAAAAATGTTTACGAAGCAAGGAAGAAACTGACTGATTGATTGGATCACCATGACCTGCTGTATGCCACAAATGAGGATGCAGAGACAATCATCACCACAAAGTATAATCAGAGGACAAAATCTTAGGGTGTGAGGACAGCGAAGGTGGCAAAAGACACTTGGAATCTGATGGACAAGATATTCAAACTTCAAGTTGATGATCATCATTCAGGATCACACAGGAAGTCCCACTGGAGCCTGATGATCCCAGACTCATTGCTCCCACAATGGCAGAATGTGAACCCCTCTCGCCTCACGAGCTCCTTACAAGACGCAAGAGTTGGTTTTCACAAGGAGGTAGCTTGCGACTGTGCTAAAGAAGAACTGAAAGCATAGCTAACCCTGGTTTTTTATCACTTTAACATGCAGATGAAAAAAGCAGTATTTAATTCTATAAGTCTTACATTTGTTTTCATTGAAAATATAGTAGGTGGGATATGATTTCTAGCAGTGTGTTTCATGTTTATAGACTGCAATTCCCAAAACATAAATAACCTTATCCTTGATCCTCAAAAGTTACTGCACCCAGTGCTATTCTGTAGGTAAATATTTACTCATTCCCTCACTGATCACAAGAATAATATAGGCCATATCCTTACCTTCTTAATCACTTTACTATTGTTTTATAGGACTCCAAAGGAAAAACAAATTTTAAAAGGTATTACTGGTCCAAGTTTAGAATGTCTCAAAAAAAGATTGTCTCAAAAGAATGCCTAATGAGGTTTTTAACACCTACATGGTTTAAGTAAAGCAGTAAAGGAAAAGATTTGGTAGTAGTGTTGCTGAGCAACAGTGTAAGAGAAAGAAGAGGAATGCAAAAAAGGGCAAAGATCAAGTACATGTGAGAAAGAACCAAACAAGGAGGAAGAAAAGGATCAGTCAAAGATGAGTTGTCTACTGAGGAAGAAATTTAATTTTTATTAACCATAAAACTTCTTAAGATGTCAAGAAATAAACAAGAAAGAAACTGAAAGTATGTTGCTCTTGTTTATTGACTTTTTCATGAGTGGTAGCTCCTGAAGGAGCTGTTTGTGTCTTAGAGTGTTTATCAGCGAATCTTGCTCTCCACGAGTTCTTTCCAGGGATTAATTTTAATAATAATAATAATACCGGTAATAATAATAATAATAATAATAATAATAATAATAATAATGGGAATTTGCAGTGGCATTTCTACTAAGTGGCTCTTCATCCACTATCCTCAGATCAAACTGGAATTTAGGAGTGTTGGTTTTGCATAGACTTGCCACAAGTCGACCTTATTTCTCGAGCGACGAAGTCGCGAGGGCGAGCGCGAGCGACGTAAGTCGCGAAAGGTCGACTTGTTTCACTTGCAGGGAAGTCAGTCAGAACCACAATTTTTGGCGCGAAAAAACGTGATTGACATTTCTCAGAGTTCACGCGTTCCGCGCGATCCTCTCGAAGGGAGAAAATGGCGGATGCAATGCCGACCAAAACATTTTTGAGAGGATGCAATGACTCTCATCGATGAAGACGGCTCCAAGTAGGTTCCTTATTTCTCCTCTAAATATATTTCTGTAGCCGTTTAAAAGTGCCTCCAGGCTGCCAAAAATCCAAATTGTAGTGTCCGTTTTGTATAGCTTAGCTTTAATGTCTTCCTGCGAACAAATTGCAAATTGCTGCGATACCTTTCCATTTTAGCGAAGTCACTTGGTCATGCATTAAAGACAATAACGGTGCCACAATTACACAAACTGTGCGAACAATGTTTTCCTCCTCAAGAGGTCCAAACCGTACCCAATCGATCGCGTAAGGAGCTATCTCGAAACACAGACTCTTTCCCGATCCCGTCGGAGAGCAGACAAACACGTCCTGGCCAGACAAATACCCTTCCACTGTTTTTCTCTGTCCTTCTTTCAACGAATCGTACTGAAGTTTCGATGCACCATACGCAATTGCTTCCTTAAACGCCATACTCGCAAAAAAAAAAAAAATCAATATGGCCGGCCTGATTGTTTTGCTTTTGTTATGCGAGTCTATCGCGTTCATCGCACGCGAACTTATGCCGTATAACGGTACTTGTTTGTTCATTGGCTAACCGGCGTCTACGTCACCGGTGGAAAAATCCACCGGTAAAATTTGGCCCGCTGCAAGTGGGAAAAGTCCTTTCCCACGGCGAAACCAAAATTATTGGAAAGGACTTTTAGAAAGTCTAGTTTTGTATAGCTCCGATATCAATATGGCCATTTTCATCAGCGCTTAAAACATAAAACTAAATAAAACCTACTAAAAACGAGATTAAAAGCACATTGATAAAATTACCAAAAAGCTTTCTGAAATAAAAATGTCTTGAGTGTCCTTTTAAAAGATGCTGCTGAGGGGCTACTCCTGATCGCATAGGGCAGTAAATTCCATAGTTGAGGGGCAGCAACAGCAAAAGATCGATCTCCTAACGTTGTTAAGGTCTTGAATTTCACAGGGTTTAGTAGCAGTCCATCACTGTCGGAGCATAACTTGTATTTACATGCTTCTTTAAGATTAATATGTTCCTGGAGATAAAAAGACGCTAAGCCATTGATAGCCTTATACGTTAACAATAATATCTTAAAGTCAATTCGAAATTTAACCGGCAGCCAGTACAGATTATACAGCAGAGGTCTTACATGGCAGTATTTGGATTCCTGAAAAATTAACCTAGCGGCAGCATTTTGGACCCTCTGCAGCTTATTAAGCTGCTAGGTTGGCAGGCCAGGAGAAGGCTGTTGCAATAATTGACACGGCTTGAGACAAATGCATGAATGCGCGTCTCAGTGGACCGCCTAGACAGATATTTCCTAATTCTTCTTATATTATACAAATAATAAAAAGCATTGGAACAAGTAATATTTACATGAGAATTCATTGAAAGAGTTGAGTCTAACCATGTCCCCAGATTCTTAACTACCCCTTTTGGTCTAATTACACTGTCTCCAAGTATAATATAATCAATATTAACCTTGGCTAGTGGTTGCTTGGTACCTATCATTAGAAATTCTGTTTTATCATCATTAAGAAGTAGTTTGTCATTGGTCATCCAATTACGTATATCATCCACACAGTGCTGAATAGCAGTGACAGCCTCAAATTGCCCAATGCTCTTATTTGGACTAAAGGACACATACAGCTGCGTGTCGTCAGCATAGCAGTGAACCGTAGGGAGGTGCGCCTTGATAACGTCAAACAATTTGCTTGCATAAATCGTGAAAAGCAATGGTCTGAGGCAAGAGCCCTGCGGTACCCCAAAGTCCACATTCAAATTCTTGGATAAACTGCCTTGGACCATAACACACTGAGATCTTCCACTTAGGTAGGAACTAAACAATTCAAGTGCCATCCCAGATATACCAAATTTTGAGTGAAACATTGTGGTCCACAGTATCAAATGCCGCACTAAGATCTATTAAGACCAATAGAGTAAGATGCTGTTTGTTCATATTTAACAAGACGCCATTTTTCACTCTCAGTAACACTGTTTCTGTGCTATAATTCTTCCTATAAGATGACTGATTGGAAGGATAAAGATTGTTCCTACAAATGTGGCTATGAGTTTGGTTATAGACCGCTTTTTGTGGAGGGGAGAAAAACCCGCACAACTGTTTGCAGTGACATCTACAGCCAGTCACTTCAATGCATCTTTCTTTCTGCCACATGCGATAAAAATATGACAAAATTCGCAAGTACTCAGAAGGTAAATGGCCAACTGTTTCGTCTGGTCATCAAGAGATCTCACACTTTACGGGAAAGTAAACATTGTCAACAATTTAGCTCTTTCAAAGATAGTTTTTAATGCCTCTGTTCTGAGTGTACGCAGTAGATTTGTTAGCCAGGTGAGTAAGCTGATTTCTAGCTTCGTATGGAACCACAAACTGCCTAAAATCAAACATTCTACAATGATTGGTAAGATTAAGGACAGCGGACTAAATATGCCCGACTTTAAAATTGTAAATAAATCTCTGAAAGCAGGTTGGGTAAAATGGTTCCTCAATCCTCAAGCCCAGTCCTGGAAGAAATACCCCTTGATGTATTATATCATGTAGGTGGCCCACTGCTGTTCGAATGTAATTTCTCTATAAAAACTTTGCCTGAATTGTCCTTCCTTCCACTTTTCTACCGCAACATCTTAACCCATTGACTCTTGCATCAAACTGTCCGCGACCCACCCCTAATTTCCTGGCGTTTTTTGGAAATATGTCAGAGCGAGTGAAAGCACAAAAATAAACCATATGCGCAGTAACCACAGACACAAGATCAGGTTTCAAGACTTCGTTTATTTAAAGTTCAATAAATGAACGGCCAAAATAGTAAAAAATATCAACAAAAAGAAGTCAACTTGATGCGTATAACTTGTAAGAAAACAAGAAATTATATTTTTTTCTTCGCCGCGTGACAAAACGGCGAGAAAATTGAATACGCAAAAATGAGTTAAATGGTTACTTCAGAGGATGAAACGAAACCAAATACAACAGAATTTCCATTCTTTTACTATAACGGAGAACATTTAAGAAAATACCAGAAAATAAAAGGCGAAAAACACACGTAAAACCAATTCAAAAAGAAGAAAACGGATAATTTTTTTGCCGCCCGACGAAATAATACACCGCAGCGAAAGAAAGTTGAAAAATGTACATCAATAAGACGACAAAAACAAGGCAATCATTTTGAGATAAATCGTTTTTCAACTGTGTAAATTAAGTGCCAAGTTAGTTCTATCCTCAGGTGTTCTGTAGAAGCTGAACAAGACTCAATAAAATGTATTTGAGGGAAGCGAATACACTAAACAAACAAACCACGAGGGGTCGCCGTAAATTAAATATGCAGAATTCCAGCGTTCAAAAATACTGTTCACTTTTAAAACCTAAAATTCCCAAATATAGGCAACCAAATGAAAGAAACGTGACAGGAAGTTCAATAACAATAAATTTTCATTCAAGATGAGGCAAAAAAACTTATCTAAAAGCACAAAAATGTTCAAAATTTTAGAGACGTGCTTCGCGGCATGACCACATGTTTGAATTAATTTTCACGCAAAAGCGAAAGCGCGAGTTTTTCTCTACAAATTTTGCAGTTATTTTATCGGCCGTGGCTTTGCCTATCGTGCTAAAAGCTGAATTCAACTTCGAACTAATACTGCACATTACCATTTTTGTTTTCTAAAGTCGAGGCAGCTGCTTTAAATCCGCGATCTGTCTTCAAAACTCACTTGAAAACGCACCCGATCGTCTTGTTTTCGCCGCGGTTGAAGGAAGGAAAAATTATTCACCAGAAAGGTCTGAGGGTTCCATTCACCTTGATCTTCCATTCTAAGGCCACCTAAACATCGATTTATGTTTTTTCTTTCCATTTTAAGTGCCAAAGGAGTAATTTATCCGTTTTAGGAATGAAAACAAGACCCTGGAAGTTTGTAGATTTGGCCCGCAACGCGCCATGATTACCTGCACTTTTCGAGCGCGTGATTTTAAGACAAAAACCCGTCTTTCTAGGACCCCTAAAGTCCTCTAAAAATATGCTCAGAAAGTCCATTTTCATTGGTTTATTTGTCCTTAACAACAATAGTACAATAGGAGAACCAAAATGTCTTCAGGGAGGGTAGGACGGGCATTTGTCCTCACGTGCTTTTTTACGGCCGGTTACGGCCGGCACAGGAAATTGGGGGTGGGTTTTCGCACGGCCGGTTTCGGCCGGCACAGGAGTCAATGGGTTAAATGCTTGGGAAGAGATTATCATGCACACCCCTATTGCAGGTTTCCAAACATCTTTATAGACGTGGTATGTCCAAACAGCTGAGTCGAAAGTAAATTTCTCCATGTTTGAACTGTGATGATGCAAACCATGCTTTTTATAGTTTCCTCAACCCAGTCCCCAAATCAGATCTATCCAACCATGATTGAGTTCATCTCTTGTCATTGCCAAGTTACCTGTTTGTCAATAAGTTAACAATCATGTTATGTTCCTTTTTTGACGTAAAAATCAAGCCCTGAGAACTCCATTTTTTCAGTAATATCTTTAGTCTTTCTAATAGATTATGTACCACATCATTACCTCATCTTTACCAGCAATAATTTATTCTTTAACCTCTCACTTTAACGAAAACCAGCATCAAGAAAACACAGATCACTTCAGACACCTAGCGTTTGCTATTGTCGAATTTTAGCCAACCGACATTATAAAAGATGTGCTTGTCAACAAAGTCATCAGAAGACTACTGTCAATCATGTCTGAAAGGGTTCTCTCAGAGCTTTATACACTTCTGCATTCAAACTGCATGTAATTGCGTATGCTGTAAGCCATGGTAATTGTCTTGCTGATAGACAGTTCTCGATTGATGAGAGTTGTGTGCGCCACTAGAGATCACAACATGAATGTCTTCTTAAAACCCCACGGAACAAGTGAGCGGAACATTTTCGCCCTGCAGCCTTCCCTGACATTGAAAAAAATTTACAGCATGGATAACTGAGAAATGCCAAGGTGGTATCAGTGTATCTACTAATGTCAGATCACTAAAACGTGGTGATGATTGGACGTGAGTAACCGAGCTCCGCTGCATCACCCGCCAAGAAAGGAAAGCTAGGGAAGTAATTCAGCAGCCTTCTTTTTTCTCTGAAACTTCTCCGGTTTTACTTTAAAACATATCTTCTGATGACAAGAAAGTATGAAACGAAGCGCGGTTGGCAGTAGTGGTGTCTCGCCCGATTTCAAATTAGCATGTGGTGAATCAAACATGGCAGACTCTTCAATCCAAGAATCTATTGAATGCAAGTTTCAAGTTAAGAAAAATTGACAAAATATAAAATATGATGCACCACTGCTCGCAGTTAGCTATAGCTATTTGAGGCGAGCAGTAGCTTGACACTAAGTAGAATAATTAGAATAACAATACAATTACAATACTAAGTAGAATTAATTATTATTGTACAATACATTTAAATGGTTGCAGTAGCAGGCAAGACACTTATTTCGAAGCTCTTCACTCTTGATTAGTTTAGACTCAAAATTTGCCGAAACCTTGACCAAAATGGTAAAGACACAGTCCAATCATTGAAACTGGAAAATGAGGAGTTAAAAGATAAGATTCAAGAAATTTGTGCTGAATTACGCAACCTACGAGACGAACTTAAAGCTGAACAAAATGGCGGCCATGCCAGTTCATCTGAAGGCACCCATGAGGGAAACACTACGGCAGCATCCAAGAAGATTTTAAGAAATATCTTAATGACAGGATGTCTCTTATTGAAAAATCTTTGGAACACCTGTCATCTCAAGCGGATAAAATATCATCTTCATTGGATCAAGCATTGAAATATTCGTATTCATAAAACATCAAGCTTGTGGGTGTTCCTGAAGTTAATTAAGCAACGAGAAAGCGCCAGAGATAGGCTGCAACTTTGCATGAGAATCTTCAACAAAATTGGAGCTGAAATTCATCCTTATGACCTTGACATTACTCATAGAGTGCCATCTTGTAACATGTCTGATGGTCGACATCCAAGAGGAATCATATCCTTAAAGATATACACGATATCCTTAAAAGTATTCAAGGTGCGATTAGTGTCATGCAAGGCACTATAGCAACGTTGGTGAAGAAAATAACAAGCTCTCTGGTGATGTAGCAAACCTTCAGCACATTATCGCAAAGAACAACGGCAAAGTCAAAAAGCTCAAGGAGGATTTCATTAAACAAAATCAATATGTAGGCTCCCTGGAATTGGAGCTTGGAAGGGAGAAAAAAGCTGCTAAACAACAAAGAAGTGACATCCAAGAACTTCAAGAGAGCCTAGACGAGCTTGAACAATATTCCTGTAAAAATGCTGTTGAAATTCATCGCATTCCAGAGGACATAGGCATTACAACAGACGAAGTCGCCTGTAAGGTTGTGGCAGCAGTCGGTGTTCAGATTGCACAGCATAATATTGAGATCTCTCATCGCTTATATAAAAAGAAAGGAACAAAACCAATCATGCCATGTTTCTAAATCACAAGGACAAAGCAAAGCTATATAAAGCAAGAGTTGAACTCAGAAATGTCTACCGTCTTCCCCAGCTACTCGACAACCAGTCTAGCCGGACGGCGAATCTTTATCAGCGAGAATTTAATGAGATACCAAAGCGATATGAAACTCACCATTGAGAAAATAAAAGATGGCAAGATCCTCTGCACTTGGTCTCGAGATGGAAAGATCTTCATTAAAACTTCCCCCAGCGGACATCCAAGGCAGATGTTTTCGATTGAGGACATCAAGGAGTTTGTTTTCTTACCATCCTGTTATCGTCTGACTTCTCGACTATCCTTGGAGAAACGTAAGTTGATAGTACAATTATATAGTTTCCTCAATAGAACAGCGCGTGCGGGTGGTGCCTATATGAGTAGTTTTTTATGTGCAGTCACTGTACGCTGATCCTGTTGTCTAGCAAAATGTTTGGTCTTTGTGTTTTTCTTTTCCTGTATTACCTTGACACAAGATCTTTTTTGCTTCATGCAAATTCAAATTTGCTGTTTGTTGGTGTGAACAAAGGCAAAGGTCATGGAGGCACAAACCCTAACACACGCATGATAGTTAACATTGTTTAATAGTAGTACCGAATATAAAGTTTCACACTATGATGAGTATTGCTTTTCTAGTACATATACTCTTCCAACAGAAACAAAAAAACACGATTTGCAAGGAGGACTTCGCAGCTAGCAGCCCTAAAATTACTCCATGCCATTTTATTTTTCCAAAAAAAACACTCACTTTACATCTAATTCAGTGACGAAAATATGACTACTCTGTTTACAGTCTCTTTTTGTTCTTTGAATGTCAGAGGGATAAATCAAACACATAAACGAAGACAGCTTTTCAGATAGCTGCACAATAATAAATTTGATATGACATTCTTGCAGGAAACCTACTCAACTGAGAACATAGCAAACATACCGGTACATTTGTATGGAAATCTGAATGGGGTGGCACAATTTATTTCTGTCATGGTACAAGTCATTCGAGAGGTGTAATGATTCTTTTAAATCCCAAATTTGCTGCTTCGGTGGACAGCATCTAAGCCGATAAAAACAGAAGATATTTACTCCTTCAAACAACTATTTCTGATACCACCTTCCAATTGTGCAACGTCTACAGCCCCAACAATAACTCCGACCAAAAAACCTTTTTCTTGAGCATTCTAAGAGATTAACATTATAATCAGCGGTGATTTCAATAACGCTCTAACACCTCGAGACAAACTTGGCAGGGCTGCGGTGGAAAGGAAGTGAAGCCTTGGAGCCAAGGCTGGCTCATAGCTGCCGGAGCTTATCCCGGTTTTGTAGCATGAAGCGGCTAGAAGTATTTCTACTTCCCCTGGACGGGATGCTAGTCCACCGCAGGTCACTCCCCCGCAATTTTGTTAGGTTTCCCCAACAATTCGCAGGTACCCATTATACACCTGGGTGGAGAGAGGCACTGTGAGAGTAAAGTGTCTTGCCCAAGAACACAACACAATGTCCCCGGCCAGGGCTCGAACCCGGAGCACTCGCTCCGGAGTCGAGCGCACTAACCATGAGGCCACCGTGCGGTGGAAAGGAAAAACAATGTAATTAGCGAGATAAACAAATTATGCGACTTGTTAAAACTTTAGGATGTCTGGAGATGTCAGCACTCTAATGAATCACAATTCACATGGCACGACATAGCCTTTAAAGTACAATGTAGATTGGATTACTGGTTGGTTTATAAAGAATTGTTACACATCGTGATTGAGACAGAAATGAAAAGCTCCACATTAACAGACTTTTCTGCTGTAACCCTGACACTTCAGTCACATGACCATGTCAAGAAACTTGGTGGTATGTAATATCATTAAAGTAACTGAGATGCAGAGCCTCTAAAAGTTTGGAGCGATTTCATTTAAACAGTATCAAGTTATAGAGGTCTTTGTTCCAAAGCCTCGTTTTCATGTTGGAGATTTACGTCATATTTTAAAATCCCAATAAAACAGCTCAGTATAAGATTCAAGAGTGCCACCAAAATTTTTCATGTCATTTAGCATCCCAGTAACACAACTAGATGAGCCAATTACTTGCAGCCTGAAATTCCCACAGGCTTAACACAGCCATAGTATTTGAAAAGGCATCCTTTCCAGTTCAAAACAGAACAATGTCAAATAGCGGACTGCGTTTGATCATCCAGTGCCTGGTGGAGTAATTCAGCATCATAACTGCAAGTAGCCTGGACACAATATAGCCTCGACTTAGTGCTGTAGCATTGTACGTACCATGGATATTCATGATGGCATCTCGCAAAAGACAACTTCTGCTTTGATAACATGGTCTATAGCAATTTTTTCCCGACGAACAAAGAAGCAGTAGACAGTGAAATCGAGGAAAAAGAATCAAAAGACAATGAAAGTGATGAAGAAGCAACTGATAAGTAACAATTCTTCATGTTTTGAGAAGAAGTTTAATACTCAGTGGTTGAACGACTACAGTTGGTTGAAACAAAACAGTGAGAAGGGAATGTTATGTGAACTGTGTATCCGCTTTGGGAAACAGTCCTCTTCTACTACTGGATGCACAAACTTCAAAAATTCGTCGCTCACAAGACACTCTGAGAGTACTGATCACACAAATGCATTATTGGCTTCTAACATGCAGACAGATCTCAAACGAGCCATGGCAAGAGTGCTCACCCATCAAGAGGAAGCTATCACTACAGCACAGAAAACAGCCTATTGGCTTGCAAAAGAAAATGTGGCTATGAGAAAATTTGGTTCATTGATGAAACTGCTACATCAGGTTGGTTGCCCAAACATTGACAAACTGGATTGTGGTGAAGATGGGAAGTATTTGTCTAACTAAGCACCTGAAGACTTCCAGGATGCTTGTGCTGTCATCATTGCAAAGGAAATAGAGAGGCAGATTCAGCAAAGTCAGTTTGTAAGTGTCCTTGTTGATGAAAGTACAGACATTTCAGTCACTCAGAAACTTGTTGTTTACGTTCGTTTTATGACCGAAGTTCCTACAACTCGGTTTGTAAAGAATCCTGACCTGTCAGATGGAAACGCTACAGCTATACTGGATTGCTTGAAAACTGTTTTAAAGGAGAATCATGTTCCCCCTCCCGTGCCGGCCGTAACCGGCCGTAAAAAAGCATGTGGGGACAATTACCTTTCCTACCCCTCCCTGAAGACTCTTTGGTTCTCCTATTGTTCTATTGTTGTTAAGGACAAATAAACCAATGAGAATGGACTATCTGAGCATATTTTTAGAAGTTTTTAGGGGTCCTAGAGAGACGGTTTTTTGTCTTAAAATCATGCGCTCGAAAAGTGAGGGTAATCATGGCGCATTGTCGGTCAAATCTACAAACTTCAAAGGTCTTATTTTCATTCCTAAAATGGGGAAATTACTATTTTGGGACTTAAAATGAAAAGAAAAACACAAATCAATGTTTAGGTGGCCTCAGAATGGAAGATCAAGGTGTACAGAGTCCTCAAATCTTTCTGGTGAAAAATTTTTCCTTTTTCCAGAAAACATGACGATCGGTGCACTTTCAAGTGAGTTTTGAATACAGATCGCGAGTTTAAAGCAGCTTCCTGGACTTAAGAAACACAAATGGTAATGTACAGTATTACTTCAAAGTTGAATTGAACTGTTAGAATGATTGGTGCAGCCACAGCCGATAAAATGACTGCAAAAGTAGTCGGCAAAAACAGTGCTCGAACTTAACGGTCGTCCACTCGTCCAAAACGAGTAAAAATTGCCCAAAACGAGTAGGTTTTTTTGCCACTAGTCCTGTCGACGAGTAAAGTTACAGTACCCCGATAAATAATTGCTTTTGTATCTTGCTGAAAGGGGCTAAAAGTGTCAAAGCAGATAAAGAATTTCTGAAAGCGAATGCTTCGAAAACGTCGAGCAAAAATCGCTAGGCGTTTCTGGCCTGGCAGGTAAGAGTCTGGGTTCTACGCTGAGATTAAATGGATTGTGGGATTCAATATGGCGGCTTCCCGCGTTTTCCAAATGATCGATGTTGATTGAATCTCTATTTTCTTTCAAAACACAACTTCTTGAAATGTCCAAACGAAAACAAGTTCAATGCTCACTGAGTTCTTTCTTCGGAGGAAAGCAAAATCAAGAAAGCAACACAACAACAGCACCGCCTGCTGCAACTCCGATAAAGAAAACACGGAAGTTTCAGGAATCGTGGAAAGAAAAGTACAGATGGCTCCACTTTGATGATAAAGAAAACAAAATGTTTTGCGAGTTTTGCAGGGAATTTCCAAATGGGAAAAACACACATTATTCCTTGAGGGTCGGAACAAATAACTTTCAAACTGACAGCTTAAAGGCTCACGAGGCCAGTGAAGGACACGCTATGAGTTTAGCAGCTAAACGTGCAAGCGAGCGTCCAGTGTGGCATTTACATGTTTTTACCTACAGACACAAATTAAATAGGTGCAAAAAAAAATGTAAAGGGTGACCAGTAACTTTGCTCCTGGGACCAGTAAATTCTTAGCCTACTGGTCCAGTGGAAGACCAGAGCTAAAAGTTAAGTTCGAGCACTGAAAAACTAAAGCTTTCGCTTTAGTGTGAAGAATTAATTCGAACATGTGGTCATGCAGCGAAACACATCTGCGCGCTCAGGGTAAAACCAAACAATATCATTGCTGTTTTTTTTTTTCTTATTATATTCAATTATGCGATATCGGTTGTTGCGTGCAATTTAACACGGAATTCACGAGTCAGGTAATGAATTTTCCTATAGAATCTATGTGCATCATATCAGGCCCTATTTACTTTAAAGCCATCAAAGCAAGGGTGTCAATAAAACTGAAATGTTAGGTCAGACAGCCAATACCTACATTGACTGAAAGACTAATCTGAATAAGAATGTTTTCACATTAAGTAGAGGAATCCAGTCGTTTCGATCGAAGGTTGTTTCGATCAAAGGTTGTTTCAAACAAAACAAAAGGTCAGTTCGATCGAAGAGCAAATGATGAAACTACAGTTTTTCAAGCGTGTAAATAAAAATAGTAAAAGTTCTTGTGTTGTGGATTGATTGTACGATGTAATATGCGCGACACGGAATCTTAGCCGTGGTTTTCAATTGATGATCTCTTGTCGTCAGCCTTTTGTTGTCGGCGTTCGTGATCGGAAACAAAATAAGTCGATGCTTAATTTTGTTAAATAGGATAATTTTCTGCTGGTTTACAATCCTCGATCGGACTCTTGTCTTCGATCGAATCGACTTTTATCGATCGAAACGACCTTCGAAACAACCTTCGATCGAAACGACTCGCATTCTCAGTATAATTATGTGATGAAGCTGTAGTGTCCGAGAATAGGTACGAATATATACAGACGGTCAGTAAAACTTGACTTCAATATTTGCCCTTTTCGAAATTAACTAGTTGAAAAGTAGGGCACAGAATAAATAATCGTTCGCGAGTAAGCTTATAAAAGCTTTTGAATGCAATGTTGACACCAGAACAACAACAACAAACTACAACAACTGGAGTTCAACTATGCGGGTGGGGTTTTTGTCTACGAGCTGCATAACAAGGGAATTAGTGTTATAAAGGGGCTTAAATTGTTTTAGGAAGGAAAGAGACTTAATAGTTAAGTTAGCAATAAGTAGCAAGCTAGGCTATAAAAACAAAAGTCAAGCTTGTTCGATGGTTTCCCGTTTTGGCAAGAGAAGTGTATAGCGGTACTTAAAACAGTAAAGTCGAGTAAAAACAAGCCTGGTTTGATAGAATTATCTTGGCATAATGTAGCAGTGCTGGAATACGGCTTAAAATAGGAAGGAGGCGACTCACCTGAACGCCAAACTACGAGAGAACTCAGCTAGTCGTCACTTCCTTCCATCGGCCAAACTGGCGTGACGTCATTTTGATCTCCGGCGAACGTCCTCGGGTTCTTTCGGAAATAGAAATACAGTCGAAGCTCTCGTAAGCGGACACCCTCGGGACGTAGACTGTTCACAGTCCCCTATTTTTCCGTGAAATCGTAGATGCCGATCGTTGTTCGACGGGCCGCCATCTTGGTCTCTCGATGCGAGCGAAACTGGGGAGAGTACAAAATGCCTGTGGGTAGGGGTCAGGGGGCAGAGAAAATAGGGAGACTGTAACAGCTTCCCACTCATTCTCGTTCCCATAGCCCTTTTCTCATCTCTTAGCCGGCGGAGCCTTGGCACGAGAATCGAAGGGCTCTGGAGACATACAATTTTCGAATTAATTTCGAATTTTTTGATTGGCTGTTTGAAAACAAAGAAATCTCGAGCGGAAGTCACAATGTTCGCGCGGATTGCTGGCGCGAAAATACGAATCACCTGTTTCAGGTCTTCAGATCTTTCAAAAATGGAGGACATGGAAGATTTGCGAGAAAATTCTCCCCAAAAAATAGTTTTCAACTTCCTCAACACTTGTCGCTGTTGCAATAAAACGGTTTTAGTTAGAAACCACCCTGTTGATATTTTCGGCGAGAGAAGTAGAAAAGAGCCAGAAGTTTTAAAAGTCCTTGAATTTTTAACCGAGAAAGAAATCAAGTTTGGCGATGGCTTACCTATGAAACTGTGTCAACCATGCTATAGAAAGGTCAAGAATATCATAGAATTTCGTTCTTTGTCGCACGCATCACTTTCATCACAGGAGTTGTCCATAGGAGGTGTTAAAAGAGCCCGAGGCTCCCAACAAGTTGGAAATTCACCTTCTTCAAACCAGCAGGCGAAAAAGAACCGCGAGAGTGCCGAAAGTGTGCGGATGTGCCTTTTCGCTGAGGATCAACATCACCCTCAGTTTAGACCTATCGCTCCTAGACCCCCTAAAAACAACTTGAGTGCACCACGGCGCCTTCCTCCATTTTTACAAGTTGATGAAGACGCCACCAAAGAGAAAGAGAAGCAAGTTTCTGAGAGCCCCGTTGTCCTGTCTGTTCCAGCCGACATTATGAAGCAAAGCGGCTTACGAAAATATGAGGTATATACTTTGATTATACTGAAAACTATAACTTTTAATCAAAATTTCTTTTTATCAAATCTGCGATCAGTTTTTTGTAATTTTTTAATCTAGATATTTTGTTTCGACAGGTCAAAGCCAGAAACTACGAGAAAACCGATTGTGCCGATGCTAAGAAGATTATAGACTGTTTAAACGAAGGGAAGACGAAGACCATTGCCGAGACAGTCATGGGCATCAAAGCAGTCAGGGAAGCAGTCAAAGAGCAGTTTCTCCGAGACATTGACAGGCAATGCCAGAACTTGTGCTTGGAAAAGAAAGGAACACCTTCTGTATTGAGCGTAAGGCAAGATTCATGTCTCGAAGCGCTAAATAATTTTTCATGGGAAAAAGTACTGGTTGAGATGAGAGACCGGTCTCCCGATGTCCTAGATGTTCTAGCTACAATAAGTAAACAACCATCGGAGTCACATGTGCCCGCATTGTGTTTTGGTTACGCAGTTTTGATGTATCAGAGAAATTTCAAGTTGGGCATGCTTCAGAAGCTGCTGACAATTTTGCTTGGATCTGGTGGATGCAGTCGCAGGGTGCGTACATGTACTCTTGTTTATGCGATTGAAATTACTAACAAAATTTGCTAGCATGATCACTTAAGACTTATATTCAGGAAATATTCAGGAAATTTGATTTGTTTCTTCTGACTTTGAATAACTGATTAACATATGAAAAACAAAAAGTCTCGACGTTTTCTCAGGCGATTTTAGAAGGCAAATGCGGACCAACGAGGAAACCACTCTATCTCTTAGGGCGATTTTTATGCACTATAAACTTGCTTCACTATGGCTTATTT
>OZ026602.1:29412676-29535176 GCA_964020085.1 Micromussa lordhowensis | reverse complement strand
TTCATCAGGACAGCTGTTGATCGAGAAAACACCGACGAGGAAAGTCAGGGAGAGCAGCGATTGAAACGAATGAACATCGTTTCCCCGCAGAGAAAGATAAAAAACCTCGTGCGTATGGCTCACAATCTACTTCGAAACAGTCATCCCTTCCCCGGGAAAAGCCCGCGCGTTTATCGCCTGCGAAACGTAGCGGCACAATTACAAGGCAGGAAGGTCTGCTTGAAGAACAGCCAACGGAGCTTTCAACCATTTCCTTCGCCAAAACGAAACTTTGATAGATTAAACTCTTGCCAAAACCAGTTGGGAGAACAGCCAACACATCCTTTCCTACGAGTAAACGAGACAAAGCCTCCTTTTGCTCGCGCTTCAATACCAATCCGCCAAGACAAGTAGGACACAGACGATCAAAATCAAAACATTCTCCAGAAAATTCCCTTGCAATCGATACCATTTGGGCCTAAGGCCCAGTTCAGACGTCGTGCTTCTGCCGTGCCGAACTAAACTCAGGAATTAAGTTCGACAAAAGCACGGCAGAAGCACGGCGTCTGAATCAAACTTTTGAATTAGGTTCGGCAAGCAATTAAGTTCGACAAGCTCTGCCGTGCTACACGACTCTGGCACGACAGCGATTCAAACGTCGTGCTTCTGTCGCGCCAAACTAAATTCATAAATTATGTTAATATGTTTTGGCGAGATTGCGTTCCCTCGGGGAGTTAGGAGGAGTGTTAGTTAGAATTGTTGCGAGGCTTCAGTAAACCCTGAATTTGATTCGACTCTGGCACGACGTCTGAATCAGAGAAAATTTCCTGCCGTGCTACAGTCGTGCTAAATTGCAATTTAGTTCGGCACGGCAGAAGCACGACGTCTGAACTGGGCCTAAGCCGCGAATTGATAAATGTCATTTTTTGTCACTCAAGTTGTCAACGCTCCGCTACACTCTGATAAACTCTATTGTCCCTTCGACCAATCAGCTGTTGCCGTTGCTGGAGCAACTAATAACCCTGTGAACGCGAGGCAGTGGGAAGCTGTTACAGTCTCCCTATTTTCTCCGCCCCTGACCCCTACCCTCAGGCATTTTGTACTCTCCCCAGTTTCGCTCGCATCGAGAGACCAAGATGGCGGCCCGTCGAACTCAACGATCGGCATCCACGATTTCACGGAAAAATAGGGGACTGTGAACAGTCTAACTAGTATCTTGCAAACGAAATGAGCCTGTAATGCATAAACACATGGCAAATTACAGAGGTGTCAAACTCTGCAAAGCGACATGCCGATAACCGCGGAAACCATGCAGACCAATGACGTCTAAATTTGCTATAGCATAGTCTACCGGCTCAGTTCTACCAAAAATTCCTCTTTATAACACAACATGAAGTGCCCTTGATAAACACGAGTGAAGCAACAAAAAGGTCGAGAGATCGAACAGAGAACGGCAAATGTACAAATGTCGCGAACCGTAGGAGTCGTGTAGGCTAGTCAACCTCATTTTACACGGCCATCACATCTCTCCCATGAAGTAACTCGCTTACAGCTCTTTCTTGCTCAGATTTGAGAACAATTCCGCGATCTTCACGAAGAATATTTAGGCGCGATATAACGCTTTCGAGAGAGCTTTCTCTGTCATTTTCTTGTTAATACGCGCCAAGTATCGGTGTCGTTTGTTGGAACGGTCCCTTGGGAGATTACCGAAATTTTGATTGACGTTAGCCTTCTGATCCAATGGGAATGGCCAGTACGCCAGCGTACTGGCCTAACAAAAAATACCGGTCATCCTTGCAGGCGGTTTCTCAGTTGTCTCTCCCCCAGGCTCCTCCTCGCGGCTTCGCCGCTCGTTTTAGCCCGCTCGAATAGTGCTTAAACCGCCAAGCTACGCAGGCTAATTGAAACGGAACGGAACGAAACCACGTAGATTTAGGTTAAGTCATGGGTCTTGTTTCGCTTCGGTGGTTTCTCTTCCGGTTTTTTATGGCCCAACTTCCTTGTCCATTGAACGACGCGGTAAAGCGATCAACTGATTGTAGCTAACATTTTATAATTTTACTCGCTAATTTGATGATATTTGCAGAACTAAAAAATATTCGGCAGGACAACAAGGATTGTTCACGCTCAAAGTTGTCACGTCTGTGTTATGTAATATTGTTCCACATGATTTAGCACGAAATATTATTTTGTCCTTGCCCGTGAGAACTGAGAAACTGCACGATTTTTGCACAAGCATGTGCTGAAGATCTATTTTTTCTATTGAAGTGGTTGATGCTTATGTTTCATTTGTGTGTTTCAACAGTTTGAACAGTGGAGCGCGTGATAAATAAAATGAAACCGTCCTTCATGCAAATTTTTGTTAATTAGCTTCGTCCAGCCGTGACACAGCACCACATTTGGTGAAAATTTGGCGAAAACAAAAGTTTAAAATAAGAACCCTTTTGTTCCGAAACCTATTTCAGTGGTCTTGAAAGAAATTTCTAAGCGGTTTTAACACGTATGTGGTTAATTTATAACAGGATTTCATGATATCACAAGTTCGCTAAAATAGTGTACGTGACCGCTAAATTTAGTAACTCGCTTCGCCGCCCGTGCCAGGTGAAGTGAATATTGAACGAGGGAGATTTAAGATGAAACTGTTTGCCAATTATGCGGATTCCCTGGAACTGTAAAAAGTATACTCTTTCAAAACGTCACGGATTAGTAAAGATTGTCATTCAGTACTACATGGTTCCCTCGGCCATGGTTTCGTCTACTTTCTGAAAATTTTAACTTTCTTGCAAAAAATAAGTTGCAATACTGCGTATGCCGTAAAACAACAGTAAAATGCTAAATTCTATGATTATTATTTTCATGATTAATTACTAACTGATTAAACCATGAAATGGAATATTAACTAATTAATTACTAGTAATAACCACAGGTTAGGAAGTGCGGGCGAGGGCTATGCATGATTTGTTTCACTGAGGTTAACGAATTCATTGTAAAACAGTGGCGTTGTGTTCTTTTTCCATTTTGGGCATTTATATTTGCAGGGCAATAAAGGGTTGCATAGTGTGGGTGATTGTTTTCCCTAAAACGAGACAAAGGGACCTAAGAGTGGTTTTACTGACCTTGTGAAACAGTAACACCAGTTTGATTATACACTAGTTCTATTTTGTGTTGGGTTTGACAAAATGGTTATTTTTTCACGTTGTAAATAAAAACATTGTTGATTATAAAATGGACACATTGATTTAGTCAAGGTCATTTGATGTAACCCGACAACAACAGACACGGACAGGAAACGTTCCGATCACAATCTCACACGCTCGATTTTGATTGGACGGCGCGCCAGCTATGCATGAGCTGCACGTGATTCTTCGACGAAATAGACGTCGTCCACGTGATAAAATTGTGTTGTGTGCATTCCAATTTATGGACCGCCACTTCTGCATGAACTGCACGTGATTCTTGACATTCTTAGCTTCAAGAAGGCAAAATTTACATATTATTTGACCCTTCAACTACATTAAAGATCATTGACTATGGAAGGTGAAACAGCTATGCTTTGGTAAGAATTGTCTTCTGCTTGGTGTTGGTTTCTAGCGGTCAGAACGCCTGTGCTCAAATTACTGCTGCTTCGTGTTTGTCTTGCGTGGTCAAAGCGCCTGTGCTAAAATTACGTCCTTTCATTTCATTGGTTCTTAGTGTCCCTAGGGACAAATATTTGGAAGGACGACTTTTTTTGCTAAATTCGAGTCACTGCAAGGCTATATAACTGCCGCGCATGCGTTTGAAACCAATGTTGAGATTAGGATTGCGGGCTCCGCTGGTCGCCCGCAATTAATTACTTATTTAATAAATTTGGGCGGAAGGCGGGGCGACCTACTTACCCATGTTAGGCGCCCGAAGGGCGCCCTGAAATTTTTCCTAGAGCACAGCCTTGAATTTAATTTATTGTTCACACAGTTGATTGAAAGACGAAAGGTGTGACTATGAAGCGTAATGTATCCACGACTTATTCATAGCAGCCTTTGATTGTGTTATTGCGCCCTATACTGTACAAGCCTACGATATAATGACGCCAAGTGTATACTGCAGTAATAGGACTTTCTCTTAGTGATATTTTAAAAACAACTGCAGTACTGAATAGGACTTTCACTTAGTGATTAAAAAAAAATCATAATTGCATCCAACATCAACATATTCAACAAGACATTAACAGCCTCAACAAAAAGTAGTGATACGGTTTAAAATGTTTACGACCTGTGTGTCTTTCAGTCAGGCTTCAGCTTATATTAGCCTGGTTGGTTAGTTATATTGGTCTGGTCAGTCATATAAATCTCTGAAAGTGTCCGCGGCCGCTTACGGGAATATCCGCTTACGAGAATGTAAAAATACAGAGTTTGTATGGGAGTTAAAACGGGGTTTCAAACAAGGCGGCCGTAAGTAGAGCTGTCCACTTACGAGAGTGTCCGTTAAGAGAGCTTCGATTGTATGGCGGCCACGGAAGAGTCTGAAGCGGCTACTGAAAATGGTATGTAGAATGTATTTTTACGACAGTATATGGGTAGAAATCCGGGTGTTCGAGTATGAGAAAAAGGAAATGGGTAACTGGATTAGTAATTTTCTTTTCGGGTCTTTTCTGTCAGGTTTCAAACAAACTATCTCTTAACGTATCTAAATCTAATTTCGTTATTTTTCATCTTTATCAACGCAAATTATACCGTGAAGTAAGCCTTAACTGAAAATACTTGACAATAACTCAGAGCAATTAGTATCTCTTGAACCTAAGACAAATGTGAAATAAGATAATTTGGTTTTATCGACTGGGTTGATAATGTGAATTGTCCACCGTAAAGAGATTTGGAAGCTGACGTTTCGAGCGTTAGCCCTTCGTCGGAGCGAATCAAGGAATTGTGGGTTGTGTGTGGTTTATATTCAGAAATGTGGAGCTACGCTATTGGTTGGTGCCTGGCAACGTGAAAAACAACAGAATGAATTAGTTGAATGAAAAGTGTTCGTTGATACCGTGAGGATTAAGAGTGCCGATTTGAAAAATAAATCTTTGTTCAAGAGTTTTGCGGCTTTCTGTGCTTCCTTGATGTAGGGAGAGGCCGCAGACTGCCATATGTTGCTTAGAATGATTCGGCAGATTAAAGTGTCTAGCAACCGGTTTAGAAGCGTCTTTATCGTCTTTCTCTACGTCGCGAAGGTGTTCTCGGAAACGGTCGCCTAGTCGTCTACCTGTTTCACCGATATATAACTTTTTGCAAAGAGTGCTGAGGTACAGGTAAAATGATCTGTGATCTTTACGGATCGTTTGGGTCCCGACAATTTCTCAACGTTGTAAATAAAAGGACATGTTTTACATCGCGCGCGTGCGCATTTAAAAGTTCCAGGTTGTTCACTCGTTTTGAACTAAAAAGTTACCTATGTTTTTGTTGCGTTTGAATGAAATTAATGGCGGTTGCGAAAAGATTCTACCAGTATCGGGATCATTTTGAAGTAATTTAAAGTTTTTGAGAATGATGGATTTTACTGCGTGATTGTGAGGGTGAAATGTGAGGGTGAATGGAATTCTATTATTATTCTCCTTCTGAGACGTTTGTAGTGCTGACTGCCGATCAATTTGTTGGGCACGATGATGGCCTGCTTGAACAACAGAGGTAGGATATCCACGTTTGTCGAAAAAATTGCACATTTCCTCTGATTTAAAGGAAAAATCAGAGTCCTCACTACAAAGGCGACGAAGTCTAAGAAACTGAGAATAAGGCGAATAGAATTCTTGACGTATTGACCGAGCGATAGCGAGGTCAATACATTAAGGCCGAGGTCTGAGATTTCCCTGTAATGACCGAACGGACGAGGTTAATAAGTTATTTATTATATGGCCTTTTTAGCGCAATTCTTGAAAAGAATATAATAAACTGAACACCGCAAGTAATTTTCCACATCCGCTTGCGCGCGCTACGGCTTTCTTCGTCGCTCATACTAAAGAAGTATCTGTGTGCTAGTTTTTCTCTCAGTTATTGAAAATATAGTAGTACTTTGTCCACCTTTTCTGTTGTTTTCGCCCACGCGCACATAGTTTTTACTCACAACTCAAAAGAGCCGTCGAGCCGAGAAAAAATTTCATAATGCCCGGTCATTACAAGAAAATAATGCCCGCTCAGCAGCCAATCAGAGTGCGCGTACTTTTGTAGCCATATAATAATTATGTGTATTTTTTATTAATGTAAACATCAGATAACCCAGGGATTTCTCACTGTCCACCCTTAATGAATTTTAAGCAACATGTAGTCAAGTTATTAATGTTATGTGGACTACTGTAGTTCATAACTTGTTGTATTGTTATTGTTTCAAAAGTTCAGAAAGTTTAATGCACCAAGGAAAACTTATAGTTAATTTTGTTATTTCAAATTAAATATTATCGACTAATCGGTTTCAAAATGTCAGAAGCAGTAACACGTTGTTGTTTCATCTTCAGTCGGCCATTGTGTGATGTTACGTTATTGTGTTCGAAATCTAGTGAATTATCGCACTGCAATGTGGCTTTATATGTACAACTGAATGGATAGAAAGTGCCATTAAAGCTTTGTTCTGTTCAACGTTCATTAGCTCTTCAGTCCTTGCGCGAGAAACGTCAAAGGTTTGAAATCAACTAACCCTGAACTTACGCAAATGTCTTGAGTTGACAGAGGCCCGAAGAAAAACAAGATATGACCCTAATGGGAACAGGAAGTATAACGCAAATAAGTTAGAGTTTTGTGATATTGTCACTTGACCCTTACCGTTTATAACTCCAAAATGTTGTTGTTAAATGTGTGAAGGAATTTTAGCTCTGACCAGAAGGTCTTTAAGAGACTTGTCCTTCCTGTACGCGACAATTGGAGGTCAAGAATATATTTGACCGAGTCTATTGCTCTCAGTTATAAAGTGCCAGTGTTTCATAAGAATCTTTTTTAGGTTAGGCGTAGCTGGGTTGAAAGTCGTCATGAAAGGCAAAACACTTATGGATGGTTTTGTTTTGTTTTGTAGTGCCTCGTTTCGTGATGAGAATTTTATTTCGGTTAGAATATTTTCGGCGAGTTCTCTAGGATAACCTCGCACGAGTAAAGGAGTTAGAAATTCTAGCTCCCGTAACTCGAATGTTTCTTTAACCGAGTTTGTTCTCAGTAAACGCAAAGTTTCTCCTTTAATAAAACCCTTCTTAACACTAAGAGGGCGACTTGAAGAGAAGTGCGTATGTTGGAACGTTTCTGAAGGCTTGTAATGTGTTTCAACATCCAAAGTTTTGGCGGCGACTTAGATCGTCGTTTAGAGTGGCCATAGAGTTCTAATAAGAACTGTTTGTTTACTTTTGCAAGACCGGTTTCGGAAACAGAGTGGGTTTCCTTCGTCAGTTGCTTTTTGTTGCAGTGCTCAAGTGGCTGTGAGCAGTTGTGGCCAGGGCTCGCGAACGCGCAGCTTTTATACACTGAGTGAGACTGGTTATGGATAAACTGACCAATCAGAGATCCGTTACGCATGGTTACCGCGTCTTCTATTGTTCACGTCAAAGAAGAAGATGATGGCTGGTCGTATGCAAATCAAGGATCAAAAACAACTTTGAGTCAGTTTGTTAAGCAATTGTCAGAATACTGAAGAATTATCAGTAAACTTTTAATGTCAACAAGGTTGTGGCTAGTTCTGAACATCATGAGAGTTCAATAAAGCCTGATAGTGGAGTCTGGTTCATACGGTGGCAGTGTAAAGTTTTAAGTCAAAGTTTTGTGATATTGTCACTTGACCCTTACCGTTTATAACTCCAAAATGTTGTTGTTAAATGTGTGAAGGAATTTTAGCTCTGACCAGAAGGTCTTTAAGAGACT
Organism: Micromussa lordhowensis; assembly: GCA_964020085.1. Taxonomy (NCBI): domain Eukaryota; kingdom Metazoa; phylum Cnidaria; class Anthozoa; order Scleractinia; family Lobophylliidae; genus Micromussa; species Micromussa lordhowensis. Next base: position 29,527,338 of record OZ026602.1, on the reverse strand, counting down.
TGTCCTTCCTGTACGCGACAATTGGAGGTCAAGAATATATTTGACCGAGTCTATTGCTCTCAGTTATAAAGTGCCAGTGTTTCATAAGAATCTTTTTTAGGTTAGGCGTAGCTGGGTTGAAAGTCGTCATGAAAGGCAAAACACTTATGGATGGTTTTGTTTTGTTTTGTAGTGCCTCGTTTCGTGATGAGAATTTTATTTCGGTTAGAATATTTTCGGCGAGTTCTCTAGGATAACCTCGCACGAGTAAAGGAGTTAGAAATTCTAGCTCCCGTAACTCGAATGTTTCTTTAACCGAGTTTGTTCTCAGTAAACGCAAAGTTTCTCCTTTAATAAAACCCTTCTTAACACTAAGAGGGCGACTTGAAGAGAAGTGCGTATGTTGGAACGTTTCTGAAGGCTTGTAATGTGTTTCAACATCCAAAGTTTTGGCGGCGACTTAGATCGTCGTTTAGAGTGGCCATAGAGTTCTAATAAGAACTGTTTGTTTACTTTTGCAAGACCGGTTTCGGAAACAGAGTGGGTTTCCTTCGTCAGTTGCTTTTTGTTGCAGTGCTCAAGTGGCTGTGAGCAGTTGTGGCCAGGGCTCGCGAACGCGCAGCTTTTATACACTGAGTGAGACTGGTTATGGATAAACTGACCAATCAGAGATCCGTTACGCATGGTTACCGCGTCTTCTATTGTTCACGTCAAAGAAGAAGATGATGGCTGGTCGTATGCAAATCAAGGATCAAAAACAACTTTGAGTCAGTTTGTTAAGCAATTGTCAGAATACTGAAGAATTATCAGTAAACTTTTAATGTCAACAAGGTTGTGGCTAGTTCTGAACATCATGAGAGTTCAATAAAGCCTGATAGTGGAGTCTGGTTCATACGGTGGCAGTGTAAAGTTTTAAGTCAAAGTTTTGTGATATTGTCACTTGACCCTTACCGTTTATAACTCCAAAATGTTGTTGTTAAATGTGTGAAGGAATTTTAGCTCTGACCAGAAGGTCTTTAAGAGACTTGTCCTTCCTGTACGCGACAATTGGAGGTCAAGAATATATTTGACCGAGTCTATTGCTCTCAGTTATAAAGTGCCAGTGTTTCATAAGAATCTTTTTTAGGTTAGGCGTAGCTGGGTTGAAAGTCGTCATGAAAGGCAAAACACTTATGGATGGTTTTGTTTTGTTTTGTAGTGCCTCGTTTCGTGATGAGAATTTTATTTCGGTTAGAATATTTTCGGCGAGTTCTCTAGGATAACCTCGCACGAGTAAAGGAGTTAGAAATTCTAGCTCCCGTAACTCGAATGTTTCTTTAACCGAGTTTGTTCTCAGTAAACGCAAAGTTTCTCCTTTAATAAAACCCTTCTTAACACTAAGAGGGCGACTTGAAGAGAAGTGCGTATGTTGGAACGTTTCTGAAGGCTTGTAATGTGTTTCAACATCCAAAGTTTTGGCGGCGACTTAGATCGTCGTTTAGAGTGGCCATAGAGTTCTAATAAGAACTGTTTGTTTACTTTTGCAAGACCGGTTTCGGAAACAGAGTGGGTTTCCTTCGTCAGTTGCTTTTTGTTGCAGTGCTCAAGTGGCTGTGAGCAGTTGTGGCCAGGGCTCGCGAACGCGCAGCTTTTATACACTGAGTGAGACTGGTTATGGATAAACTGACCAATCAGAGATCCGTTACGCATGGTTACCGCGTCTTCTATTGTTCACGTCAAAGAAGAAGATGATGGCTGGTCGTATGCAAATCAAGGATCAAAAACAACTTTGAGTCAGTTTGTTAAGCAATTGTCAGAATACTGAAGAATTATCAGTAAACTTTTAATGTCAACAAGGTTGTGGCTAGTTCTGAACATCATGAGAGTTCAATAAAGCCTGATAGTGGAGTCTGGTTCATACGGTGGCAGTGTAAAGTTTTAAGTCAAAGTTTTGTGATATTGTCACTTGACCCTTACCGTTTATAACTCCAAAATGTTGTTGTTAAATGTGTGAAGGAATTTTAGCTCTGACCAGAAGGTCTTTAAGAGGCTTGTCCTTCCTGTACGCGACAATTGGAGGTCAAGAATATATTTGACCGAGTCTATTGCTCTCAGTTATAAAGTGCCAGTGTTTCATAAGAATCTTTTTTAGGTTAGGCGTAGCTGGGTTGAAAGTCGTCATGAAAGGCAAAACACTTATGGATGGTTTTGTTTTGTTTTGTAGTGCCTCGTTTCGTGATGAGAATTTTATTTCGGTTAGAATATTTTCGGCGAGTTCTCTAGGATAACCTCGCACGAGTAAAGGAGTTAGAAATTCTAGCTCCCGTAACTCGAATGTTTCTTTAACCGAGTTTGTTCTCAGTAAACGCAAAGTTTCTCCTTTAATAAAACCCTTCTTAACACTAAGAGGGCGACTTGAAGAGAAGTGCGTATGTTGGAACGTTTCTGAAGGCTTGTAATGTGTTTCAACATCCAAAGTTTTGGCGGCGACTTAGATCGTCGTTTAGAGTGGCCATAGAGTTCTAATAAGAACTGTTTGTTTACTTTTGCAAGACCGGTTTCGGAAACAGAGTGGGTTTCCTTCGTCAGTTGCTTTTTGTTGCAGTGCTCAAGTGGCTGTGAGCAGTTGTGGCCAGGGCTCGCGAACGCGCAGCTTTTATACACTGAGTGAGACTGGTTATGGATAAACTGACCAATCAGAGATCCGTTACGCATGGTTACCGCGTCTTCTATTGTTCACGTCAAAGAAGAAGATGATGGCTGGTCGTATGCAAATCAAGGATCAAAAACAACTTTGAGTCAGTTTGTTAAGCAATTGTCAGAATACTGAAGAATTATCAGTAAACTTTTAATGTCAACAAGGTTGTGGCTAGTTCTGAACATCATGAGAGTTCAATAAAGCCTGATAGTGGAGTCTGGTTCATACGGTGGCAGTGTAAAGTTTTAAGTCAAAGTTTTGTGATATTGTCACTTGACCCTTACCGTTTATAACTCCAAAATGTTGTTGTTAAATGTGTGAAGGAATTTTAGCTCTGACCAGAAGGTCTTTAAGAGGCTTGTCCTTCCTGTACGCGACAATTGGAGGTCAAGAATATATTTGACCGAGTCTATTGCTCTCAGTTATAAAGTGCCAGTGTTTCATAAGAATCTTTTTTAGGTTAGGCGTAGCTGGGTTGAAAGTCGTCATGAAAGGCAAAACACTTATGGATGGTTTTGTTTTGTTTTGTAGTGCCTCGTTTCGTGATGAGAATTTTATTTCGGTTAGAATATTTTCGGCGAGTTCTCTAGGATAACCTCGCACGAGTAAAGGAGTTAGAAATTCTAGCTCCCGTAACTCGAATGTTTCTTTAACCGAGTTTGTTCTCAGTAAACGCAAAGTTTCTCCTTTAATAAAACCCTTCTTAACACTAAGAGGGCGACTTGAAGAGAAGTGCGTATGTTGGAACGTTTCTGAAGGCTTGTAATGTGTTTCAACATCCAAAGTTTTGGCGGCGACTTAGATCGTCGTTTAGAGTGGCCATAGAGTTCTAATAAGAACTGTTTGTTTACTTTTGCAAGACCGGTTTCGGAAACAGAGTGGGTTTCCTTCGTCAGTTGCTTTTTGTTGCAGTGCTCAAGTGGCTGTGAGCAGTTGTGGCCAGGGCTCGCGAACGCGCAGCTTTTATACACTGAGTGAGACTGGTTATGGATAAACTGACCAATCAGAGATCCGTTACGCATGGTTACCGCGTCTTCTATTGTTCACGTCAAAGAAGAAGATGATGGCTGGTCGTATGCAAATCAAGGATCAAAAACAACTTTGAGTCAGTTTGTTAAGCAATTGTCAGAATACTGAAGAATTATCAGTAAACTTTTAATGTCAACAAGGTTGTGGCTAGTTCTGAACATCATGAGAGTTCAATAAAGCCTGATAGTGGAGTCTGGTTCATACGGTGGCAGTGTAAAGTTTTAAGTCAAAGTTTTGTGATATTGTCACTTGACCCTTACCGTTTATAACTCCAAAATGTTGTTGTTAAATGTGTGAAGGAATTTTAGCTCTGACCAGAAGGTCTTTAAGAGGCTTGTCCTTCCTGTACGCGACAATTGGAGGTCAAGAATATATTTGACCGAGTCTATTGCTCTCAGTTATAAAGTGCCAGTGTTTCATAAGAATCTTTTTTAGGTTAGGCGTAGCTGGGTTGAAAGTCGTCATGAAAGGCAAAACACTTATGGATGGTTTTGTTTTGTTTTGTAGTGCCTCGTTTCGTGATGAGAATTTTATTTCGGTTAGAATATTTTCGGCGAGTTCTCTAGGATAACCTCGCACGAGTAAAGGAGTTAGAAATTCTAGCTCCCGTAACTCGAATGTTTCTTTAACCGAGTTTGTTCTCAGTAAACGCAAAGTTTCTCCTTTAATAAAACCCTTCTTAACACTAAGAGGGCGACTTGAAGAGAAGTGCGTATGTTGGAACGTTTCTGAAGGCTTGTAATGTGTTTCAACATCCAAAGTTTTGGCGGCGACTTAGATCGTCGTTTAGAGTGGCCATAGAGTTCTAATAAGAACTGTTTGTTTACTTTTGCAAGACCGGTTTCGGAAACAGAGTGGGTTTCCTTCGTCAGTTGCTTTTTGTTGCAGTGCTCAAGTGGCTGTGAGCAGTTGTGGCCAGGGCTCGCGAACGCGCAGCTTTTATACACTGAGTGAGACTGGTTATGGATAAACTGACCAATCAGAGATCCGTTACGCATGGTTACCGCGTCTTCTATTGTTCACGTCAAAGAAGAAGATGATGGCTGGTCGTATGCAAATCAAGGATCAAAAACAACTTTGAGTCAGTTTGTTAAGCAATTGTCAGAATACTGAAGAATTATCAGTAAACTTTTAATGTCAACAAGGTTGTGGCTAGTTCTGAACATCATGAGAGTTCAATAAAGCCTGATAGTGGAGTCTGGTTCATACGGTGGCAGTGTAAAGTTTTAAGTCAAAGTTTTGTGATATTGTCACTTGACCCTTACCGTTTATAACTCCAAAATGTTGTTGTTAAATGTGTGAAGGAATTTTAGCTCTGACCAGAAGGTCTTTAAGAGGCTTGTCCTTCCTGTACGCGACAATTGGAGGTCAAGAATATATTTGACCGAGTCTATTGCTCTCAGTTATAAAGTGCCAGTGTTTCATAAGAATCTTTTTTAGGTTAGGCGTAGCTGGGTTGAAAGTCGTCATGAAAGGCAAAACACTTATGGATGGTTTTGTTTTGTTTTGTAGTGCCTCGTTTCGTGATGAGAATTTTATTTCGGTTAGAATATTTTCGGCGAGTTCTCTAGGATAACCTCGCACGAGTAAAGGAGTTAGAAATTCTAGCTCCCGTAACTCGAATGTTTCTTTAACCGAGTTTGTTCTCAGTAAACGCAAAGTTTCTCCTTTAATAAAACCCTTCTTAACACTAAGAGGGCGACTTGAAGAGAAGTGCGTATGTTGGAACGTTTCTGAAGGCTTGTAATGTGTTTCAACATCCAAAGTTTTGGCGGCGACTTAGATCGTCGTTTAGAGTGGCCATAGAGTTCTAATAAGAACTGTTTGTTTACTTTTGCAAGACCGGTTTCGGAAACAGAGTGGGTTTCCTTCGTCAGTTGCTTTTTGTTGCAGTGCTCAAGTGGCTGTGAGCAGTTGTGGCCAGGGCTCGCGAACGCGCAGCTTTTATACACTGAGTGAGACTGGTTATGGATAAACTGACCAATCAGAGATCCGTTACGCATGGTTACCGCGTCTTCTATTGTTCACGTCAAAGAAGAAGATGATGGCTGGTCGTATGCAAATCAAGGATCAAAAACAACTTTGAGTCAGTTTGTTAAGCAATTGTCAGAATACTGAAGAATTATCAGTAAACTTTTAATGTCAACAAGGTTGTGGCTAGTTCTGAACATCATGAGAGTTCAATAAAGCCTGATAGTGGAGTCTGGTTCATACGGTGGCAGTGTAAAGTTTTAAGTCAAAGTTTTGTGATATTGTCACTTGACCCTTACCGTTTATAACTCCAAAATGTTGTTGTTAAATGTGTGAAGGAATTTTAGCTCTGACCAGAAGGTCTTTAAGAGACTTGTCCTTCCTGTACGCGACAATTGGAGGTCAAGAATATATTTGACCGAGTCTATTGCTCTCAGTTATAAAGTGCCAGTGTTTCATAAGAATCTTTTTTAGGTTAGGCGTAGCTGGGTTGAAAGTCGTCATGAAAGGCAAAACACTTATGGATGGTTTTGTTTTGTTTTGTAGTGCCTCGTTTCGTGATGAGAATTTTATTTCGGTTAGAATATTTTCGGCGAGTTCTCTAGGATAACCTCGCACGAGTAAAGGAGTTAGAAATTCTAGCTCCCGTAACTCGAATGTTTCTTTAACCGAGTTTGTTCTCAGTAAACGCAAAGTTTCTCCTTTAATAAAACCCTTCTTAACACTAAGAGGGCGACTTGAAGAGAAGTGCGTATGTTGGAACGTTTCTGAAGGCTTGTAATGTGTTTCAACATCCAAAGTTTTGGCGGCGACTTAGATCGTCGTTTAGAGTGGCCATAGAGTTCTAATAAGAACTGTTTGTTTACTTTTGCAAGACCGGTTTCGGAAACAGAGTGGGTTTCCTTCGTCAGTTGCTTTTTGTTGCAGTGCTCAAGTGGCTGTGAGCAGTTGTGGCCAGGGCTCGCGAACGCGCAGCTTTTATACACTGAGTGAGACTGGTTATGGATAAACTGACCAATCAGAGATCCGTTACGCATGGTTACCGCGTCTTCTATTGTTCACGTCAAAGAAGAAGATGATGGCTGGTCGTATGCAAATCAAGGATCAAAAACAACTTTGAGTCAGTTTGTTAAGCAATTGTCAGAATACTGAAGAATTATCAGTAAACTTTTAATGTCAACAAGGTTGTGGCTAGTTCTGAACATCATGAGAGTTCAATAAAGCCTGATAGTGGAGTCTGGTTCATACGGTGGCAGTGTAAAGTTTTAAGTCAAAGTTTTGTGATATTGTCACTTGACCCTTACCGTTTATAACTCCAAAATGTTGTTGTTAAATGTGTGAAGGAATTTTAGCTCTGACCAGAAGGTCTTTAAGAGACTTGTCCTTCCTGTACGCGACAATTGGAGGTCAAGAATATATTTGACCGAGTCTATTGCTCTCAGTTATAAAGTGCCAGTGTTTCATAAGAATCTTTTTTAGGTTAGGCGTAGCTGGGTTGAAAGTCGTCATGAAAGGCAAAACACTTATGGATGGTTTTGTTTTGTTTTGTAGTGCCTCGTTTCGTGATGAGAATTTTATTTCGGTTAGAATATTTTCGGCGAGTTCTCTAGGATAACCTCGCACGAGTAAAGGAGTTAGAAATTCTAGCTCCCGTAACTCGAATGTTTCTTTAACCGAGTTTGTTCTCAGTAAACGCAAAGTTTCTCCTTTAATAAAACCCTTCTTAACACTAAGAGGGCGACTTGAAGAGAAGTGCGTATGTTGGAACGTTTCTGAAGGCTTGTAATGTGTTTCAACATCCAAAGTTTTGGCGGCGACTTAGATCGTCGTTTAGAGTGGCCATAGAGTTCTAATAAGAACTGTTTGTTTACTTTTGCAAGACCGGTTTCGGAAACAGAGTGGGTTTCCTTCGTCAGTTGCTTTTTGTTGCAGTGCTCAAGTGGCTGTGAGCAGTTGTGGCCAGGGCTCGCGAACGCGCAGCTTTTATACACTGAGTGAGACTGGTTATGGATAAACTGACCAATCAGAGATCCGTTACGCATGGTTACCGCGTCTTCTATTGTTCACGTCAAAGAAGAAGATGATGGCTGGTCGTATGCAAATCAAGGATCAAAAACAACTTTGAGTCAGTTTGTTAAGCAATTGTCAGAATACTGAAGAATTATCAGTAAACTTTTAATGTCAACAAGGTTGTGGCTAGTTCTGAACATCATGAGAGTTCAATAAAGCCTGATAGTGGAGTCTGGTTCATACGGTGGCAGTGTAAAGTTTTAAGTCAAAGTTTTGTGATATTGTCACTTGACCCTTACCGTTTATAACTCCAAAATGTTGTTGTTAAATGTGTGAAGGAATTTTAGCTCTGACCAGAAGGTCTTTAAGAGACTTGTCCTTCCTGTACGCGACAATTGGAGGTCAAGAATATATTTGACCGAGTCTATTGCTCTCAGTTATAAAGTGCCAGTGTTTCATAAGAATCTTTTTTAGGTTAGGCGTAGCTGGGTTGAAAGTCGTCATGAAAGGCAAAACACTTATGGATGGTTTTGTTTTGTTTTGTAGTGCCTCGTTTCGTGATGAGAATTTTATTTCGGTTAGAATATTTTCGGCGAGTTCTCTAGGATAACCTCGCACGAGTAAAGGAGTTAGAAATTCTAGCTCCCGTAACTCGAATGTTTCTTTAACCGAGTTTGTTCTCAGTAAACGCAAAGTTTCTCCTTTAATAAAACCCTTCTTAACACTAAGAGGGCGACTTGAAGAGAAGTGCGTATGTTGGAACGTTTCTGAAGGCTTGTAATGTGTTTCAACATCCAAAGTTTTGGCGGCGACTTAGATCGTCGTTTAGAGTGGCCATAGAGTTCTAATAAGAACTGTTTGTTTACTTTTGCAAGACCGGTTTCGGAAACAGAGTGGGTTTCCTTCGTCAGTTGCTTTTTGTTGCAGTGCTCAAGTGGCTGTGAGCAGTTGTGGCCAGGGCTCGCGAACGCGCAGCTTTTATACACTGAGTGAGACTGGTTATGGATAAACTGACCAATCAGAGATCCGTTACGCATGGTTACCGCGTCTTCTATTGTTCACGTCAAAGAAGAAGATGATGGCTGGTCGTATGCAAATCAAGGATCAAAAACAACTTTGAGTCAGTTTGTTAAGCAATTGTCAGAATACTGAAGAATTATCAGTAAACTTTTAATGTCAACAAGGTTGTGGCTAGTTCTGAACATCATGAGAGTTCAATAAAGCCTGATAGTGGAGTCTGGTTCATACGGTGGCAGTGTAAAGTTTTAAGTCAAAGTTTTGTGATATTGTCACTTGACCCTTACCGTTTATAACTCCAAAATGTTGTTGTTAAATGTGTGAAGGAATTTTAGCTCTGACCAGAAGGTCTTTAAGAGGCTTGTCCTTCCTGTACGCGACAATTGGAGGTCAAGAATATATTTGACCGAGTCTATTGCTCTCAGTTATAAAGTGCCAGTGTTTCATAAGAATCTTTTTTAGGTTAGGCGTAGCTGGGTTGAAAGTCGTCATGAAAGGCAAAACACTTATGGATGGTTTTGTTTTGTTTTGTAGTGCCTCGTTTCGTGATGAGAATTTTATTTCGGTTAGAATATTTTCGGCGAGTTCTCTAGGATAACCTCGCACGAGTAAAGGAGTTAGAAATTCTAGCTCCCGTAACTCGAATGTTTCTTTAACCGAGTTTGTTCTCAGTAAACGCAAAGTTTCTCCTTTAATAAAACCCTTCTTAACACTAAGAGGGCGACTTGAAGAGAAGTGCGTATGTTGGAACGTTTCTGAAGGCTTGTAATGTGTTTCAACATCCAAAGTTTTGGCGGCGACTTAGATCGTCGTTTAGAGTGGCCATAGAGTTCTAATAAGAACTGTTTGTTTACTTTTGCAAGACCGGTTTCGGAAACAGAGTGGGTTTCCTTCGTCAGTTGCTTTTTGTTGCAGTGCTCAAGTGGCTGTGAGCAGTTGTGGCCAGGGCTCGCGAACGCGCAGCTTTTATACACTGAGTGAGACTGGTTATGGATAAACTGACCAATCAGAGATCCGTTACGCATGGTTACCGCGTCTTCTATTGTTCACGTCAAAGAAGAAGATGATGGCTGGTCGTATGCAAATCAAGGATCAAAAACAACTTTGAGTCAGTTTGTTAAGCAATTGTCAGAATACTGAAGAATTATCAGTAAACTTTTAATGTCAACAAGGTTGTGGCTAGTTCTGAACATCATGAGAGTTCAATAAAGCCTGATAGTGGAGTCTGGTTCATACGGTGGCAGTGTAAAGTTTTAAGTCAAAGTTTTGTGATATTGTCACTTGACCCTTACCGTTTATAACTCCAAAATGTTGTTGTTAAATGTGTGAAGGAATTTTAGCTCTGACCAGAAGGTCTTTAAGAGACTTGTCCTTCCTGTACGCGACAATTGGAGGTCAAGAATATATTTGACCGAGTCTATTGCTCTCAGTTATAAAGTGCCAGTGTTTCATAAGAATCTTTTTTAGGTTAGGCGTAGCTGGGTTGAAAGTCGTCATGAAAGGCAAAACACTTATGGATGGTTTTGTTTTGTTTTGTAGTGCCTCGTTTCGTGATGAGAATTTTATTTCGGTTAGAATATTTTCGGCGAGTTCTCTAGGATAACCTCGCACGAGTAAAGGAGTTAGAAATTCTAGCTCCCGTAACTCGAATGTTTCTTTAACCGAGTTTGTTCTCAGTAAACGCAAAGTTTCTCCTTTAATAAAACCCTTCTTAACACTAAGAGGGCGACTTGAAGAGAAGTGCGTATGTTGGAACGTTTCTGAAGGCTTGTAATGTGTTTCAACATCCAAAGTTTTGGCGGCGACTTAGATCGTCGTTTAGAGTGGCCATAGAGTTCTAATAAGAACTGTTTGTTTACTTTTGCAAGACCGGTTTCGGAAACAGAGTGGGTTTCCTTCGTCAGTTGCTTTTTGTTGCAGTGCTCAAGTGGCTGTGAGCAGTTGTGGCCAGGGCTCGCGAACGCGCAGCTTTTATACACTGAGTGAGACTGGTTATGGATAAACTGACCAATCAGAGATCCGTTACGCATGGTTACCGCGTCTTCTATTGTTCACGTCAAAGAAGAAGATGATGGCTGGTCGTATGCAAATCAAGGATCAAAAACAACTTTGAGTCAGTTTGTTAAGCAATTGTCAGAATACTGAAGAATTATCAGTAAACTTTTAATGTCAACAAGGTTGTGGCTAGTTCTGAACATCATGAGAGTTCAATAAAGCCTGATAGTGGAGTCTGGTTCATACGGTGGCAGTGTAAAGTTTTAAGTCAAAGTTTTGTGATATTGTCACTTGACCCTTACCGTTTATAACTCCAAAATGTTGTTGTTAAATGTGTGAAGGAATTTTAGCTCTGACCAGAAGGTCTTTAAGAGACTTGTCCTTCCTGTACGCGACAATTGGAGGTCAAGAATATATTTGACCGAGTCTATTGCTCTCAGTTATAAAGTGCCAGTGTTTCATAAGAATCTTTTTTAGGTTAGGCGTAGCTGGGTTGAAAGTCGTCATGAAAGGCAAAACACTTATGGATGGTTTTGTTTTGTTTTGTAGTGCCTCGTTTCGTGATGAGAATTTTATTTCGGTTAGAATATTTTCGGCAAGTTCTCTAGGATAACCTCGCACGAGTAAAGGAGTTAGAAATTCTAGCTCCCGTAACTCGAATGTTTCTTTAACCGAGTTTGTTCTCAGTAAACGCAAAGTTTCTCCTTTAATAAAACCCTTCTTAACACTAAGAGGGCGACTTGAAGAGAAGTGCGTATGTTGGAACGTTTCTGAAGGCTTGTAATGTGTTTCAACATCCAAAGTTTTGGCGGCGACTTAGATCGTCGTTTAGAGTGGCCATAGAGTTCTAATAAGAACTGTTTGTTTACTTTTGCAAGACCGGTTTCGGAAACAGAGTGGGTTTCCTTCGTCAGTTGCTTTTTGTTGCAGTGCTCAAGTGGCTGTGAGCAGTTGTGGCCAGGGCTCGCGAACGCGCAGCTTTTATACACTGAGTGAGACTGGTTATGGATAAACTGACCAATCAGAGATCCGTTACGCATGGTTACCGCGTCTTCTATTGTTCACGTCAAAGAAGAAGATGATGGCTGGTCGTATGCAAATCAAGGATCAAAAACAACTTTGAGTCAGTTTGTTAAGCAATTGTCAGAATACTGAAGAATTATCAGTAAACTTTTAATGTCAACAAGGTTGTGGCTAGTTCTGAACATCATGAGAGTTCAATAAAGCCTGATAGTGGAGTCTGGTTCATACGGTGGCAGTGTAAAGTTTTAAGTCAAAGTTTTGTGATATTGTCACTTGACCCTTACCGTTTATAACTCCAAAATGTTGTTGTTAAATGTGTGAAGGAATTTTAGCTCTGACCAGAAGGTCTTTAAGAGACTTGTCCTTCCTGTACGCGACAATTGGAGGTCAAGAATATATTTGACCGAGTCTATTGCTCTCAGTTATAAAGTGCCAGTGTTTCATAAGAATCTTTTTTAGGTTAGGCGTAGCTGGGTTGAAAGTCGTCATGAAAGGCAAAACACTTATGGATGGTTTTGTTTTGTTTTGTAGTGCCTCGTTTCGTGATGAGAATTTTATTTCGGTTAGAATATTTTCGGCGAGTTCTCTAGGATAACCTCGCACGAGTAAAGGAGTTAGAAATTCTAGCTCCCGTAACTCGAATGTTTCTTTAACCGAGTTTGTTCTCAGTAAACGCAAAGTTTCTCCTTTAATAAAACCCTTCTTAACACTAAGAGGGCGACTTGAAGAGAAGTGCGTATGTTGGAACGTTTCTGAAGGCTTGTAATGTGTTTCAACATCCAAAGTTTTGGCGGCGACTTAGATCGTCGTTTAGAGTGGCCATAGAGTTCTAATAAGAACTGTTTGTTTACTTTTGCAAGACCGGTTTCGGAAACAGAGTGGGTTTCCTTCGTCAGTTGCTTTTTGTTGCAGTGCTCAAGTGGCTGTGAGCAGTTGTGGCCAGGGCTCGCGAACGCGCAGCTTTTATACACTGAGTGAGACTGGTTATGGATAAACTGACCAATCAGAGATCCGTTACGCATGGTTACCGCGTCTTCTATTGTTCACGTCAAAGAAGAAGATGATGGCTGGTCGTATGCAAATCAAGGATCAAAAACAACTTTGAGTCAGTTTGTTAAGCAATTGTCAGAATACTGAAGAATTATCAGTAAACTTTTAATGTCAACAAGGTTGTGGCTAGTTCTGAACATCATGAGAGTTCAATAAAGCCTGATAGTGGAGTCTGGTTCATACGGTGGCAGTGTAAAGTTTTAAGTCAAAGTTTTGTGATATTGTCACTTGACCCTTACCGTTTATAACTCCAAAATGTTGTTGTTAAATGTGTGAAGGAATTTTAGCTCTGACCAGAAGGTCTTTAAGAGACTTGTCCTTCCTGTACGCGACAATTGGAGGTCAAGAATATATTTGACCGAGTCTATTGCTCTCAGTTATAAAGTGCCAGTGTTTCATAAGAATCTTTTTTAGGTTAGGCGTAGCTGGGTTGAAAGTCGTCATGAAAGGCAAAACACTTATGGATGGTTTTGTTTTGTTTTGTAGTGCCTCGTTTCGTGATGAGAATTTTATTTCGGTTAGAATATTTTCGGCGAGTTCTCTAGGATAACCTCGCACGAGTAAAGGAGTTAGAAATTCTAGCTCCCGTAACTCGAATGTTTCTTTAACCGAGTTTGTTCTCAGTAAACGCAAAGTTTCTCCTTTAATAAAACCCTTCTTAACACTAAGAGGGCGACTTGAAGAGAAGTGCGTATGTTGGAACGTTTCTGAAGGCTTGTAATGTGTTTCAACATCCAAAGTTTTGGCGGCGACTTAGATCGTCGTTTAGAGTGGCCATAGAGTTCTAATAAGAACTGTTTGTTTACTTTTGCAAGACCGGTTTCGGAAACAGAGTGGGTTTCCTTCGTCAGTTGCTTTTTGTTGCAGTGCTCAAGTGGCTGTGAGCAGTTGTGGCCAGGGCTCGCGAACGCGCAGCTTTTATACACTGAGTGAGACTGGTTATGGATAAACTGACCAATCAGAGATCCGTTACGCATGGTTACCGCGTCTTCTATTGTTCACGTCAAAGAAGAAGATGATGGCTGGTCGTATGCAAATCAAGGATCAAAAACAACTTTGAGTCAGTTTGTTAAGCAATTGTCAGAATACTGAAGAATTATCAGTAAACTTTTAATGTCAACAAGGTTGTGGCTAGTTCTGAACATCATGAGAGTTCAATAAAGCCTGATAGTGGAGTCTGGTTCATACGGTGGCAGTGTAAAGTTTTAAGTCAAAGTTTTGTGATATTGTCACTTGACCCTTACCGTTTATAACTCCAAAATGTTGTTGTTAAATGTGTGAAGGAATTTTAGCTCTGACCAGAAGGTCTTTAAGAGACTTGTCCTTCCTGTACGCGACAATTGGAGGTCAAGAATATATTTGACCGAGTCTATTGCTCTCAGTTATAAAGTGCCAGTGTTTCATAAGAATCTTTTTTAGGTTAGGCGTAGCTGGGTTGAAAGTCGTCATGAAAGGCAAAACACTTATGGATGGTTTTGTTTTGTTTTGTAGTGCCTCGTTTCGTGATGAGAATTTTATTTCGGTTAGAATATTTTCGGCGAGTTCTCTAGGATAACCTCGCACGAGTAAAGGAGTTAGAAATTCTAGCTCCCGTAACTCGAATGTTTCTTTAACCGAGTTTGTTCTCAGTAAACGCAAAGTTTCTCCTTTAATAAAACCCTTCTTAACACTAAGAGGGCGACTTGAAGAGAAGTGCGTATGTTGGAACGTTTCTGAAGGCTTGTAATGTGTTTCAACATCCAAAGTTTTGGCGGCGACTTAGATCGTCGTTTAGAGTGGCCATAGAGTTCTAATAAGAACTGTTTGTTTACTTTTGCAAGACCGGTTTCGGAAACAGAGTGGGTTTCCTTCGTCAGTTGCTTTTTGTTGCAGTGCTCAAGTGGCTGTGAGCAGTTGTGGCCAGGGCTCGCGAACGCGCAGCTTTTATACACTGAGTGAGACTGGTTATGGATAAACTGACCAATCAGAGATCCGTTACGCATGGTTACCGCGTCTTCTATTGTTCACGTCAAAGAAGAAGATGATGGCTGGTCGTATGCAAATCAAGGATCAAAAACAACTTTGAGTCAGTTTGTTAAGCAATTGTCAGAATACTGAAGAATTATCAGTAAACTTTTAATGTCAACAAGGTTGTGGCTAGTTCTGAACATCATGAGAGTTCAATAAAGCCTGATAGTGGAGTCTGGTTCATACGGTGGCAGTGTAAAGTTTTAAGTCAAAGTTTTGTGATATTGTCACTTGACCCTTACCGTTTATAACTCCAAAATGTTGTTGTTAAATGTGTGAAGGAATTTTAGCTCTGACCAGAAGGTCTTTAAGAGACTTGTCCTTCCTGTACGCGACAATTGGAGGTCAAGAATATATTTGACCGAGTCTATTGCTCTCAGTTATAAAGTGCCAGTGTTTCATAAGAATCTTTTTTAGGTTAGGCGTAGCTGGGTTGAAAGTCGTCATGAAAGGCAAAACACTTATGGATGGTTTTGTTTTGTTTTGTAGTGCCTCGTTTCGTGATGAGAATTTTATTTCGGTTAGAATATTTTCGGCGAGTTCTCTAGGATAACCTCGCACGAGTAAAGGAGTTAGAAATTCTAGCTCCCGTAACTCGAATGTTTCTTTAACCGAGTTTGTTCTCAGTAAACGCAAAGTTTCTCCTTTAATAAAACCCTTCTTAACACTAAGAGGGCGACTTGAAGAGAAGTGCGTATGTTGGAACGTTTCTGAAGGCTTGTAATGTGTTTCAACATCCAAAGTTTTGGCGGCGACTTAGATCGTCGTTTAGAGTGGCCATAGAGTTCTAATAAGAACTGTTTGTTTACTTTTGCAAGACCGGTTTCGGAAACAGAGTGGGTTTCCTTCGTCAGTTGCTTTTTGTTGCAGTGCTCAAGTGGCTGTGAGCAGTTGTGGCCAGGGCTCGCGAACGCGCAGCTTTTATACACTGAGTGAGACTGGTTATGGATAAACTGACCAATCAGAGATCCGTTACGCATGGTTACCGCGTCTTCTATTGTTCACGTCAAAGAAGAAGATGATGGCTGGTCGTATGCAAATCAAGGATCAAAAACAACTTTGAGTCAGTTTGTTAAGCAATTGTCAGAATACTGAAGAATTATCAGTAAACTTTTAATGTCAACAAGGTTGTGGCTAGTTCTGAACATCATGAGAGTTCAATAAAGCCTGATAGTGGAGTCTGGTTCATACGGTGGCAGTGTAAAGTTTTAAGTCAAAGTTTTGTGATATTGTCACTTGACCCTTACCGTTTATAACTCCAAAATGTTGTTGTTAAATGTGTGAAGGAATTTTAGCTCTGACCAGAAGGTCTTTAAGAGACTTGTCCTTCCTGTACGCGACAATTGGAGGTCAAGAATATATTTGACCGAGTCTATTGCTCTCAGTTATAAAGTGCCAGTGTTTCATAAGAATCTTTTTTAGGTTAGGCGTAGCTGGGTTGAAAGTCGTCATGAAAGGCAAAACACTTATGGATGGTTTTGTTTTGTTTTGTAGTGCCTCGTTTCGTGATGAGAATTTTATTTCGGTTAGAATATTTTCGGCGAGTTCTCTAGGATAACCTCGCACGAGTAAAGGAGTTAGAAATTCTAGCTCCCGTAACTCGAATGTTTCTTTAACCGAGTTTGTTCTCAGTAAACGCAAAGTTTCTCCTTTAATAAAACCCTTCTTAACACTAAGAGGGCGACTTGAAGAGAAGTGCGTATGTTGGAACGTTTCTGAAGGCTTGTAATGTGTTTCAACATCCAAAGTTTTGGCGGCGACTTAGATCGTCGTTTAGAGTGGCCATAGAGTTCTAATAAGAACTGTTTGTTTACTTTTGCAAGACCGGTTTCGGAAACAGAGTGGGTTTCCTTCGTCAGTTGCTTTTTGTTGCAGTGCTCAAGTGGCTGTGAGCAGTTGTGGCCAGGGCTCGCGAACGCGCAGCTTTTATACACTGAGTGAGACTGGTTATGGATAAACTGACCAATCAGAGATCCGTTACGCATGGTTACCGCGTCTTCTATTGTTCACGTCAAAGAAGAAGATGATGGCTGGTCGTATGCAAATCAAGGATCAAAAACAACTTTGAGTCAGTTTGTTAAGCAATTGTCAGAATACTGAAGAATTATCAGTAAACTTTTAATGTCAACAAGGTTGTGGCTAGTTCTGAACATCATGAGAGTTCAATAAAGCCTGATAGTGGAGTCTGGTTCATACGGTGGCAGTGTAAAGTTTTAAGTCAAAGTTTTGTGATATTGTCACTTGACCCTTACCGTTTATAACTCCAAAATGTTGTTGTTAAATGTGTGAAGGAATTTTAGCTCTGACCAGAAGGTCTTTAAGAGACTTGTCCTTCCTGTACGCGACAATTGGAGGTCAAGAATATATTTGACCGAGTCTATTGCTCTCAGTTATAAAGTGCCAGTGTTTCATAAGAATCTTTTTTAGGTTAGGCGTAGCTGGGTTGAAAGTCGTCATGAAAGGCAAAACACTTATGGATGGTTTTGTTTTGTTTTGTAGTGCCTCGTTTCGTGATGAGAATTTTATTTCGGTTAGAATATTTTCGGCGAGTTCTCTAGGATAACCTCGCACGAGTAAAGGAGTTAGAAATTCTAGCTCCCGTAACTCGAATGTTTCTTTAACCGAGTTTGTTCTCAGTAAACGCAAAGTTTCTCCTTTAATAAAACCCTTCTTAACACTAAGAGGGCGACTTGAAGAGAAGTGCGTATGTTGGAACGTTTCTGAAGGCTTGTAATGTGTTTCAACATCCAAAGTTTTGGCGGCGACTTAGATCGTCGTTTAGAGTGGCCATAGAGTTCTAATAAGAACTGTTTGTTTACTTTTGCAAGACCGGTTTCGGAAACAGAGTGGGTTTCCTTCGTCAGTTGCTTTTTGTTGCAGTGCTCAAGTGGCTGTGAGCAGTTGTGGCCAGGGCTCGCGAACGCGCAGCTTTTATACACTGAGTGAGACTGGTTATGGATAAACTGACCAATCAGAGATCCGTTACGCATGGTTACCGCGTCTTCTATTGTTCACGTCAAAGAAGAAGATGATGGCTGGTCGTATGCAAATCAAGGATCAAAAACAACTTTGAGTCAGTTTGTTAAGCAATTGTCAGAATACTGAAGAATTATCAGTAAACTTTTAATGTCAACAAGGTTGTGGCTAGTTCTGAACATCATGAGAGTTCAATAAAGCCTGATAGTGGAGTCTGGTTCATACGGTGGCAGTGTAAAGTTTTAAGTCAAAGTTTTGTGATATTGTCACTTGACCCTTACCGTTTATAACTCCAAAATGTTGTTGTTAAATGTGTGAAGGAATTTTAGCTCTGACCAGAAGGTCTTTAAGAGACTTGTCCTTCCTGTACGCGACAATTGGAGGTCAAGAATATATTTGACCGAGTCTATTGCTCTCAGTTATAAAGTGCCAGTGTTTCATAAGAATCTTTTTTAGGTTAGGCGTAGCTGGGTTGAAAGTCGTCATGAAAGGCAAAACACTTATGGATGGTTTTGTTTTGTTTTGTAGTGCCTCGTTTCGTGATGAGAATTTTATTTCGGTTAGAATATTTTCGGCGAGTTCTCTAGGATAACCTCGCACGAGTAAAGGAGTTAGAAATTCTAGCTCCCGTAACTCGAATGTTTCTTTAACCGAGTTTGTTCTCAGTAAACGCAAAGTTTCTCCTTTAATAAAACCCTTCTTAACACTAAGAGGGCGACTTGAAGAGAAGTGCGTATGTTGGAACGTTTCTGAAGGCTTGTAATGTGTTTCAACATCCAAAGTTTTGGCGGCGACTTAGATCGTCGTTTAGAGTGGCCATAGAGTTCTAATAAGAACTGTTTGTTTACTTTTGCAAGACCGGTTTCGGAAACAGAGTGGGTTTCCTTCGTCAGTTGCTTTTTGTTGCAGTGCTCAAGTGGCTGTGAGCAGTTGTGGCCAGGGCTCGCGAACGCGCAGCTTTTATACACTGAGTGAGACTGGTTATGGATAAACTGACCAATCAGAGATCCGTTACGCATGGTTACCGCGTCTTCTATTGTTCACGTCAAAGAAGAAGATGATGGCTGGTCGTATGCAAATCAAGGATCAAAAACAACTTTGAGTCAGTTTGTTAAGCAATTGTCAGAATACTGAAGAATTATCAGTAAACTTTTAATGTCAACAAGGTTGTGGCTAGTTCTGAACATCATGAGAGTTCAATAAAGCCTGATAGTGGAGTCTGGTTCATACGGTGGCAGTGTAAAGTTTTAAGTCAAAGTTTTGTGATATTGTCACTTGACCCTTACCGTTTATAACTCCAAAATGTTGTTGTTAAATGTGTGAAGGAATTTTAGCTCTGACCAGAAGGTCTTTAAGAGGCTTGTCCTTCCTGTACGCGACAATTGGAGGTCAAGAATATATTTGACCGAGTCTATTGCTCTCAGTTATAAAGTGCCAGTGTTTCATAAGAATCTTTTTTAGGTTAGGCGTAGCTGGGTTGAAAGTCGTCATGAAAGGCAAAACACTTATGGATGGTTTTGTTTTGTTTTGTAGTGCCTCGTTTCGTGATGAGAATTTTATTTCGGTTAGAATATTTTCGGCGAGTTCTCTAGGATAACCTCGCACGAGTAAAGGAGTTAGAAATTCTAGCTCCCGTAACTCGAATGTTTCTTTAACCGAGTTTGTTCTCAGTAAACGCAAAGTTTCTCCTTTAATAAAACCCTTCTTAACACTAAGAGGGCGACTTGAAGAGAAGTGCGTATGTTGGAACGTTTCTGAAGGCTTGTAATGTGTTTCAACATCCAAAGTTTTGGCGGCGACTTAGATCGTCGTTTAGAGTGGCCATAGAGTTCTAATAAGAACTGTTTGTTTACTTTTGCAAGACCGGTTTCGGAAACAGAGTGGGTTTCCTTCGTCAGTTGCTTTTTGTTGCAGTGCTCAAGTGGCTGTGAGCAGTTGTGGCCAGGGCTCGCGAACGCGCAGCTTTTATACACTGAGTGAGACTGGTTATGGATAAACTGACCAATCAGAGATCCGTTACGCATGGTTACCGCGTCTTCTATTGTTCACGTCAAAGAAGAAGATGATGGCTGGTCGTATGCAAATCAAGGATCAAAAACAACTTTGAGTCAGTTTGTTAAGCAATTGTCAGAATACTGAAGAATTATCAGTAAACTTTTAATGTCAACAAGGTTGTGGCTAGTTCTGAACATCATGAGAGTTCAATAAAGCCTGATAGTGGAATCTGGTTCATACGGTGGCAGTGTAAAGTTTTAAGTCAAAGTTTTGTGATATTGTCACTTGACCCTTACCGTTTATAACTCCAAAATGTTGTTGTTAAATGTGTGAAGGAATTTTAGCTCTGACCAGAAGGTCTTTAAGAGACTTGTCCTTCCTGTACGCGACAATTGGAGGTCAAGAATATATTTGACCGAGTCTATTGCTCTCAGTTATAAAGTGCCAGTGTTTCATAAGAATCTTTTTTAGGTTAGGCGTAGCTGGGTTGAAAGTCGTCATGAAAGGCAAAACACTTATGGATGGTTTTGTTTTGTTTTGTAGTGCCTCGTTTCGTGATGAGAATTTTATTTCGGTTAGAATATTTTCGGCGAGTTCTCTAGGATAACCTCGCACGAGTAAAGGAGTTAGAAATTCTAGCTCCCGTAACTCGAATGTTTCTTTAACCGAGTTTGTTCTCAGTAAACGCAAAGTTTCTCCTTTAATAAAACCCTTCTTAACACTAAGAGGGCGACTTGAAGAGAAGTGCGTATGTTGGAACGTTTCTGAAGGCTTGTAATGTGTTTCAACATCCAAAGTTTTGGCGGCGACTTAGATCGTCGTTTAGAGTGGCCATAGAGTTCTAATAAGAACTGTTTGTTTACTTTTGCAAGACCGGTTTCGGAAACAGAGTGGGTTTCCTTCGTCAGTTGCTTTTTGTTGCAGTGCTCAAGTGGCTGTGAGCAGTTGTGGCCAGGGCTCGCGAACGCGCAGCTTTTATACACTGAGTGAGACTGGTTATGGATAAACTGACCAATCAGAGATCCGTTACGCATGGTTACCGCGTCTTCTATTGTTCACGTCAAAGAAGAAGATGATGGCTGGTCGTATGCAAATCAAGGATCAAAAACAACTTTGAGTCAGTTTGTTAAGCAATTGTCAGAATACTGAAGAATTATCAGTAAACTTTTAATGTCAACAAGGTTGTGGCTAGTTCTGAACATCATGAGAGTTCAATAAAGCCTGATAGTGGAGTCTGGTTCATACGGTGGCAGTGTAAAGTTTTAAGTCAAAGTTTTGTGATATTGTCACTTGACCCTTACCGTTTATAACTCCAAAATGTTGTTGTTAAATGTGTGAAGGAATTTTAGCTCTGACCAGAAGGTCTTTAAGAGACTTGTCCTTCCTGTACGCGACAATTGGAGGTCAAGAATATATTTGACCGAGTCTATTGCTCTCAGTTATAAAGTGCCAGTGTTTCATAAGAATCTTTTTTAGGTTAGGCGTAGCTGGGTTGAAAGTCGTCATGAAAGGCAAAACACTTATGGATGGTTTTGTTTTGTTTTGTAGTGCCTCGTTTCGTGATGAGAATTTTATTTCGGTTAGAATATTTTCGGCGAGTTCTCTAGGATAACCTCGCACGAGTAAAGGAGTTAGAAATTCTAGCTCCCGTAACTCGAATGTTTCTTTAACCGAGTTTGTTCTCAGTAAACGCAAAGTTTCTCCTTTAATAAAACCCTTCTTAACACTAAGAGGGCGACTTGAAGAGAAGTGCGTATGTTGGAACGTTTCTGAAGGCTTGTAATGTGTTTCAACATCCAAAGTTTTGGCGGCGACTTAGATCGTCGTTTAGAGTGGCCATAGAGTTCTAATAAGAACTGTTTGTTTACTTTTGCAAGACCGGTTTCGGAAACAGAGTGGGTTTCCTTCGTCAGTTGCTTTTTGTTGCAGTGCTCAAGTGGCTGTGAGCAGTTGTGGCCAGGGCTCGCGAACGCGCAGCTTTTATACACTGAGTGAGACTGGTTATGGATAAACTGACCAATCAGAGATCCGTTACGCATGGTTACCGCGTCTTCTATTGTTCACGTCAAAGAAGAAGATGATGGCTGGTCGTATGCAAATCAAGGATCAAAAACAACTTTGAGTCAGTTTGTTAAGCAATTGTCAGAATACTGAAGAATTATCAGTAAACTTTTAATGTCAACAAGGTTGTGGCTAGTTCTGAACATCATGAGAGTTCAATAAAGCCTGATAGTGGAGTCTGGTTCATACGGTGGCAGTGTAAAGTTTTAAGTCAAAGTTTTGTGATATTGTCACTTGACCCTTACCGTTTATAACTCCAAAATGTTGTTGTTAAATGTGTGAAGGAATTTTAGCTCTGACCAGAAGGTCTTTAAGAGACTTGTCCTTCCTGTACGCGACAATTGGAGGTCAAGAATATATTTGACCGAGTCTATTGCTCTCAGTTATAAAGTGCCAGTGTTTCATAAGAATCTTTTTTAGGTTAGGCGTAGCTGGGTTGAAAGTCGTCATGAAAGGCAAAACACTTATGGATGGTTTTGTTTTGTTTTGTAGTGCCTCGTTTCGTGATGAGAATTTTATTTCGGTTAGAATATTTTCGGCGAGTTCTCTAGGATAACCTCGCACGAGTAAAGGAGTTAGAAATTCTAGCTCCCGTAACTCGAATGTTTCTTTAACCGAGTTTGTTCTCAGTAAACGCAAAGTTTCTCCTTTAATAAAACCCTTCTTAACACTAAGAGGGCGACTTGAAGAGAAGTGCGTATGTTGGAACGTTTCTGAAGGCTTGTAATGTGTTTCAACATCCAAAGTTTTGGCGGCGACTTAGATCGTCGTTTAGAGTGGCCATAGAGTTCTAATAAGAACTGTTTGTTTACTTTTGCAAGACCGGTTTCGGAAACAGAGTGGGTTTCCTTCGTCAGTTGCTTTTTGTTGCAGTGCTCAAGTGGCTGTGAGCAGTTGTGGCCAGGGCTCGCGAACGCGCAGCTTTTATACACTGAGTGAGACTGGTTATGGATAAACTGACCAATCAGAGATCCGTTACGCATGGTTACCGCGTCTTCTATTGTTCACGTCAAAGAAGAAGATGATGGCTGGTCGTATGCAAATCAAGGATCAAAAACAACTTTGAGTCAGTTTGTTAAGCAATTGTCAGAATACTGAAGAATTATCAGTAAACTTTTAATGTCAACAAGGTTGTGGCTAGTTCTGAACATCATGAGAGTTCAATAAAGCCTGATAGTGGAGTCTGGTTCATACGGTGGCAGTGTAAAGTTTTAAGTCAAAGTTTTGTGATATTGTCACTTGACCCTTACCGTTTATAACTCCAAAATGTTGTTGTTAAATGTGTGAAGGAATTTTAGCTCTGACCAGAAGGTCTTTAAGAGACTTGTCCTTCCTGTACGCGACAATTGGAGGTCAAGAATATATTTGACCGAGTCTATTGCTCTCAGTTATAAAGTGCCAGTGTTTCATAAGAATCTTTTTTAGGTTAGGCGTAGCTGGGTTGAAAGTCGTCATGAAAGGCAAAACACTTATGGATGGTTTTGTTTTGTTTTGTAGTGCCTCGTTTCGTGATGAGAATTTTATTTCGGTTAGAATATTTTCGGCGAGTTCTCTAGGATAACCTCGCACGAGTAAAGGAGTTAGAAATTCTAGCTCCCGTAACTCGAATGTTTCTTTAACCGAGTTTGTTCTCAGTAAACGCAAAGTTTCTCCTTTAATAAAACCCTTCTTAACACTAAGAGGGCGACTTGAAGAGAAGTGCGTATGTTGGAACGTTTCTGAAGGCTTGTAATGTGTTTCAACATCCAAAGTTTTGGCGGCGACTTAGATCGTCGTTTAGAGTGGCCATAGAGTTCTAATAAGAACTGTTTGTTTACTTTTGCAAGACCGGTTTCGGAAACAGAGTGGGTTTCCTTCGTCAGTTGCTTTTTGTTGCAGTGCTCAAGTGGCTGTGAGCAGTTGTGGCCAGGGCTCGCGAACGCGCAGCTTTTATACACTGAGTGAGACTGGTTATGGATAAACTGACCAATCAGAGATCCGTTACGCATGGTTACCGCGTCTTCTATTGTTCACGTCAAAGAAGAAGATGATGGCTGGTCGTATGCAAATCAAGGATCAAAAACAACTTTGAGTCAGTTTGTTAAGCAATTGTCAGAATACTGAAGAATTATCAGTAAACTTTTAATGTCAACAAGGTTGTGG
Source organism: Micromussa lordhowensis (assembly GCA_964020085.1). Lineage (NCBI taxonomy): Eukaryota > Metazoa > Cnidaria > Anthozoa > Scleractinia > Lobophylliidae > Micromussa > Micromussa lordhowensis. Next base: position 29,503,406 of record OZ026602.1, on the reverse strand, counting down.
CTAGTTCTGAACATCATGAGAGTTCAATAAAGCCTGATAGTGGAGTCTGGTTCATACGGTGGCAGTGTAAAGTTTTAAGTCAAAGTTTTGTGATATTGTCACTTGACCCTTACCGTTTATAACTCCAAAATGTTGTTGTTAAATGTGTGAAGGAATTTTAGCTCTGACCAGAAGGTCTTTAAGAGGCTTGTCCTTCCTGTACGCGACAATTGGAGGTCAAGAATATATTTGACCGAGTCTATTGCTCTCAGTTATAAAGTGCCAGTGTTTCATAAGAATCTTTTTTAGGTTAGGCGTAGCTGGGTTGAAAGTCGTCATGAAAGGCAAAACACTTATGGATGGTTTTGTTTTGTTTTGTAGTGCCTCGTTTCGTGATGAGAATTTTATTTCGGTTAGAATATTTTCGGCGAGTTCTCTAGGATAACCTCGCACGAGTAAAGGAGTTAGAAATTCTAGCTCCCGTAACTCGAATGTTTCTTTAACCGAGTTTGTTCTCAGTAAACGCAAAGTTTCTCCTTTAATAAAACCCTTCTTAACACTAAGAGGGCGACTTGAAGAGAAGTGCGTATGTTGGAACGTTTCTGAAGGCTTGTAATGTGTTTCAACATCCAAAGTTTTGGCGGCGACTTAGATCGTCGTTTAGAGTGGCCATAGAGTTCTAATAAGAACTGTTTGTTTACTTTTGCAAGACCGGTTTCGGAAACAGAGTGGGTTTCCTTCGTCAGTTGCTTTTTGTTGCAGTGCTCAAGTGGCTGTGAGCAGTTGTGGCCAGGGCTCGCGAACGCGCAGCTTTTATACACTGAGTGAGACTGGTTATGGATAAACTGACCAATCAGAGATCCGTTACGCATGGTTACCGCGTCTTCTATTGTTCACGTCAAAGAAGAAGATGATGGCTGGTCGTATGCAAATCAAGGATCAAAAACAACTTTGAGTCAGTTTGTTAAGCAATTGTCAGAATACTGAAGAATTATCAGTAAACTTTTAATGTCAACAAGGTTGTGGCTAGTTCTGAACATCATGAGAGTTCAATAAAGCCTGATAGTGGAATCTGGTTCATACGGTGGCAGTGTAAAGTTTTAAGTCAAAGTTTTGTGATATTGTCACTTGACCCTTACCGTTTATAACTCCAAAATGTTGTTGTTAAATGTGTGAAGGAATTTTAGCTCTGACCAGAAGGTCTTTAAGAGACTTGTCCTTCCTGTACGCGACAATTGGAGGTCAAGAATATATTTGACCGAGTCTATTGCTCTCAGTTATAAAGTGCCAGTGTTTCATAAGAATCTTTTTTAGGTTAGGCGTAGCTGGGTTGAAAGTCGTCATGAAAGGCAAAACACTTATGGATGGTTTTGTTTTGTTTTGTAGTGCCTCGTTTCGTGATGAGAATTTTATTTCGGTTAGAATATTTTCGGCGAGTTCTCTAGGATAACCTCGCACGAGTAAAGGAGTTAGAAATTCTAGCTCCCGTAACTCGAATGTTTCTTTAACCGAGTTTGTTCTCAGTAAACGCAAAGTTTCTCCTTTAATAAAACCCTTCTTAACACTAAGAGGGCGACTTGAAGAGAAGTGCGTATGTTGGAACGTTTCTGAAGGCTTGTAATGTGTTTCAACATCCAAAGTTTTGGCGGCGACTTAGATCGTCGTTTAGAGTGGCCATAGAGTTCTAATAAGAACTGTTTGTTTACTTTTGCAAGACCGGTTTCGGAAACAGAGTGGGTTTCCTTCGTCAGTTGCTTTTTGTTGCAGTGCTCAAGTGGCTGTGAGCAGTTGTGGCCAGGGCTCGCGAACGCGCAGCTTTTATACACTGAGTGAGACTGGTTATGGATAAACTGACCAATCAGAGATCCGTTACGCATGGTTACCGCGTCTTCTATTGTTCACGTCAAAGAAGAAGATGATGGCTGGTCGTATGCAAATCAAGGATCAAAAACAACTTTGAGTCAGTTTGTTAAGCAATTGTCAGAATACTGAAGAATTATCAGTAAACTTTTAATGTCAACAAGGTTGTGGCTAGTTCTGAACATCATGAGAGTTCAATAAAGCCTGATAGTGGAGTCTGGTTCATACGGTGGCAGTGTAAAGTTTTAAGTCAAAGTTTTGTGATATTGTCACTTGACCCTTACCGTTTATAACTCCAAAATGTTGTTGTTAAATGTGTGAAGGAATTTTAGCTCTGACCAGAAGGTCTTTAAGAGACTTGTCCTTCCTGTACGCGACAATTGGAGGTCAAGAATATATTTGACCGAGTCTATTGCTCTCAGTTATAAAGTGCCAGTGTTTCATAAGAATCTTTTTTAGGTTAGGCGTAGCTGGGTTGAAAGTCGTCATGAAAGGCAAAACACTTATGGATGGTTTTGTTTTGTTTTGTAGTGCCTCGTTTCGTGATGAGAATTTTATTTCGGTTAGAATATTTTCGGCGAGTTCTCTAGGATAACCTCGCACGAGTAAAGGAGTTAGAAATTCTAGCTCCCGTAACTCGAATGTTTCTTTAACCGAGTTTGTTCTCAGTAAACGCAAAGTTTCTCCTTTAATAAAACCCTTCTTAACACTAAGAGGGCGACTTGAAGAGAAGTGCGTATGTTGGAACGTTTCTGAAGGCTTGTAATGTGTTTCAACATCCAAAGTTTTGGCGGCGACTTAGATCGTCGTTTAGAGTGGCCATAGAGTTCTAATAAGAACTGTTTGTTTACTTTTGCAAGACCGGTTTCGGAAACAGAGTGGGTTTCCTTCGTCAGTTGCTTTTTGTTGCAGTGCTCAAGTGGCTGTGAGCAGTTGTGGCCAGGGCTCGCGAACGCGCAGCTTTTATACACTGAGTGAGACTGGTTATGGATAAACTGACCAATCAGAGATCCGTTACGCATGGTTACCGCGTCTTCTATTGTTCACGTCAAAGAAGAAGATGATGGCTGGTCGTATGCAAATCAAGGATCAAAAACAACTTTGAGTCAGTTTGTTAAGCAATTGTCAGAATACTGAAGAATTATCAGTAAACTTTTAATGTCAACAAGGTTGTGGCTAGTTCTGAACATCATGAGAGTTCAATAAAGCCTGATAGTGGAGTCTGGTTCATACGGTGGCAGTGTAAAGTTTTAAGTCAAAGTTTTGTGATATTGTCACTTGACCCTTACCGTTTATAACTCCAAAATGTTGTTGTTAAATGTGTGAAGGAATTTTAGCTCTGACCAGAAGGTCTTTAAGAGACTTGTCCTTCCTGTACGCGACAATTGGAGGTCAAGAATATATTTGACCGAGTCTATTGCTCTCAGTTATAAAGTGCCAGTGTTTCATAAGAATCTTTTTTAGGTTAGGCGTAGCTGGGTTGAAAGTCGTCATGAAAGGCAAAACACTTATGGATGGTTTTGTTTTGTTTTGTAGTGCCTCGTTTCGTGATGAGAATTTTATTTCGGTTAGAATATTTTCGGCGAGTTCTCTAGGATAACCTCGCACGAGTAAAGGAGTTAGAAATTCTAGCTCCCGTAACTCGAATGTTTCTTTAACCGAGTTTGTTCTCAGTAAACGCAAAGTTTCTCCTTTAATAAAACCCTTCTTAACACTAAGAGGGCGACTTGAAGAGAAGTGCGTATGTTGGAACGTTTCTGAAGGCTTGTAATGTGTTTCAACATCCAAAGTTTTGGCGGCGACTTAGATCGTCGTTTAGAGTGGCCATAGAGTTCTAATAAGAACTGTTTGTTTACTTTTGCAAGACCGGTTTCGGAAACAGAGTGGGTTTCCTTCGTCAGTTGCTTTTTGTTGCAGTGCTCAAGTGGCTGTGAGCAGTTGTGGCCAGGGCTCGCGAACGCGCAGCTTTTATACACTGAGTGAGACTGGTTATGGATAAACTGACCAATCAGAGATCCGTTACGCATGGTTACCGCGTCTTCTATTGTTCACGTCAAAGAAGAAGATGATGGCTGGTCGTATGCAAATCAAGGATCAAAAACAACTTTGAGTCAGTTTGTTAAGCAATTGTCAGAATACTGAAGAATTATCAGTAAACTTTTAATGTCAACAAGGTTGTGGCTAGTTCTGAACATCATGAGAGTTCAATAAAGCCTGATAGTGGAGTCTGGTTCATACGGTGGCAGTGTAAAGTTTTAAGTCAAAGTTTTGTGATATTGTCACTTGACCCTTACCGTTTATAACTCCAAAATGTTGTTGTTAAATGTGTGAAGGAATTTTAGCTCTGACCAGAAGGTCTTTAAGAGACTTGTCCTTCCTGTACGCGACAATTGGAGGTCAAGAATATATTTGACCGAGTCTATTGCTCTCAGTTATAAAGTGCCAGTGTTTCATAAGAATCTTTTTTAGGTTAGGCGTAGCTGGGTTGAAAGTCGTCATGAAAGGCAAAACACTTATGGATGGTTTTGTTTTGTTTTGTAGTGCCTCGTTTCGTGATGAGAATTTTATTTCGGTTAGAATATTTTCGGCGAGTTCTCTAGGATAACCTCGCACGAGTAAAGGAGTTAGAAATTCTAGCTCCCGTAACTCGAATGTTTCTTTAACCGAGTTTGTTCTCAGTAAACGCAAAGTTTCTCCTTTAATAAAACCCTTCTTAACACTAAGAGGGCGACTTGAAGAGAAGTGCGTATGTTGGAACGTTTCTGAAGGCTTGTAATGTGTTTCAACATCCAAAGTTTTGGCGGCGACTTAGATCGTCGTTTAGAGTGGCCATAGAGTTCTAATAAGAACTGTTTGTTTACTTTTGCAAGACCGGTTTCGGAAACAGAGTGGGTTTCCTTCGTCAGTTGCTTTTTGTTGCAGTGCTCAAGTGGCTGTGAGCAGTTGTGGCCAGGGCTCGCGAACGCGCAGCTTTTATACACTGAGTGAGACTGGTTATGGATAAACTGACCAATCAGAGATCCGTTACGCATGGTTACCGCGTCTTCTATTGTTCACGTCAAAGAAGAAGATGATGGCTGGTCGTATGCAAATCAAGGATCAAAAACAACTTTGAGTCAGTTTGTTAAGCAATTGTCAGAATACTGAAGAATTATCAGTAAACTTTTAATGTCAACAAGGTTGTGGCTAGTTCTGAACATCATGAGAGTTCAATAAAGCCTGATAGTGGAGTCTGGTTCATACGGTGGCAGTGTAAAGTTTTAAGTCAAAGTTTTGTGATATTGTCACTTGACCCTTACCGTTTATAACTCCAAAATGTTGTTGTTAAATGTGTGAAGGAATTTTAGCTCTGACCAGAAGGTCTTTAAGAGACTTGTCCTTCCTGTACGCGACAATTGGAGGTCAAGAATATATTTGACCGAGTCTATTGCTCTCAGTTATAAAGTGCCAGTGTTTCATAAGAATCTTTTTTAGGTTAGGCGTAGCTGGGTTGAAAGTCGTCATGAAAGGCAAAACACTTATGGATGGTTTTGTTTTGTTTTGTAGTGCCTCGTTTCGTGATGAGAATTTTATTTCGGTTAGAATATTTTCGGCGAGTTCTCTAGGATAACCTCGCACGAGTAAAGGAGTTAGAAATTCTAGCTCCCGTAACTCGAATGTTTCTTTAACCGAGTTTGTTCTCAGTAAACGCAAAGTTTCTCCTTTAATAAAACCCTTCTTAACACTAAGAGGGCGACTTGAAGAGAAGTGCGTATGTTGGAACGTTTCTGAAGGCTTGTAATGTGTTTCAACATCCAAAGTTTTGGCGGCGACTTAGATCGTCGTTTAGAGTGGCCATAGAGTTCTAATAAGAACTGTTTGTTTACTTTTGCAAGACCGGTTTCGGAAACAGAGTGGGTTTCCTTCGTCAGTTGCTTTTTGTTGCAGTGCTCAAGTGGCTGTGAGCAGTTGTGGCCAGGGCTCGCGAACGCGCAGCTTTTATACACTGAGTGAGACTGGTTATGGATAAACTGACCAATCAGAGATCCGTTACGCATGGTTACCGCGTCTTCTATTGTTCACGTCAAAGAAGAAGATGATGGCTGGTCGTATGCAAATCAAGGATCAAAAACAACTTTGAGTCAGTTTGTTAAGCAATTGTCAGAATACTGAAGAATTATCAGTAAACTTTTAATGTCAACAAGGTTGTGGCTAGTTCTGAACATCATGAGAGTTCAATAAAGCCTGATAGTGGAGTCTGGTTCATACGGTGGCAGTGTAAAGTTTTAAGTCAAAGTTTTGTGATATTGTCACTTGACCCTTACCGTTTATAACTCCAAAATGTTGTTGTTAAATGTGTGAAGGAATTTTAGCTCTGACCAGAAGGTCTTTAAGAGGCTTGTCCTTCCTGTACGCGACAATTGGAGGTCAAGAATATATTTGACCGAGTCTATTGCTCTCAGTTATAAAGTGCCAGTGTTTCATAAGAATCTTTTTTAGGTTAGGCGTAGCTGGGTTGAAAGTCGTCATGAAAGGCAAAACACTTATGGATGGTTTTGTTTTGTTTTGTAGTGCCTCGTTTCGTGATGAGAATTTTATTTCGGTTAGAATATTTTCGGCGAGTTCTCTAGGATAACCTCGCACGAGTAAAGGAGTTAGAAATTCTAGCTCCCGTAACTCGAATGTTTCTTTAACCGAGTTTGTTCTCAGTAAACGCAAAGTTTCTCCTTTAATAAAACCCTTCTTAACACTAAGAGGGCGACTTGAAGAGAAGTGCGTATGTTGGAACGTTTCTGAAGGCTTGTAATGTGTTTCAACATCCAAAGTTTTGGCGGCGACTTAGATCGTCGTTTAGAGTGGCCATAGAGTTCTAATAAGAACTGTTTGTTTACTTTTGCAAGACCGGTTTCGGAAACAGAGTGGGTTTCCTTCGTCAGTTGCTTTTTGTTGCAGTGCTCAAGTGGCTGTGAGCAGTTGTGGCCAGGGCTCGCGAACGCGCAGCTTTTATACACTGAGTGAGACTGGTTATGGATAAACTGACCAATCAGAGATCCGTTACGCATGGTTACCGCGTCTTCTATTGTTCACGTCAAAGAAGAAGATGATGGCTGGTCGTATGCAAATCAAGGATCAAAAACAACTTTGAGTCAGTTTGTTAAGCAATTGTCAGAATACTGAAGAATTATCAGTAAACTTTTAATGTCAACAAGGTTGTGGCTAGTTCTGAACATCATGAGAGTTCAATAAAGCCTGATAGTGGAGTCTGGTTCATACGGTGGCAGTGTAAAGTTTTAAGTCAAAGTTTTGTGATATTGTCACTTGACCCTTACCGTTTATAACTCCAAAATGTTGTTGTTAAATGTGTGAAGGAATTTTAGCTCTGACCAGAAGGTCTTTAAGAGGCTTGTCCTTCCTGTACGCGACAATTGGAGGTCAAGAATATATTTGACCGAGTCTATTGCTCTCAGTTATAAAGTGCCAGTGTTTCATAAGAATCTTTTTTAGGTTAGGCGTAGCTGGGTTGAAAGTCGTCATGAAAGGCAAAACACTTATGGATGGTTTTGTTTTGTTTTGTAGTGCCTCGTTTCGTGATGAGAATTTTATTTCGGTTAGAATATTTTCGGCGAGTTCTCTAGGATAACCTCGCACGAGTAAAGGAGTTAGAAATTCTAGCTCCCGTAACTCGAATGTTTCTTTAACCGAGTTTGTTCTCAGTAAACGCAAAGTTTCTCCTTTAATAAAACCCTTCTTAACACTAAGAGGGCGACTTGAAGAGAAGTGCGTATGTTGGAACGTTTCTGAAGGCTTGTAATGTGTTTCAACATCCAAAGTTTTGGCGGCGACTTAGATCGTCGTTTAGAGTGGCCATAGAGTTCTAATAAGAACTGTTTGTTTACTTTTGCAAGACCGGTTTCGGAAACAGAGTGGGTTTCCTTCGTCAGTTGCTTTTTGTTGCAGTGCTCAAGTGGCTGTGAGCAGTTGTGGCCAGGGCTCGCGAACGCGCAGCTTTTATACACTGAGTGAGACTGGTTATGGATAAACTGACCAATCAGAGATCCGTTACGCATGGTTACCGCGTCTTCTATTGTTCACGTCAAAGAAGAAGATGATGGCTGGTCGTATGCAAATCAAGGATCAAAAACAACTTTGAGTCAGTTTGTTAAGCAATTGTCAGAATACTGAAGAATTATCAGTAAACTTTTAATGTCAACAAGGTTGTGGCTAGTTCTGAACATCATGAGAGTTCAATAAAGCCTGATAGTGGAATCTGGTTCATACGGTGGCAGTGTAAAGTTTTAAGTCAAAGTTTTGTGATATTGTCACTTGACCCTTACCGTTTATAACTCCAAAATGTTGTTGTTAAATGTGTGAAGGAATTTTAGCTCTGACCAGAAGGTCTTTAAGAGACTTGTCCTTCCTGTACGCGACAATTGGAGGTCAAGAATATATTTGACCGAGTCTATTGCTCTCAGTTATAAAGTGCCAGTGTTTCATAAGAATCTTTTTTAGGTTAGGCGTAGCTGGGTTGAAAGTCGTCATGAAAGGCAAAACACTTATGGATGGTTTTGTTTTGTTTTGTAGTGCCTCGTTTCGTGATGAGAATTTTATTTCGGTTAGAATATTTTCGGCGAGTTCTCTAGGATAACCTCGCACGAGTAAAGGAGTTAGAAATTCTAGCTCCCGTAACTCGAATGTTTCTTTAACCGAGTTTGTTCTCAGTAAACGCAAAGTTTCTCCTTTAATAAAACCCTTCTTAACACTAAGAGGGCGACTTGAAGAGAAGTGCGTATGTTGGAACGTTTCTGAAGGCTTGTAATGTGTTTCAACATCCAAAGTTTTGGCGGCGACTTAGATCGTCGTTTAGAGTGGCCATAGAGTTCTAATAAGAACTGTTTGTTTACTTTTGCAAGACCGGTTTCGGAAACAGAGTGGGTTTCCTTCGTCAGTTGCTTTTTGTTGCAGTGCTCAAGTGGCTGTGAGCAGTTGTGGCCAGGGCTCGCGAACGCGCAGCTTTTATACACTGAGTGAGACTGGTTATGGATAAACTGACCAATCAGAGATCCGTTACGCATGGTTACCGCGTCTTCTATTGTTCACGTCAAAGAAGAAGATGATGGCTGGTCGTATGCAAATCAAGGATCAAAAACAACTTTGAGTCAGTTTGTTAAGCAATTGTCAGAATACTGAAGAATTATCAGTAAACTTTTAATGTCAACAAGGTTGTGGCTAGTTCTGAACATCATGAGAGTTCAATAAAGCCTGATAGTGGAGTCTGGTTCATACGGTGGCAGTGTAAAGTTTTAAGTCAAAGTTTTGTGATATTGTCACTTGACCCTTACCGTTTATAACTCCAAAATGTTGTTGTTAAATGTGTGAAGGAATTTTAGCTCTGACCAGAAGGTCTTTAAGAGACTTGTCCTTCCTGTACGCGACAATTGGAGGTCAAGAATATATTTGACCGAGTCTATTGCTCTCAGTTATAAAGTGCCAGTGTTTCATAAGAATCTTTTTTAGGTTAGGCGTAGCTGGGTTGAAAGTCGTCATGAAAGGCAAAACACTTATGGATGGTTTTGTTTTGTTTTGTAGTGCCTCGTTTCGTGATGAGAATTTTATTTCGGTTAGAATATTTTCGGCGAGTTCTCTAGGATAACCTCGCACGAGTAAAGGAGTTAGAAATTCTAGCTCCCGTAACTCGAATGTTTCTTTAACCGAGTTTGTTCTCAGTAAACGCAAAGTTTCTCCTTTAATAAAACCCTTCTTAACACTAAGAGGGCGACTTGAAGAGAAGTGCGTATGTTGGAACGTTTCTGAAGGCTTGTAATGTGTTTCAACATCCAAAGTTTTGGCGGCGACTTAGATCGTCGTTTAGAGTGGCCATAGAGTTCTAATAAGAACTGTTTGTTTACTTTTGCAAGACCGGTTTCGGAAACAGAGTGGGTTTCCTTCGTCAGTTGCTTTTTGTTGCAGTGCTCAAGTGGCTGTGAGCAGTTGTGGCCAGGGCTCGCGAACGCGCAGCTTTTATACACTGAGTGAGACTGGTTATGGATAAACTGACCAATCAGAGATCCGTTACGCATGGTTACCGCGTCTTCTATTGTTCACGTCAAAGAAGAAGATGATGGCTGGTCGTATGCAAATCAAGGATCAAAAACAACTTTGAGTCAGTTTGTTAAGCAATTGTCAGAATACTGAAGAATTATCAGTAAACTTTTAATGTCAACAAGGTTGTGGCTAGTTCTGAACATCATGAGAGTTCAATAAAGCCTGATAGTGGAGTCTGGTTCATACGGTGGCAGTGTAAAGTTTTAAGTCAAAGTTTTGTGATATTGTCACTTGACCCTTACCGTTTATAACTCCAAAATGTTGTTGTTAAATGTGTGAAGGAATTTTAGCTCTGACCAGAAGGTCTTTAAGAGACTTGTCCTTCCTGTACGCGACAATTGGAGGTCAAGAATATATTTGACCGAGTCTATTGCTCTCAGTTATAAAGTGCCAGTGTTTCATAAGAATCTTTTTTAGGTTAGGCGTAGCTGGGTTGAAAGTCGTCATGAAAGGCAAAACACTTATGGATGGTTTTGTTTTGTTTTGTAGTGCCTCGTTTCGTGATGAGAATTTTATTTCGGTTAGAATATTTTCGGCGAGTTCTCTAGGATAACCTCGCACGAGTAAAGGAGTTAGAAATTCTAGCTCCCGTAACTCGAATGTTTCTTTAACCGAGTTTGTTCTCAGTAAACGCAAAGTTTCTCCTTTAATAAAACCCTTCTTAACACTAAGAGGGCGACTTGAAGAGAAGTGCGTATGTTGGAACGTTTCTGAAGGCTTGTAATGTGTTTCAACATCCAAAGTTTTGGCGGCGACTTAGATCGTCGTTTAGAGTGGCCATAGAGTTCTAATAAGAACTGTTTGTTTACTTTTGCAAGACCGGTTTCGGAAACAGAGTGGGTTTCCTTCGTCAGTTGCTTTTTGTTGCAGTGCTCAAGTGGCTGTGAGCAGTTGTGGCCAGGGCTCGCGAACGCGCAGCTTTTATACACTGAGTGAGACTGGTTATGGATAAACTGACCAATCAGAGATCCGTTACGCATGGTTACCGCGTCTTCTATTGTTCACGTCAAAGAAGAAGATGATGGCTGGTCGTATGCAAATCAAGGATCAAAAACAACTTTGAGTCAGTTTGTTAAGCAATTGTCAGAATACTGAAGAATTATCAGTAAACTTTTAATGTCAACAAGGTTGTGGCTAGTTCTGAACATCATGAGAGTTCAATAAAGCCTGATAGTGGAGTCTGGTTCATACGGTGGCAGTGTAAAGTTTTAAGTCAAAGTTTTGTGATATTGTCACTTGACCCTTACCGTTTATAACTCCAAAATGTTGTTGTTAAATGTGTGAAGGAATTTTAGCTCTGACCAGAAGGTCTTTAAGAGACTTGTCCTTCCTGTACGCGACAATTGGAGGTCAAGAATATATTTGACCGAGTCTATTGCTCTCAGTTATAAAGTGCCAGTGTTTCATAAGAATCTTTTTTAGGTTAGGCGTAGCTGGGTTGAAAGTCGTCATGAAAGGCAAAACACTTATGGATGGTTTTGTTTTGTTTTGTAGTGCCTCGTTTCGTGATGAGAATTTTATTTCGGTTAGAATATTTTCGGCGAGTTCTCTAGGATAACCTCGCACGAGTAAAGGAGTTAGAAATTCTAGCTCCCGTAACTCGAATGTTTCTTTAACCGAGTTTGTTCTCAGTAAACGCAAAGTTTCTCCTTTAATAAAACCCTTCTTAACACTAAGAGGGCGACTTGAAGAGAAGTGCGTATGTTGGAACGTTTCTGAAGGCTTGTAATGTGTTTCAACATCCAAAGTTTTGGCGGCGACTTAGATCGTCGTTTAGAGTGGCCATAGAGTTCTAATAAGAACTGTTTGTTTACTTTTGCAAGACCGGTTTCGGAAACAGAGTGGGTTTCCTTCGTCAGTTGCTTTTTGTTGCAGTGCTCAAGTGGCTGTGAGCAGTTGTGGCCAGGGCTCGCGAACGCGCAGCTTTTATACACTGAGTGAGACTGGTTATGGATAAACTGACCAATCAGAGATCCGTTACGCATGGTTACCGCGTCTTCTATTGTTCACGTCAAAGAAGAAGATGATGGCTGGTCGTATGCAAATCAAGGATCAAAAACAACTTTGAGTCAGTTTGTTAAGCAATTGTCAGAATACTGAAGAATTATCAGTAAACTTTTAATGTCAACAAGGTTGTGGCTAGTTCTGAACATCATGAGAGTTCAATAAAGCCTGATAGTGGAGTCTGGTTCATACGGTGGCAGTGTAAAGTTTTAAGTCAAAGTTTTGTGATATTGTCACTTGACCCTTACCGTTTATAACTCCAAAATGTTGTTGTTAAATGTGTGAAGGAATTTTAGCTCTGACCAGAAGGTCTTTAAGAGACTTGTCCTTCCTGTACGCGACAATTGGAGGTCAAGAATATATTTGACCGAGTCTATTGCTCTCAGTTATAAAGTGCCAGTGTTTCATAAGAATCTTTTTTAGGTTAGGCGTAGCTGGGTTGAAAGTCGTCATGAAAGGCAAAACACTTATGGATGGTTTTGTTTTGTTTTGTAGTGCCTCGTTTCGTGATGAGAATTTTATTTCGGTTAGAATATTTTCGGCGAGTTCTCTAGGATAACCTCGCACGAGTAAAGGAGTTAGAAATTCTAGCTCCCGTAACTCGAATGTTTCTTTAACCGAGTTTGTTCTCAGTAAACGCAAAGTTTCTCCTTTAATAAAACCCTTCTTAACACTAAGAGGGCGACTTGAAGAGAAGTGCGTATGTTGGAACGTTTCTGAAGGCTTGTAATGTGTTTCAACATCCAAAGTTTTGGCGGCGACTTAGATCGTCGTTTAGAGTGGCCATAGAGTTCTAATAAGAACTGTTTGTTTACTTTTGCAAGACCGGTTTCGGAAACAGAGTGGGTTTCCTTCGTCAGTTGCTTTTTGTTGCAGTGCTCAAGTGGCTGTGAGCAGTTGTGGTCAGGGCTCGCGAACGCGCAGCTTTTATACACTGAGTGAGACTGGTTATGGATAAACTGACCAATCAGAGATCCGTTACGCATGGTTACCGCGTCTTCTATTGTTCACGTCAAAGAAGAAGATGATGGCTGGTCGTATGCAAATCAAGGATCAAAAACAACTTTGAGTCAGTTTGTTAAGCAATTGTCAGAATACTGAAGAATTATCAGTAAACTTTTAATGTCAACAAGGTTGTGGCTAGTTCTGAACATCATGAGAGTTCAATAAAGCCTGATAGTGGAGTCTGGTTCATACGGTGGCAGTGTAAAGTTTTAAGTCAAAGTTTTGTGATATTGTCACTTGACCCTTACCGTTTATAACTCCAAAATGTTGTTGTTAAATGTGTGAAGGAATTTTAGCTCTGACCAGAAGGTCTTTAAGAGACTTGTCCTTCCTGTACGCGACAATTGGAGGTCAAGAATATATTTGACCGAGTCTATTGCTCTCAGTTATAAAGTGCCAGTGTTTCATAAGAATCTTTTTTAGGTTAGGCGTAGCTGGGTTGAAAGTCGTCATGAAAGGCAAAACACTTATGGATGGTTTTGTTTTGTTTTGTAGTGCCTCGTTTCGTGATGAGAATTTTATTTCGGTTAGAATATTTTCGGCGAGTTCTCTAGGATAACCTCGCACGAGTAAAGGAGTTAGAAATTCTAGCTCCCGTAACTCGAATGTTTCTTTAACCGAGTTTGTTCTCAGTAAACGCAAAGTTTCTCCTTTAATAAAACCCTTCTTAACACTAAGAGGGCGACTTGAAGAGAAGTGCGTATGTTGGAACGTTTCTGAAGGCTTGTAATGTGTTTCAACATCCAAAGTTTTGGCGGCGACTTAGATCGTCGTTTAGAGTGGCCATAGAGTTCTAATAAGAACTGTTTGTTTACTTTTGCAAGACCGGTTTCGGAAACAGAGTGGGTTTCCTTCGTCAGTTGCTTTTTGTTGCAGTGCTCAAGTGGCTGTGAGCAGTTGTGGCCAGGGCTCGCGAACGCGCAGCTTTTATACACTGAGTGAGACTGGTTATGGATAAACTGACCAATCAGAGATCCGTTACGCATGGTTACCGCGTCTTCTATTGTTCACGTCAAAGAAGAAGATGATGGCTGGTCGTATGCAAATCAAGGATCAAAAACAACTTTGAGTCAGTTTGTTAAGCAATTGTCAGAATACTGAAGAATTATCAGTAAACTTTTAATGTCAACAAGGTTGTGGCTAGTTCTGAACATCATGAGAGTTCAATAAAGCCTGATAGTGGAGTCTGGTTCATACGGTGGCAGTGTAAAGTTTTAAGTCAAAGTTTTGTGATATTGTCACTTGACCCTTACCGTTTATAACTCCAAAATGTTGTTGTTAAATGTGTGAAGGAATTTTAGCTCTGACCAGAAGGTCTTTAAGAGACTTGTCCTTCCTGTACGCGACAATTGGAGGTCAAGAATATATTTGACCGAGTCTATTGCTCTCAGTTATAAAGTGCCAGTGTTTCATAAGAATCTTTTTTAGGTTAGGCGTAGCTGGGTTGAAAGTCGTCATGAAAGGCAAAACACTTATGGATGGTTTTGTTTTGTTTTGTAGTGCCTCGTTTCGTGATGAGAATTTTATTTCGGTTAGAATATTTTCGGCGAGTTCTCTAGGATAACCTCGCACGAGTAAAGGAGTTAGAAATTCTAGCTCCCGTAACTCGAATGTTTCTTTAACCGAGTTTGTTCTCAGTAAACGCAAAGTTTCTCCTTTAATAAAACCCTTCTTAACACTAAGAGGGCGACTTGAAGAGAAGTGCGTATGTTGGAACGTTTCTGAAGGCTTGTAATGTGTTTCAACATCCAAAGTTTTGGCGGCGACTTAGATCGTCGTTTAGAGTGGCCATAGAGTTCTAATAAGAACTGTTTGTTTACTTTTGCAAGACCGGTTTCGGAAACAGAGTGGGTTTCCTTCGTCAGTTGCTTTTTGTTGCAGTGCTCAAGTGGCTGTGAGCAGTTGTGGCCAGGGCTCGCGAACGCGCAGCTTTTATACACTGAGTGAGACTGGTTATGGATAAACTGACCAATCAGAGATCCGTTACGCATGGTTACCGCGTCTTCTATTGTTCACGTCAAAGAAGAAGATGATGGCTGGTCGTATGCAAATCAAGGATCAAAAACAACTTTGAGTCAGTTTGTTAAGCAATTGTCAGAATACTGAAGAATTATCAGTAAACTTTTAATGTCAACAAGGTTGTGGCTAGTTCTGAACATCATGAGAGTTCAATAAAGCCTGATAGTGGAGTCTGGTTCATACGGTGGCAGTGTAAAGTTTTAAGTCAAAGTTTTGTGATATTGTCACTTGACCCTTACCGTTTATAACTCCAAAATGTTGTTGTTAAATGTGTGAAGGAATTTTAGCTCTGACCAGAAGGTCTTTAAGAGACTTGTCCTTCCTGTACGCGACAATTGGAGGTCAAGAATATATTTGACCGAGTCTATTGCTCTCAGTTATAAAGTGCCAGTGTTTCATAAGAATCTTTTTTAGGTTAGGCGTAGCTGGGTTGAAAGTCGTCATGAAAGGCAAAACACTTATGGATGGTTTTGTTTTGTTTTGTAGTGCCTCGTTTCGTGATGAGAATTTTATTTCGGTTAGAATATTTTCGGCGAGTTCTCTAGGATAACCTCGCACGAGTAAAGGAGTTAGAAATTCTAGCTCCCGTAACTCGAATGTTTCTTTAACCGAGTTTGTTCTCAGTAAACGCAAAGTTTCTCCTTTAATAAAACCCTTCTTAACACTAAGAGGGCGACTTGAAGAGAAGTGCGTATGTTGGAACGTTTCTGAAGGCTTGTAATGTGTTTCAACATCCAAAGTTTTGGCGGCGACTTAGATCGTCGTTTAGAGTGGCCATAGAGTTCTAATAAGAACTGTTTGTTTACTTTTGCAAGACCGGTTTCGGAAACAGAGTGGGTTTCCTTCGTCAGTTGCTTTTTGTTGCAGTGCTCAAGTGGCTGTGAGCAGTTGTGGCCAGGGCTCGCGAACGCGCAGCTTTTATACACTGAGTGAGACTGGTTATGGATAAACTGACCAATCAGAGATCCGTTACGCATGGTTACCGCGTCTTCTATTGTTCACGTCAAAGAAGAAGATGATGGCTGGTCGTATGCAAATCAAGGATCAAAAACAACTTTGAGTCAGTTTGTTAAGCAATTGTCAGAATACTGAAGAATTATCAGTAAACTTTTAATGTCAACAAGGTTGTGGCTAGTTCTGAACATCATGAGAGTTCAATAAAGCCTGATAGTGGAGTCTGGTTCATACGGTGGCAGTGTAAAGTTTTAAGTCAAAGTTTTGTGATATTGTCACTTGACCCTTACCGTTTATAACTCCAAAATGTTGTTGTTAAATGTGTGAAGGAATTTTAGCTCTGACCAGAAGGTCTTTAAGAGACTTGTCCTTCCTGTACGCGACAATTGGAGGTCAAGAATATATTTGACCGAGTCTATTGCTCTCAGTTATAAAGTGCCAGTGTTTCATAAGAATCTTTTTTAGGTTAGGCGTAGCTGGGTTGAAAGTCGTCATGAAAGGCAAAACACTTATGGATGGTTTTGTTTTGTTTTGTAGTGCCTCGTTTCGTGATGAGAATTTTATTTCGGTTAGAATATTTTCGGCGAGTTCTCTAGGATAACCTCGCACGAGTAAAGGAGTTAGAAATTCTAGCTCCCGTAACTCGAATGTTTCTTTAACCGAGTTTGTTCTCAGTAAACGCAAAGTTTCTCCTTTAATAAAACCCTTCTTAACACTAAGAGGGCGACTTGAAGAGAAGTGCGTATGTTGGAACGTTTCTGAAGGCTTGTAATGTGTTTCAACATCCAAAGTTTTGGCGGCGACTTAGATCGTCGTTTAGAGTGGCCATAGAGTTCTAATAAGAACTGTTTGTTTACTTTTGCAAGACCGGTTTCGGAAACAGAGTGGGTTTCCTTCGTCAGTTGCTTTTTGTTGCAGTGCTCAAGTGGCTGTGAGCAGTTGTGGTCAGGGCTCGCGAACGCGCAGCTTTTATACACTGAGTGAGACTGGTTATGGATAAACTGACCAATCAGAGATCCGTTACGCATGGTTACCGCGTCTTCTATTGTTCACGTCAAAGAAGAAGATGATGGCTGGTCGTATGCAAATCAAGGATCAAAAACAACTTTGAGTCAGTTTGTTAAGCAATTGTCAGAATACTGAAGAATTATCAGTAAACTTTTAATGTCAACAAGGTTGTGGCTAGTTCTGAACATCATGAGAGTTCAATAAAGCCTGATAGTGGAGTCTGGTTCATACGGTGGCAGTGTAAAGTTTTAAGTCAAAGTTTTGTGATATTGTCACTTGACCCTTACCGTTTATAACTCCAAAATGTTGTTGTTAAATGTGTGAAGGAATTTTAGCTCTGACCAGAAGGTCTTTAAGAGACTTGTCCTTCCTGTACGCGACAATTGGAGGTCAAGAATATATTTGACCGAGTCTATTGCTCTCAGTTATAAAGTGCCAGTGTTTCATAAGAATCTTTTTTAGGTTAGGCGTAGCTGGGTTGAAAGTCGTCATGAAAGGCAAAACACTTATGGATGGTTTTGTTTTGTTTTGTAGTGCCTCGTTTCGTGATGAGAATTTTATTTCGGTTAGAATATTTTCGGCGAGTTCTCTAGGATAACCTCGCACGAGTAAAGGAGTTAGAAATTCTAGCTCCCGTAACTCGAATGTTTCTTTAACCGAGTTTGTTCTCAGTAAACGCAAAGTTTCTCCTTTAATAAAACCCTTCTTAACACTAAGAGGGCGACTTGAAGAGAAGTGCGTATGTTGGAACGTTTCTGAAGGCTTGTAATGTGTTTCAACATCCAAAGTTTTGGCGGCGACTTAGATCGTCGTTTAGAGTGGCCATAGAGTTCTAATAAGAACTGTTTGTTTACTTTTGCAAGACCGGTTTCGGAAACAGAGTGGGTTTCCTTCGTCAGTTGCTTTTTGTTGCAGTGCTCAAGTGGCTGTGAGCAGTTGTGGCCAGGGCTCGCGAACGCGCAGCTTTTATACACTGAGTGAGACTGGTTATGGATAAACTGACCAATCAGAGATCCGTTACGCATGGTTACCGCGTCTTCTATTGTTCACGTCAAAGAAGAAGATGATGGCTGGTCGTATGCAAATCAAGGATCAAAAACAACTTTGAGTCAGTTTGTTAAGCAATTGTCAGAATACTGAAGAATTATCAGTAAACTTTTAATGTCAACAAGGTTGTGGCTAGTTCTGAACATCATGAGAGTTCAATAAAGCCTGATAGTGGAGTCTGGTTCATACGGTGGCAGTGTAAAGTTTTAAGTCAAAGTTTTGTGATATTGTCACTTGACCCTTACCGTTTATAACTCCAAAATGTTGTTGTTAAATGTGTGAAGGAATTTTAGCTCTGACCAGAAGGTCTTTAAGAGACTTGTCCTTCCTGTACGCGACAATTGGAGGTCAAGAATATATTTGACCGAGTCTATTGCTCTCAGTTATAAAGTGCCAGTGTTTCATAAGAATCTTTTTTAGGTTAGGCGTAGCTGGGTTGAAAGTCGTCATGAAAGGCAAAACACTTATGGATGGTTTTGTTTTGTTTTGTAGTGCCTCGTTTCGTGATGAGAATTTTATTTCGGTTAGAATATTTTCGGCGAGTTCTCTAGGATAACCTCGCACGAGTAAAGGAGTTAGAAATTCTAGCTCCCGTAACTCGAATGTTTCTTTAACCGAGTTTGTTCTCAGTAAACGCAAAGTTTCTCCTTTAATAAAACCCTTCTTAACACTAAGAGGGCGACTTGAAGAGAAGTGCGTATGTTGGAACGTTTCTGAAGGCTTGTAATGTGTTTCAACATCCAAAGTTTTGGCGGCGACTTAGATCGTCGTTTAGAGTGGCCATAGAGTTCTAATAAGAACTGTTTGTTTACTTTTGCAAGACCGGTTTCGGAAACAGAGTGGGTTTCCTTCGTCAGTTGCTTTTTGTTGCAGTGCTCAAGTGGCTGTGAGCAGTTGTGGCCAGGGCTCGCGAACGCGCAGCTTTTATACACTGAGTGAGACTGGTTATGGATAAACTGACCAATCAGAGATCCGTTACGCATGGTTACCGCGTCTTCTATTGTTCACGTCAAAGAAGAAGATGATGGCTGGTCGTATGCAAATCAAGGATCAAAAACAACTTTGAGTCAGTTTGTTAAGCAATTGTCAGAATACTGAAGAATTATCAGTAAACTTTTAATGTCAACAAGGTTGTGGCTAGTTCTGAACATCATGAGAGTTCAATAAAGCCTGATAGTGGAGTCTGGTTCATACGGTGGCAGTGTAAAGTTTTAAGTCAAAGTTTTGTGATATTGTCACTTGACCCTTACCGTTTATAACTCCAAAATGTTGTTGTTAAATGTGTGAAGGAATTTTAGCTCTGACCAGAAGGTCTTTAAGAGACTTGTCCTTCCTGTACGCGACAATTGGAGGTCAAGAATATATTTGACCGAGTCTATTGCTCTCAGTTATAAAGTGCCAGTGTTTCATAAGAATCTTTTTTAGGTTAGGCGTAGCTGGGTTGAAAGTCGTCATGAAAGGCAAAACACTTATGGATGGTTTTGTTTTGTTTTGTAGTGCCTCGTTTCGTGATGAGAATTTTATTTCGGTTAGAATATTTTCGGCGAGTTCTCTAGGATAACCTCGCACGAGTAAAGGAGTTAGAAATTCTAGCTCCCGTAACTCGAATGTTTCTTTAACCGAGTTTGTTCTCAGTAAACGCAAAGTTTCTCCTTTAATAAAACCCTTCTTAACACTAAGAGGGCGACTTGAAGAGAAGTGCGTATGTTGGAACGTTTCTGAAGGCTTGTAATGTGTTTCAACATCCAAAGTTTTGGCGGCGACTTAGATCGTCGTTTAGAGTGGCCATAGAGTTCTAATAAGAACTGTTTGTTTACTTTTGCAAGACCGGTTTCGGAAACAGAGTGGGTTTCCTTCGTCAGTTGCTTTTTGTTGCAGTGCTCAAGTGGCTGTGAGCAGTTGTGGCCAGGGCTCGCGAACGCGCAGCTTTTATACACTGAGTGAGACTGGTTATGGATAAACTGACCAATCAGAGATCCGTTACGCATGGTTACCGCGTCTTCTATTGTTCACGTCAAAGAAGAAGATGATGGCTGGTCGTATGCAAATCAAGGATCAAAAACAACTTTGAGTCAGTTTGTTAAGCAATTGTCAGAATACTGAAGAATTATCAGTAAACTTTTAATGTCAACAAGGTTGTGGCTAGTTCTGAACATCATGAGAGTTCAATAAAGCCTGATAGTGGAGTCTGGTTCATACGGTGGCAGTGTAAAGTTTTAAGTCAAAGTTTTGTGATATTGTCACTTGACCCTTACCGTTTATAACTCCAAAATGTTGTTGTTAAATGTGTGAAGGAATTTTAGCTCTGACCAGAAGGTCTTTAAGAGACTTGTCCTTCCTGTACGCGACAATTGGAGGTCAAGAATATATTTGACCGAGTCTATTGCTCTCAGTTATAAAGTGCCAGTGTTTCATAAGAATCTTTTTTAGGTTAGGCGTAGCTGGGTTGAAAGTCGTCATGAAAGGCAAAACACTTATGGATGGTTTTGTTTTGTTTTGTAGTGCCTCGTTTCGTGATGAGAATTTTATTTCGGTTAGAATATTTTCGGCGAGTTCTCTAGGATAACCTCGCACGAGTAAAGGAGTTAGAAATTCTAGCTCCCGTAACTCGAATGTTTCTTTAACCGAGTTTGTTCTCAGTAAACGCAAAGTTTCCTCTTTTAATAAAACCCTTCTTAACACTAAGAGGGCGACTTGAAGAGAAGTGCGTATGTTGGAACGTTTCTGAAGGCTTGTAATGTGTTTCAACATCCAAAGTTTTGGCGGCGACTTAGATCGTCGTTTAGAGTGGCCATAGAGTTCTAATAAGAACTGTTTGTTTACTTTTGCAAGACCGGTTTCGGAAACAGAGTGGGTTTCCTTCGTCAGTTGCTTTTTGTTGCAGTGCTCAAGTGGCTGTGAGCAGTTGTGGCCAGGGCTCGCGAACGCGCAGCTTTTATACACTGAGTGAGACTGGTTATGGATAAACTGACCAATCAGAGATCCGTTACGCATGGTTACCGCGTCTTCTATTGTTCACGTCAAAGAAGAAGATGATGGCTGGTCGTATGCAAATCAAGGATCAAAAACAACTTTGAGTCAGTTTGTTAAGCAATTGTCAGAATACTGAAGAATTATCAGTAAACTTTTAATGTCAACAAGGTTGTGGCTAGTTCTGAACATCATGAGAGTTCAATAAAGCCTGATAGTGGAGTCTGGTTCATACGGTGGCAGTGTAAAGTTTTAAGTCAAAGTTTTGTGATATTGTCACTTGACCCTTACCGTTTATAACTCCAAAATGTTGTTGTTAAATGTGTGAAGGAATTTTAGCTCTGACCAGAAGGTCTTTAAGAGACTTGTCCTTCCTGTACGCGACAATTGGAGGTCAAGAATATATTTGACCGAGTCTATTGCTCTCAGTTATAAAGTGCCAGTGTTTCATAAGAATCTTTTTTAGGTTAGGCGTAGCTGGGTTGAAAGTCGTCATGAAAGGCAAAACACTTATGGATGGTTTTGTTTTGTTTTGTAGTGCCTCGTTTCGTGATGAGAATTTTATTTCGGTTAGAATATTTTCGGCGAGTTCTCTAGGATAACCTCGCACGAGTAAAGGAGTTAGAAATTCTAGCTCCCGTAACTCGAATGTTTCTTTAACCGAGTTTGTTCTCAGTAAACGCAAAGTTTCTCCTTTAATAAAACCCTTCTTAACACTAAGAGGGCGACTTGAAGAGAAGTGCGTATGTTGGAACGTTTCTGAAGGCTTGTAATGTGTTTCAACATCCAAAGTTTTGGCGGCGACTTAGATCGTCGTTTAGAGTGGCCATAGAGTTCTAATAAGAACTGTTTGTTTACTTTTGCAAGACCGGTTTCGGAAACAGAGTGGGTTTCCTTCGTCAGTTGCTTTTTGTTGCAGTGCTCAAGTGGCTGTGAGCAGTTGTGGTCAGGGCTCGCGAACGCGCAGCTTTTATACACTGAGTGAGACTGGTTATGGATAAACTGACCAATCAGAGATCCGTTACGCATGGTTACCGCGTCTTCTATTGTTCACGTCAAAGAAGAAGATGATGGCTGGTCGTATGCAAATCAAGGATCAAAAACAACTTTGAGTCAGTTTGTTAAGCAATTGTCAGAATACTGAAGAATTATCAGTAAACTTTTAATGTCAACAAGGTTGTGGCTAGTTCTGAACATCATGAGAGTTCAATAAAGCCTGATAGTGGAGTCTGGTTCATACGGTGGCAGTGTAAAGTTTTAAGTCAAAGTTTTGTGATATTGTCACTTGACCCTTACCGTTTATAACTCCAAAATGTTGTTGTTAAATGTGTGAAGGAATTTTAGCTCTGACCAGAAGGTCTTTAAGAGACTTGTCCTTCCTGTACGCGACAATTGGAGGTCAAGAATATATTTGACCGAGTCTATTGCTCTCAGTTATAAAGTGCCAGTGTTTCATAAGAATCTTTTTTAGGTTAGGCGTAGCTGGGTTGAAAGTCGTCATGAAAGGCAAAACACTTATGGATGGTTTTGTTTTGTTTTGTAGTGCCTCGTTTCGTGATGAGAATTTTATTTCGGTTAGAATATTTTCGGCGAGTTCTCTAGGATAACCTCGCACGAGTAAAGGAGTTAGAAATTCTAGCTCCCGTAACTCGAATGTTTCTTTAACCGAGTTTGTTCTCAGTAAACGCAAAGTTTCTCCTTTAATAAAACCCTTCTTAACACTAAGAGGGCGACTTGAAGAGAAGTGCGTATGTTGGAACGTTTCTGAAGGCTTGTAATGTGTTTCAACATCCAAAGTTTTGGCGGCGACTTAGATCGTCGTTTAGAGTGGCCATAGAGTTCTAATAAGAACTGTTTGTTTACTTTTGCAAGACCGGTTTCGGAAACAGAGTGGGTTTCCTTCGTCAGTTGCTTTTTGTTGCAGTGCTCAAGTGGCTGTGAGCAGTTGTGGCCAGGGCTCGCGAACGCGCAGCTTTTATACACTGAGTGAGACTGGTTATGGATAAACTGACCAATCAGAGATCCGTTACGCATGGTTACCGCGTCTTCTATTGTTCACGTCAAAGAAGAAGATGATGGCTGGTCGTATGCAAATCAAGGATCAAAAACAACTTTGAGTCAGTTTGTTAAGCAATTGTCAGAATACTGAAGAATTATCAGTAAACTTTTAATGTCAACAAGGTTGTGGCTAGTTCTGAACATCATGAGAGTTCAATAAAGCCTGATAGTGGAGTCTGGTTCATACGGTGGCAGTGTAAAGTTTTAAGTCAAAGTTTTGTGATATTGTCACTTGACCCTTACCGTTTATAACTCCAAAATGTTGTTGTTAAATGTGTGAAGGAATTTTAGCTCTGACCAGAAGGTCTTTAAGAGACTTGTCCTTCCTGTACGCGACAATTGGAGGTCAAGAATATATTTGACCGAGTCTATTGCTCTCAGTTATAAAGTGCCAGTGTTTCATAAGAATCTTTTTTAGGTTAGGCGTAGCTGGGTTGAAAGTCGTCATGAAAGGCAAAACACTTATGGATGGTTTTGTTTTGTTTTGTAGTGCCTCGTTTCGTGATGAGAATTTTATTTCGGTTAGAATATTTTCGGCGAGTTCTCTAGGATAACCTCGCACGAGTAAAGGAGTTAGAAATTCTAGCTCCCGTAACTCGAATGTTTCTTTAACCGAGTTTGTTCTCAGTAAACGCAAAGTTTCTCCTTTAATAAAACCCTTCTTAACACTAAGAGGGCGACTTGAAGAGAAGTGCGTATGTTGGAACGTTTCTGAAGGCTTGTAATGTGTTTCAACATCCAAAGTTTTGGCGGCGACTTAGATCGTCGTTTAGAGTGGCCATAGAGTTCTAATAAGAACTGTTTGTTTACTTTTGCAAGACCGGTTTCGGAAACAGAGTGGGTTTCCTTCGTCAGTTGCTTTTTGTTGCAGTGCTCAAGTGGCTGTGAGCAGTTGTGGCCAGGGCTCGCGAACGCGCAGCTTTTATACACTGAGTGAGACTGGTTATGGATAAACTGACCAATCAGAGATCCGTTACGCATGGTTACCGCGTCTTCTATTGTTCACGTCAAAGAAGAAGATGATGGCTGGTCGTATGCAAATCAAGGATCAAAAACAACTTTGAGTCAGTTTGTTAAGCAATTGTCAGAATACTGAAGAATTATCAGTAAACTTTTAATGTCAACAAGGTTGTGGCTAGTTCTGAACATCATGAGAGTTCAATAAAGCCTGATAGTGGAGTCTGGTTCATACGGTGGCAGTGTAAAGTTTTAAGTCAAAGTTTTGTGATATTGTCACTTGACCCTTACCGTTTATAACTCCAAAATGTTGTTGTTAAATGTGTGAAGGAATTTTAGCTCTGACCAGAAGGTCTTTAAGAGACTTGTCCTTCCTGTACGCGACAATTGGAGGTCAAGAATATATTTGACCGAGTCTATTGCTCTCAGTTATAAAGTGCCAGTGTTTCATAAGAATCTTTTTTAGGTTAGGCGTAGCTGGGTTGAAAGTCGTCATGAAAGGCAAAACACTTATGGATGGTTTTGTTTTGTTTTGTAGTGCCTCGTTTCGTGATGAGAATTTTATTTCGGTTAGAATATTTTCGGCGAGTTCTCTAGGATAACCTCGCACGAGTAAAGGAGTTAGAAATTCTAGCTCCCGTAACTCGAATGTTTCTTTAACCGAGTTTGTTCTCAGTAAACGCAAAGTTTCTCCTTTAATAAAACCCTTCTTAACACTAAGAGGGCGACTTGAAGAGAAGTGCGTATGTTGGAACGTTTCTGAAGGCTTGTAATGTGTTTCAACATCCAAAGTTTTGGCGGCGACTTAGATCGTCGTTTAGAGTGGCCATAGAGTTCTAATAAGAACTGTTTGTTTACTTTTGCAAGACCGGTTTCGGAAACAGAGTGGGTTTCCTTCGTCAGTTGCTTTTTGTTGCAGTGCTCAAGTGGCTGTGAGCAGTTGTGGCCAGGGCTCGCGAACGCGCAGCTTTTATACACTGAGTGAGACTGGTTATGGATAAACTGACCAATCAGAGATCCGTTACGCATGGTTACCGCGTCTTCTATTGTTCACGTCAAAGAAGAAGATGATGGCTGGTCGTATGCAAATCAAGGATCAAAAACAACTTTGAGTCAGTTTGTTAAGCAATTGTCAGAATACTGAAGAATTATCAGTAAACTTTTAATGTCAACAAGGTTGTGGCTAGTTCTGAACATCATGAGAGTTCAATAAAGCCTGATAGTGGAGTCTGGTTCATACGGTGGCAGTGTAAAGTTTTAAGTCAAAGTTTTGTGATATTGTCACTTGACCCTTACCGTTTATAACTCCAAAATGTTGTTGTTAAATGTGTGAAGGAATTTTAGCTCTGACCAGAAGGTCTTTAAGAGACTTGTCCTTCCTGTACGCGACAATTGGAGGTCAAGAATATATTTGACCGAGTCTATTGCTCTCAGTTATAAAGTGCCAGTGTTTCATAAGAATCTTTTTTAGGTTAGGCGTAGCTGGGTTGAAAGTCGTCATGAAAGGCAAAACACTTATGGATGGTTTTGTTTTGTTTTGTAGTGCCTCGTTTCGTGATGAGAATTTTATTTCGGTTAGAATATTTTCGGCGAGTTCTCTAGGATAACCTCGCACGAGTAAAGGAGTTAGAAATTCTAGCTCCCGTAACTCGAATGTTTCTTTAACCGAGTTTGTTCTCAGTAAACGCAAAGTTTCTCCTTTAATAAAACCCTTCTTAACACTAAGAGGGCGACTTGAAGAGAAGTGCGTATGTTGGAACGTTTCTGAAGGCTTGTAATGTGTTTCAACATCCAAAGTTTTGGCGGCGACTTAGATCGTCGTTTAGAGTGGCCATAGAGTTCTAATAAGAACTGTTTGTTTACTTTTGCAAGACCGGTTTCGGAAACAGAGTGGGTTTCCTTCGTCAGTTGCTTTTTGTTGCAGTGCTCAAGTGGCTGTGAGCAGTTGTGGCCAGGGCTCGCGAACGCGCAGCTTTTATACACTGAGTGAGACTGGTTATGGATAAACTGACCAATCAGAGATCCGTTACGCATGGTTACCGCGTCTTCTATTGTTCACGTCAAAGAAGAAGATGATGGCTGGTCGTATGCAAATCAAGGATCAAAAACAACTTTGAGTCAGTTTGTTAAGCAATTGTCAGAATACTGAAGAATTATCAGTAAACTTTTAATGTCAACAAGGTTGTGGCTAGTTCTGAACATCATGAGAGTTCAATAAAGCCTGATAGTGGAGTCTGGTTCATACGGTGGCAGTGTAAAGTTTTAAGTCAAAGTTTTGTGATATTGTCACTTGACCCTTACCGTTTATAACTCCAAAATGTTGTTGTTAAATGTGTGAAGGAATTTTAGCTCTGACCAGAAGGTCTTTAAGAGACTTGTCCTTCCTGTACGCGACAATTGGAGGTCAAGAATATATTTGACCGAGTCTATTGCTCTCAGTTATAAAGTGCCAGTGTTTCATAAGAATCTTTTTTAGGTTAGGCGTAGCTGGGTTGAAAGTCGTCATGAAAGGCAAAACACTTATGGATGGTTTTGTTTTGTTTTGTAGTGCCTCGTTTCGTGATGAGAATTTTATTTCGGTTAGAATATTTTCGGCGAGTTCTCTAGGATA
Organism: Micromussa lordhowensis; assembly: GCA_964020085.1. Taxonomy (NCBI): domain Eukaryota; kingdom Metazoa; phylum Cnidaria; class Anthozoa; order Scleractinia; family Lobophylliidae; genus Micromussa; species Micromussa lordhowensis. Next base: position 29,476,852 of record OZ026602.1, on the reverse strand, counting down.
ACCTCGCACGAGTAAAGGAGTTAGAAATTCTAGCTCCCGTAACTCGAATGTTTCTTTAACCGAGTTTGTTCTCAGTAAACGCAAAGTTTCTCCTTTAATAAAACCCTTCTTAACACTAAGAGGGCGACTTGAAGAGAAGTGCGTATGTTGGAACGTTTCTGAAGGCTTGTAATGTGTTTCAACATCCAAAGTTTTGGCGGCGACTTAGATCGTCGTTTAGAGTGGCCATAGAGTTCTAATAAGAACTGTTTGTTTACTTTTGCAAGACCGGTTTCGGAAACAGAGTGGGTTTCCTTCGTCAGTTGCTTTTTGTTGCAGTGCTCAAGTGGCTGTGAGCAGTTGTGGCCAGGGCTCGCGAACGCGCAGCTTTTATACACTGAGTGAGACTGGTTATGGATAAACTGACCAATCAGAGATCCGTTACGCATGGTTACCGCGTCTTCTATTGTTCACGTCAAAGAAGAAGATGATGGCTGGTCGTATGCAAATCAAGGATCAAAAACAACTTTGAGTCAGTTTGTTAAGCAATTGTCAGAATACTGAAGAATTATCAGTAAACTTTTAATGTCAACAAGGTTGTGGCTAGTTCTGAACATCATGAGAGTTCAATAAAGCCTGATAGTGGAGTCTGGTTCATACGGTGGCAGTGTAAAGTTTTAAGTCAAAGTTTTGTGATATTGTCACTTGACCCTTACCGTTTATAACTCCAAAATGTTGTTGTTAAATGTGTGAAGGAATTTTAGCTCTGACCAGAAGGTCTTTAAGAGACTTGTCCTTCCTGTACGCGACAATTGGAGGTCAAGAATATATTTGACCGAGTCTATTGCTCTCAGTTATAAAGTGCCAGTGTTTCATAAGAATCTTTTTTAGGTTAGGCGTAGCTGGGTTGAAAGTCGTCATGAAAGGCAAAACACTTATGGATGGTTTTGTTTTGTTTTGTAGTGCCTCGTTTCGTGATGAGAATTTTATTTCGGTTAGAATATTTTCGGCGAGTTCTCTAGGATAACCTCGCACGAGTAAAGGAGTTAGAAATTCTAGCTCCCGTAACTCGAATGTTTCTTTAACCGAGTTTGTTCTCAGTAAACGCAAAGTTTCTCCTTTAATAAAACCCTTCTTAACACTAAGAGGGCGACTTGAAGAGAAGTGCGTATGTTGGAACGTTTCTGAAGGCTTGTAATGTGTTTCAACATCCAAAGTTTTGGCGGCGACTTAGATCGTCGTTTAGAGTGGCCATAGAGTTCTAATAAGAACTGTTTGTTTACTTTTGCAAGACCGGTTTCGGAAACAGAGTGGGTTTCCTTCGTCAGTTGCTTTTTGTTGCAGTGCTCAAGTGGCTGTGAGCAGTTGTGGCCAGGGCTCGCGAACGCGCAGCTTTTATACACTGAGTGAGACTGGTTATGGATAAACTGACCAATCAGAGATCCGTTACGCATGGTTACCGCGTCTTCTATTGTTCACGTCAAAGAAGAAGATGATGGCTGGTCGTATGCAAATCAAGGATCAAAAACAACTTTGAGTCAGTTTGTTAAGCAATTGTCAGAATACTGAAGAATTATCAGTAAACTTTTAATGTCAACAAGGTTGTGGCTAGTTCTGAACATCATGAGAGTTCAATAAAGCCTGATAGTGGAGTCTGGTTCATACGGTGGCAGTGTAAAGTTTTAAGTCAAAGTTTTGTGATATTGTCACTTGACCCTTACCGTTTATAACTCCAAAATGTTGTTGTTAAATGTGTGAAGGAATTTTAGCTCTGACCAGAAGGTCTTTAAGAGACTTGTCCTTCCTGTACGCGACAATTGGAGGTCAAGAATATATTTGACCGAGTCTATTGCTCTCAGTTATAAAGTGCCAGTGTTTCATAAGAATCTTTTTTAGGTTAGGCGTAGCTGGGTTGAAAGTCGTCATGAAAGGCAAAACACTTATGGATGGTTTTGTTTTGTTTTGTAGTGCCTCGTTTCGTGATGAGAATTTTATTTCGGTTAGAATATTTTCGGCGAGTTCTCTAGGATAACCTCGCACGAGTAAAGGAGTTAGAAATTCTAGCTCCCGTAACTCGAATGTTTCTTTAACCGAGTTTGTTCTCAGTAAACGCAAAGTTTCTCCTTTAATAAAACCCTTCTTAACACTAAGAGGGCGACTTGAAGAGAAGTGCGTATGTTGGAACGTTTCTGAAGGCTTGTAATGTGTTTCAACATCCAAAGTTTTGGCGGCGACTTAGATCGTCGTTTAGAGTGGCCATAGAGTTCTAATAAGAACTGTTTGTTTACTTTTGCAAGACCGGTTTCGGAAACAGAGTGGGTTTCCTTCGTCAGTTGCTTTTTGTTGCAGTGCTCAAGTGGCTGTGAGCAGTTGTGGCCAGGGCTCGCGAACGCGCAGCTTTTATACACTGAGTGAGACTGGTTATGGATAAACTGACCAATCAGAGATCCGTTACGCATGGTTACCGCGTCTTCTATTGTTCACGTCAAAGAAGAAGATGATGGCTGGTCGTATGCAAATCAAGGATCAAAAACAACTTTGAGTCAGTTTGTTAAGCAATTGTCAGAATACTGAAGAATTATCAGTAAACTTTTAATGTCAACAAGGTTGTGGCTAGTTCTGAACATCATGAGAGTTCAATAAAGCCTGATAGTGGAGTCTGGTTCATACGGTGGCAGTGTAAAGTTTTAAGTCAAAGTTTTGTGATATTGTCACTTGACCCTTACCGTTTATAACTCCAAAATGTTGTTGTTAAATGTGTGAAGGAATTTTAGCTCTGACCAGAAGGTCTTTAAGAGACTTGTCCTTCCTGTACGCGACAATTGGAGGTCAAGAATATATTTGACCGAGTCTATTGCTCTCAGTTATAAAGTGCCAGTGTTTCATAAGAATCTTTTTTAGGTTAGGCGTAGCTGGGTTGAAAGTCGTCATGAAAGGCAAAACACTTATGGATGGTTTTGTTTTGTTTTGTAGTGCCTCGTTTCGTGATGAGAATTTTATTTCGGTTAGAATATTTTCGGCGAGTTCTCTAGGATAACCTCGCACGAGTAAAGGAGTTAGAAATTCTAGCTCCCGTAACTCGAATGTTTCTTTAACCGAGTTTGTTCTCAGTAAACGCAAAGTTTCTCCTTTAATAAAACCCTTCTTAACACTAAGAGGGCGACTTGAAGAGAAGTGCGTATGTTGGAACGTTTCTGAAGGCTTGTAATGTGTTTCAACATCCAAAGTTTTGGCGGCGACTTAGATCGTCGTTTAGAGTGGCCATAGAGTTCTAATAAGAACTGTTTGTTTACTTTTGCAAGACCGGTTTCGGAAACAGAGTGGGTTTCCTTCGTCAGTTGCTTTTTGTTGCAGTGCTCAAGTGGCTGTGAGCAGTTGTGGTCAGGGCTCGCGAACGCGCAGCTTTTATACACTGAGTGAGACTGGTTATGGATAAACTGACCAATCAGAGATCCGTTACGCATGGTTACCGCGTCTTCTATTGTTCACGTCAAAGAAGAAGATGATGGCTGGTCGTATGCAAATCAAGGATCAAAAACAACTTTGAGTCAGTTTGTTAAGCAATTGTCAGAATACTGAAGAATTATCAGTAAACTTTTAATGTCAACAAGGTTGTGGCTAGTTCTGAACATCATGAGAGTTCAATAAAGCCTGATAGTGGAGTCTGGTTCATACGGTGGCAGTGTAAAGTTTTAAGTCAAAGTTTTGTGATATTGTCACTTGACCCTTACCGTTTATAACTCCAAAATGTTGTTGTTAAATGTGTGAAGGAATTTTAGCTCTGACCAGAAGGTCTTTAAGAGACTTGTCCTTCCTGTACGCGACAATTGGAGGTCAAGAATATATTTGACCGAGTCTATTGCTCTCAGTTATAAAGTGCCAGTGTTTCATAAGAATCTTTTTTAGGTTAGGCGTAGCTGGGTTGAAAGTCGTCATGAAAGGCAAAACACTTATGGATGGTTTTGTTTTGTTTTGTAGTGCCTCGTTTCGTGATGAGAATTTTATTTCGGTTAGAATATTTTCGGCGAGTTCTCTAGGATAACCTCGCACGAGTAAAGGAGTTAGAAATTCTAGCTCCCGTAACTCGAATGTTTCTTTAACCGAGTTTGTTCTCAGTAAACGCAAAGTTTCTCCTTTAATAAAACCCTTCTTAACACTAAGAGGGCGACTTGAAGAGAAGTGCGTATGTTGGAACGTTTCTGAAGGCTTGTAATGTGTTTCAACATCCAAAGTTTTGGCGGCGACTTAGATCGTCGTTTAGAGTGGCCATAGAGTTCTAATAAGAACTGTTTGTTTACTTTTGCAAGACCGGTTTCGGAAACAGAGTGGGTTTCCTTCGTCAGTTGCTTTTTGTTGCAGTGCTCAAGTGGCTGTGAGCAGTTGTGGCCAGGGCTCGCGAACGCGCAGCTTTTATACACTGAGTGAGACTGGTTATGGATAAACTGACCAATCAGAGATCCGTTACGCATGGTTACCGCGTCTTCTATTGTTCACGTCAAAGAAGAAGATGATGGCTGGTCGTATGCAAATCAAGGATCAAAAACAACTTTGAGTCAGTTTGTTAAGCAATTGTCAGAATACTGAAGAATTATCAGTAAACTTTTAATGTCAACAAGGTTGTGGCTAGTTCTGAACATCATGAGAGTTCAATAAAGCCTGATAGTGGAGTCTGGTTCATACGGTGGCAGTGTAAAGTTTTAAGTCAAAGTTTTGTGATATTGTCACTTGACCCTTACCGTTTATAACTCCAAAATGTTGTTGTTAAATGTGTGAAGGAATTTTAGCTCTGACCAGAAGGTCTTTAAGAGACTTGTCCTTCCTGTACGCGACAATTGGAGGTCAAGAATATATTTGACCGAGTCTATTGCTCTCAGTTATAAAGTGCCAGTGTTTCATAAGAATCTTTTTTAGGTTAGGCGTAGCTGGGTTGAAAGTCGTCATGAAAGGCAAAACACTTATGGATGGTTTTGTTTTGTTTTGTAGTGCCTCGTTTCGTGATGAGAATTTTATTTCGGTTAGAATATTTTCGGCGAGTTCTCTAGGATAACCTCGCACGAGTAAAGGAGTTAGAAATTCTAGCTCCCGTAACTCGAATGTTTCTTTAACCGAGTTTGTTCTCAGTAAACGCAAAGTTTCTCCTTTAATAAAACCCTTCTTAACACTAAGAGGGCGACTTGAAGAGAAGTGCGTATGTTGGAACGTTTCTGAAGGCTTGTAATGTGTTTCAACATCCAAAGTTTTGGCGGCGACTTAGATCGTCGTTTAGAGTGGCCATAGAGTTCTAATAAGAACTGTTTGTTTACTTTTGCAAGACCGGTTTCGGAAACAGAGTGGGTTTCCTTCGTCAGTTGCTTTTTGTTGCAGTGCTCAAGTGGCTGTGAGCAGTTGTGGCCAGGGCTCGCGAACGCGCAGCTTTTATACACTGAGTGAGACTGGTTATGGATAAACTGACCAATCAGAGATCCGTTACGCATGGTTACCGCGTCTTCTATTGTTCACGTCAAAGAAGAAGATGATGGCTGGTCGTATGCAAATCAAGGATCAAAAACAACTTTGAGTCAGTTTGTTAAGCAATTGTCAGAATACTGAAGAATTATCAGTAAACTTTTAATGTCAACAAGGTTGTGGCTAGTTCTGAACATCATGAGAGTTCAATAAAGCCTGATAGTGGAGTCTGGTTCATACGGTGGCAGTGTAAAGTTTTAAGTCAAAGTTTTGTGATATTGTCACTTGACCCTTACCGTTTATAACTCCAAAATGTTGTTGTTAAATGTGTGAAGGAATTTTAGCTCTGACCAGAAGGTCTTTAAGAGACTTGTCCTTCCTGTACGCGACAATTGGAGGTCAAGAATATATTTGACCGAGTCTATTGCTCTCAGTTATAAAGTGCCAGTGTTTCATAAGAATCTTTTTTAGGTTAGGCGTAGCTGGGTTGAAAGTCGTCATGAAAGGCAAAACACTTATGGATGGTTTTGTTTTGTTTTGTAGTGCCTCGTTTCGTGATGAGAATTTTATTTCGGTTAGAATATTTTCGGCGAGTTCTCTAGGATAACCTCGCACGAGTAAAGGAGTTAGAAATTCTAGCTCCCGTAACTCGAATGTTTCTTTAACCGAGTTTGTTCTCAGTAAACGCAAAGTTTCTCCTTTAATAAAACCCTTCTTAACACTAAGAGGGCGACTTGAAGAGAAGTGCGTATGTTGGAACGTTTCTGAAGGCTTGTAATGTGTTTCAACATCCAAAGTTTTGGCGGCGACTTAGATCGTCGTTTAGAGTGGCCATAGAGTTCTAATAAGAACTGTTTGTTTACTTTTGCAAGACCGGTTTCGGAAACAGAGTGGGTTTCCTTCGTCAGTTGCTTTTTGTTGCAGTGCTCAAGTGGCTGTGAGCAGTTGTGGCCAGGGCTCGCGAACGCGCAGCTTTTATACACTGAGTGAGACTGGTTATGGATAAACTGACCAATCAGAGATCCGTTACGCATGGTTACCGCGTCTTCTATTGTTCACGTCAAAGAAGAAGATGATGGCTGGTCGTATGCAAATCAAGGATCAAAAACAACTTTGAGTCAGTTTGTTAAGCAATTGTCAGAATACTGAAGAATTATCAGTAAACTTTTAATGTCAACAAGGTTGTGGCTAGTTCTGAACATCATGAGAGTTCAATAAAGCCTGATAGTGGAGTCTGGTTCATACGGTGGCAGTGTAAAGTTTTAAGTCAAAGTTTTGTGATATTGTCACTTGACCCTTACCGTTTATAACTCCAAAATGTTGTTGTTAAATGTGTGAAGGAATTTTAGCTCTGACCAGAAGGTCTTTAAGAGACTTGTCCTTCCTGTACGCGACAATTGGAGGTCAAGAATATATTTGACCGAGTCTATTGCTCTCAGTTATAAAGTGCCAGTGTTTCATAAGAATCTTTTTTAGGTTAGGCGTAGCTGGGTTGAAAGTCGTCATGAAAGGCAAAACACTTATGGATGGTTTTGTTTTGTTTTGTAGTGCCTCGTTTCGTGATGAGAATTTTATTTCGGTTAGAATATTTTCGGCGAGTTCTCTAGGATAACCTCGCACGAGTAAAGGAGTTAGAAATTCTAGCTCCCGTAACTCGAATGTTTCTTTAACCGAGTTTGTTCTCAGTAAACGCAAAGTTTCTCCTTTAATAAAACCCTTCTTAACACTAAGAGGGCGACTTGAAGAGAAGTGCGTATGTTGGAACGTTTCTGAAGGCTTGTAATGTGTTTCAACATCCAAAGTTTTGGCGGCGACTTAGATCGTCGTTTAGAGTGGCCATAGAGTTCTAATAAGAACTGTTTGTTTACTTTTGCAAGACCGGTTTCGGAAACAGAGTGGGTTTCCTTCGTCAGTTGCTTTTTGTTGCAGTGCTCAAGTGGCTGTGAGCAGTTGTGGCCAGGGCTCGCGAACGCGCAGCTTTTATACACTGAGTGAGACTGGTTATGGATAAACTGACCAATCAGAGATCCGTTACGCATGGTTACCGCGTCTTCTATTGTTCACGTCAAAGAAGAAGATGATGGCTGGTCGTATGCAAATCAAGGATCAAAAACAACTTTGAGTCAGTTTGTTAAGCAATTGTCAGAATACTGAAGAATTATCAGTAAACTTTTAATGTCAACAAGGTTGTGGCTAGTTCTGAACATCATGAGAGTTCAATAAAGCCTGATAGTGGAGTCTGGTTCATACGGTGGCAGTGTAAAGTTTTAAGTCAAAGTTTTGTGATATTGTCACTTGACCCTTACCGTTTATAACTCCAAAATGTTGTTGTTAAATGTGTGAAGGAATTTTAGCTCTGACCAGAAGGTCTTTAAGAGACTTGTCCTTCCTGTACGCGACAATTGGAGGTCAAGAATATATTTGACCGAGTCTATTGCTCTCAGTTATAAAGTGCCAGTGTTTCATAAGAATCTTTTTTAGGTTAGGCGTAGCTGGGTTGAAAGTCGTCATGAAAGGCAAAACACTTATGGATGGTTTTGTTTTGTTTTGTAGTGCCTCGTTTCGTGATGAGAATTTTATTTCGGTTAGAATATTTTCGGCGAGTTCTCTAGGATAACCTCGCACGAGTAAAGGAGTTAGAAATTCTAGCTCCCGTAACTCGAATGTTTCTTTAACCGAGTTTGTTCTCAGTAAACGCAAAGTTTCTCCTTTAATAAAACCCTTCTTAACACTAAGAGGGCGACTTGAAGAGAAGTGCGTATGTTGGAACGTTTCTGAAGGCTTGTAATGTGTTTCAACATCCAAAGTTTTGGCGGCGACTTAGATCGTCGTTTAGAGTGGCCATAGAGTTCTAATAAGAACTGTTTGTTTACTTTTGCAAGACCGGTTTCGGAAACAGAGTGGGTTTCCTTCGTCAGTTGCTTTTTGTTGCAGTGCTCAAGTGGCTGTGAGCAGTTGTGGTCAGGGCTCGCGAACGCGCAGCTTTTATACACTGAGTGAGACTGGTTATGGATAAACTGACCAATCAGAGATCCGTTACGCATGGTTACCGCGTCTTCTATTGTTCACGTCAAAGAAGAAGATGATGGCTGGTCGTATGCAAATCAAGGATCAAAAACAACTTTGAGTCAGTTTGTTAAGCAATTGTCAGAATACTGAAGAATTATCAGTAAACTTTTAATGTCAACAAGGTTGTGGCTAGTTCTGAACATCATGAGAGTTCAATAAAGCCTGATAGTGGAGTCTGGTTCATACGGTGGCAGTGTAAAGTTTTAAGTCAAAGTTTTGTGATATTGTCACTTGACCCTTACCGTTTATAACTCCAAAATGTTGTTGTTAAATGTGTGAAGGAATTTTAGCTCTGACCAGAAGGTCTTTAAGAGACTTGTCCTTCCTGTACGCGACAATTGGAGGTCAAGAATATATTTGACCGAGTCTATTGCTCTCAGTTATAAAGTGCCAGTGTTTCATAAGAATCTTTTTTAGGTTAGGCGTAGCTGGGTTGAAAGTCGTCATGAAAGGCAAAACACTTATGGATGGTTTTGTTTTGTTTTGTAGTGCCTCGTTTCGTGATGAGAATTTTATTTCGGTTAGAATATTTTCGGCGAGTTCTCTAGGATAACCTCGCACGAGTAAAGGAGTTAGAAATTCTAGCTCCCGTAACTCGAATGTTTCTTTAACCGAGTTTGTTCTCAGTAAACGCAAAGTTTCTCCTTTAATAAAACCCTTCTTAACACTAAGAGGGCGACTTGAAGAGAAGTGCGTATGTTGGAACGTTTCTGAAGGCTTGTAATGTGTTTCAACATCCAAAGTTTTGGCGGCGACTTAGATCGTCGTTTAGAGTGGCCATAGAGTTCTAATAAGAACTGTTTGTTTACTTTTGCAAGACCGGTTTCGGAAACAGAGTGGGTTTCCTTCGTCAGTTGCTTTTTGTTGCAGTGCTCAAGTGGCTGTGAGCAGTTGTGGCCAGGGCTCGCGAACGCGCAGCTTTTATACACTGAGTGAGACTGGTTATGGATAAACTGACCAATCAGAGATCCGTTACGCATGGTTACCGCGTCTTCTATTGTTCACGTCAAAGAAGAAGATGATGGCTGGTCGTATGCAAATCAAGGATCAAAAACAACTTTGAGTCAGTTTGTTAAGCAATTGTCAGAATACTGAAGAATTATCAGTAAACTTTTAATGTCAACAAGGTTGTGGCTAGTTCTGAACATCATGAGAGTTCAATAAAGCCTGATAGTGGAGTCTGGTTCATACGGTGGCAGTGTAAAGTTTTAAGTCAAAGTTTTGTGATATTGTCACTTGACCCTTACCGTTTATAACTCCAAAATGTTGTTGTTAAATGTGTGAAGGAATTTTAGCTCTGACCAGAAGGTCTTTAAGAGACTTGTCCTTCCTGTACGCGACAATTGGAGGTCAAGAATATATTTGACCGAGTCTATTGCTCTCAGTTATAAAGTGCCAGTGTTTCATAAGAATCTTTTTTAGGTTAGGCGTAGCTGGGTTGAAAGTCGTCATGAAAGGCAAAACACTTATGGATGGTTTTGTTTTGTTTTGTAGTGCCTCGTTTCGTGATGAGAATTTTATTTCGGTTAGAATATTTTCGGCGAGTTCTCTAGGATAACCTCGCACGAGTAAAGGAGTTAGAAATTCTAGCTCCCGTAACTCGAATGTTTCTTTAACCGAGTTTGTTCTCAGTAAACGCAAAGTTTCTCCTTTAATAAAACCCTTCTTAACACTAAGAGGGCGACTTGAAGAGAAGTGCGTATGTTGGAACGTTTCTGAAGGCTTGTAATGTGTTTCAACATCCAAAGTTTTGGCGGCGACTTAGATCGTCGTTTAGAGTGGCCATAGAGTTCTAATAAGAACTGTTTGTTTACTTTTGCAAGACCGGTTTCGGAAACAGAGTGGGTTTCCTTCGTCAGTTGCTTTTTGTTGCAGTGCTCAAGTGGCTGTGAGCAGTTGTGGCCAGGGCTCGCGAACGCGCAGCTTTTATACACTGAGTGAGACTGGTTATGGATAAACTGACCAATCAGAGATCCGTTACGCATGGTTACCGCGTCTTCTATTGTTCACGTCAAAGAAGAAGATGATGGCTGGTCGTATGCAAATCAAGGATCAAAAACAACTTTGAGTCAGTTTGTTAAGCAATTGTCAGAATACTGAAGAATTATCAGTAAACTTTTAATGTCAACAAGGTTGTGGCTAGTTCTGAACATCATGAGAGTTCAATAAAGCCTGATAGTGGAGTCTGGTTCATACGGTGGCAGTGTAAAGTTTTAAGTCAAAGTTTTGTGATATTGTCACTTGACCCTTACCGTTTATAACTCCAAAATGTTGTTGTTAAATGTGTGAAGGAATTTTAGCTCTGACCAGAAGGTCTTTAAGAGACTTGTCCTTCCTGTACGCGACAATTGGAGGTCAAGAATATATTTGACCGAGTCTATTGCTCTCAGTTATAAAGTGCCAGTGTTTCATAAGAATCTTTTTTAGGTTAGGCGTAGCTGGGTTGAAAGTCGTCATGAAAGGCAAAACACTTATGGATGGTTTTGTTTTGTTTTGTAGTGCCTCGTTTCGTGATGAGAATTTTATTTCGGTTAGAATATTTTCGGCGAGTTCTCTAGGATAACCTCGCACGAGTAAAGGAGTTAGAAATTCTAGCTCCCGTAACTCGAATGTTTCTTTAACCGAGTTTGTTCTCAGTAAACGCAAAGTTTCTCCTTTAATAAAACCCTTCTTAACACTAAGAGGGCGACTTGAAGAGAAGTGCGTATGTTGGAACGTTTCTGAAGGCTTGTAATGTGTTTCAACATCCAAAGTTTTGGCGGCGACTTAGATCGTCGTTTAGAGTGGCCATAGAGTTCTAATAAGAACTGTTTGTTTACTTTTGCAAGACCGGTTTCGGAAACAGAGTGGGTTTCCTTCGTCAGTTGCTTTTTGTTGCAGTGCTCAAGTGGCTGTGAGCAGTTGTGGCCAGGGCTCGCGAACGCGCAGCTTTTATACACTGAGTGAGACTGGTTATGGATAAACTGACCAATCAGAGATCCGTTACGCATGGTTACCGCGTCTTCTATTGTTCACGTCAAAGAAGAAGATGATGGCTGGTCGTATGCAAATCAAGGATCAAAAACAACTTTGAGTCAGTTTGTTAAGCAATTGTCAGAATACTGAAGAATTATCAGTAAACTTTTAATGTCAACAAGGTTGTGGCTAGTTCTGAACATCATGAGAGTTCAATAAAGCCTGATAGTGGAGTCTGGTTCATACGGTGGCAGTGTAAAGTTTTAAGTCAAAGTTTTGTGATATTGTCACTTGACCCTTACCGTTTATAACTCCAAAATGTTGTTGTTAAATGTGTGAAGGAATTTTAGCTCTGACCAGAAGGTCTTTAAGAGACTTGTCCTTCCTGTACGCGACAATTGGAGGTCAAGAATATATTTGACCGAGTCTATTGCTCTCAGTTATAAAGTGCCAGTGTTTCATAAGAATCTTTTTTAGGTTAGGCGTAGCTGGGTTGAAAGTCGTCATGAAAGGCAAAACACTTATGGATGGTTTTGTTTTGTTTTGTAGTGCCTCGTTTCGTGATGAGAATTTTATTTCGGTTAGAATATTTTCGGCGAGTTCTCTAGGATAACCTCGCACGAGTAAAGGAGTTAGAAATTCTAGCTCCCGTAACTCGAATGTTTCTTTAACCGAGTTTGTTCTCAGTAAACGCAAAGTTTCTCCTTTAATAAAACCCTTCTTAACACTAAGAGGGCGACTTGAAGAGAAGTGCGTATGTTGGAACGTTTCTGAAGGCTTGTAATGTGTTTCAACATCCAAAGTTTTGGCGGCGACTTAGATCGTCGTTTAGAGTGGCCATAGAGTTCTAATAAGAACTGTTTGTTTACTTTTGCAAGACCGGTTTCGGAAACAGAGTGGGTTTCCTTCGTCAGTTGCTTTTTGTTGCAGTGCTCAAGTGGCTGTGAGCAGTTGTGGCCAGGGCTCGCGAACGCGCAGCTTTTATACACTGAGTGAGACTGGTTATGGATAAACTGACCAATCAGAGATCCGTTACGCATGGTTACCGCGTCTTCTATTGTTCACGTCAAAGAAGAAGATGATGGCTGGTCGTATGCAAATCAAGGATCAAAAACAACTTTGAGTCAGTTTGTTAAGCAATTGTCAGAATACTGAAGAATTATCAGTAAACTTTTAATGTCAACAAGGTTGTGGCTAGTTCTGAACATCATGAGAGTTCAATAAAGCCTGATAGTGGAGTCTGGTTCATACGGTGGCAGTGTAAAGTTTTAAGTCAAAGTTTTGTGATATTGTCACTTGACCCTTACCGTTTATAACTCCAAAATGTTGTTGTTAAATGTGTGAAGGAATTTTAGCTCTGACCAGAAGGTCTTTAAGAGACTTGTCCTTCCTGTACGCGACAATTGGAGGTCAAGAATATATTTGACCGAGTCTATTGCTCTCAGTTATAAAGTGCCAGTGTTTCATAAGAATCTTTTTTAGGTTAGGCGTAGCTGGGTTGAAAGTCGTCATGAAAGGCAAAACACTTATGGATGGTTTTGTTTTGTTTTGTAGTGCCTCGTTTCGTGATGAGAATTTTATTTCGGTTAGAATATTTTCGGCGAGTTCTCTAGGATAACCTCGCACGAGTAAAGGAGTTAGAAATTCTAGCTCCCGTAACTCGAATGTTTCTTTAACCGAGTTTGTTCTCAGTAAACGCAAAGTTTCTCCTTTAATAAAACCCTTCTTAACACTAAGAGGGCGACTTGAAGAGAAGTGCGTATGTTGGAACGTTTCTGAAGGCTTGTAATGTGTTTCAACATCCAAAGTTTTGGCGGCGACTTAGATCGTCGTTTAGAGTGGCCATAGAGTTCTAATAAGAACTGTTTGTTTACTTTTGCAAGACCGGTTTCGGAAACAGAGTGGGTTTCCTTCGTCAGTTGCTTTTTGTTGCAGTGCTCAAGTGGCTGTGAGCAGTTGTGGCCAGGGCTCGCGAACGCGCAGCTTTTATACACTGAGTGAGACTGGTTATGGATAAACTGACCAATCAGAGATCCGTTACGCATGGTTACCGCGTCTTCTATTGTTCACGTCAAAGAAGAAGATGATGGCTGGTCGTATGCAAATCAAGGATCAAAAACAACTTTGAGTCAGTTTGTTAAGCAATTGTCAGAATACTGAAGAATTATCAGTAAACTTTTAATGTCAACAAGGTTGTGGCTAGTTCTGAACATCATGAGAGTTCAATAAAGCCTGATAGTGGAGTCTGGTTCATACGGTGGCAGTGTAAAGTTTTAAGTCAAAGTTTTGTGATATTGTCACTTGACCCTTACCGTTTATAACTCCAAAATGTTGTTGTTAAATGTGTGAAGGAATTTTAGCTCTGACCAGAAGGTCTTTAAGAGACTTGTCCTTCCTGTACGCGACAATTGGAGGTCAAGAATATATTTGACCGAGTCTATTGCTCTCAGTTATAAAGTGCCAGTGTTTCATAAGAATCTTTTTTAGGTTAGGCGTAGCTGGGTTGAAAGTCGTCATGAAAGGCAAAACACTTATGGATGGTTTTGTTTTGTTTTGTAGTGCCTCGTTTCGTGATGAGAATTTTATTTCGGTTAGAATATTTTCGGCGAGTTCTCTAGGATAACCTCGCACGAGTAAAGGAGTTAGAAATTCTAGCTCCCGTAACTCGAATGTTTCTTTAACCGAGTTTGTTCTCAGTAAACGCAAAGTTTCTCCTTTAATAAAACCCTTCTTAACACTAAGAGGGCGACTTGAAGAGAAGTGCGTATGTTGGAACGTTTCTGAAGGCTTGTAATGTGTTTCAACATCCAAAGTTTTGGCGGCGACTTAGATCGTCGTTTAGAGTGGCCATAGAGTTCTAATAAGAACTGTTTGTTTACTTTTGCAAGACCGGTTTCGGAAACAGAGTGGGTTTCCTTCGTCAGTTGCTTTTTGTTGCAGTGCTCAAGTGGCTGTGAGCAGTTGTGGCCAGGGCTCGCGAACGCGCAGCTTTTATACACTGAGTGAGACTGGTTATGGATAAACTGACCAATCAGAGATCCGTTACGCATGGTTACCGCGTCTTCTATTGTTCACGTCAAAGAAGAAGATGATGGCTGGTCGTATGCAAATCAAGGATCAAAAACAACTTTGAGTCAGTTTGTTAAGCAATTGTCAGAATACTGAAGAATTATCAGTAAACTTTTAATGTCAACAAGGTTGTGGCTAGTTCTGAACATCATGAGAGTTCAATAAAGCCTGATAGTGGAGTCTGGTTCATACGGTGGCAGTGTAAAGTTTTAAGTCAAAGTTTTGTGATATTGTCACTTGACCCTTACCGTTTATAACTCCAAAATGTTGTTGTTAAATGTGTGAAGGAATTTTAGCTCTGACCAGAAGGTCTTTAAGAGACTTGTCCTTCCTGTACGCGACAATTGGAGGTCAAGAATATATTTGACCGAGTCTATTGCTCTCAGTTATAAAGTGCCAGTGTTTCATAAGAATCTTTTTTAGGTTAGGCGTAGCTGGGTTGAAAGTCGTCATGAAAGGCAAAACACTTATGGATGGTTTTGTTTTGTTTTGTAGTGCCTCGTTTCGTGATGAGAATTTTATTTCGGTTAGAATATTTTCGGCGAGTTCTCTAGGATAACCTCGCACGAGTAAAGGAGTTAGAAATTCTAGCTCCCGTAACTCGAATGTTTCTTTAACCGAGTTTGTTCTCAGTAAACGCAAAGTTTCTCCTTTAATAAAACCCTTCTTAACACTAAGAGGGCGACTTGAAGAGAAGTGCGTATGTTGGAACGTTTCTGAAGGCTTGTAATGTGTTTCAACATCCAAAGTTTTGGCGGCGACTTAGATCGTCGTTTAGAGTGGCCATAGAGTTCTAATAAGAACTGTTTGTTTACTTTTGCAAGACCGGTTTCGGAAACAGAGTGGGTTTCCTTCGTCAGTTGCTTTTTGTTGCAGTGCTCAAGTGGCTGTGAGCAGTTGTGGCCAGGGCTCGCGAACGCGCAGCTTTTATACACTGAGTGAGACTGGTTATGGATAAACTGACCAATCAGAGATCCGTTACGCATGGTTACCGCGTCTTCTATTGTTCACGTCAAAGAAGAAGATGATGGCTGGTCGTATGCAAATCAAGGATCAAAAACAACTTTGAGTCAGTTTGTTAAGCAATTGTCAGAATACTGAAGAATTATCAGTAAACTTTTAATGTCAACAAGGTTGTGGCTAGTTCTGAACATCATGAGAGTTCAATAAAGCCTGATAGTGGAGTCTGGTTCATACGGTGGCAGTGTAAAGTTTTAAGTCAAAGTTTTGTGATATTGTCACTTGACCCTTACCGTTTATAACTCCAAAATGTTGTTGTTAAATGTGTGAAGGAATTTTAGCTCTGACCAGAAGGTCTTTAAGAGACTTGTCCTTCCTGTACGCGACAATTGGAGGTCAAGAATATATTTGACCGAGTCTATTGCTCTCAGTTATAAAGTGCCAGTGTTTCATAAGAATCTTTTTTAGGTTAGGCGTAGCTGGGTTGAAAGTCGTCATGAAAGGCAAAACACTTATGGATGGTTTTGTTTTGTTTTGTAGTGCCTCGTTTCGTGATGAGAATTTTATTTCGGTTAGAATATTTTCGGCGAGTTCTCTAGGATAACCTCGCACGAGTAAAGGAGTTAGAAATTCTAGCTCCCGTAACTCGAATGTTTCTTTAACCGAGTTTGTTCTCAGTAAACGCAAAGTTTCTCCTTTAATAAAACCCTTCTTAACACTAAGAGGGCGACTTGAAGAGAAGTGCGTATGTTGGAACGTTTCTGAAGGCTTGTAATGTGTTTCAACATCCAAAGTTTTGGCGGCGACTTAGATCGTCGTTTAGAGTGGCCATAGAGTTCTAATAAGAACTGTTTGTTTACTTTTGCAAGACCGGTTTCGGAAACAGAGTGGGTTTCCTTCGTCAGTTGCTTTTTGTTGCAGTGCTCAAGTGGCTGTGAGCAGTTGTGGTCAGGGCTCGCGAACGCGCAGCTTTTATACACTGAGTGAGACTGGTTATGGATAAACTGACCAATCAGAGATCCGTTACGCATGGTTACCGCGTCTTCTATTGTTCACGTCAAAGAAGAAGATGATGGCTGGTCGTATGCAAATCAAGGATCAAAAACAACTTTGAGTCAGTTTGTTAAGCAATTGTCAGAATACTGAAGAATTATCAGTAAACTTTTAATGTCAACAAGGTTGTGGCTAGTTCTGAACATCATGAGAGTTCAATAAAGCCTGATAGTGGAGTCTGGTTCATACGGTGGCAGTGTAAAGTTTTAAGTCAAAGTTTTGTGATATTGTCACTTGACCCTTACCGTTTATAACTCCAAAATGTTGTTGTTAAATGTGTGAAGGAATTTTAGCTCTGACCAGAAGGTCTTTAAGAGACTTGTCCTTCCTGTACGCGACAATTGGAGGTCAAGAATATATTTGACCGAGTCTATTGCTCTCAGTTATAAAGTGCCAGTGTTTCATAAGAATCTTTTTTAGGTTAGGCGTAGCTGGGTTGAAAGTCGTCATGAAAGGCAAAACACTTATGGATGGTTTTGTTTTGTTTTGTAGTGCCTCGTTTCGTGATGAGAATTTTATTTCGGTTAGAATATTTTCGGCGAGTTCTCTAGGATAACCTCGCACGAGTAAAGGAGTTAGAAATTCTAGCTCCCGTAACTCGAATGTTTCTTTAACCGAGTTTGTTCTCAGTAAACGCAAAGTTTCTCCTTTAATAAAACCCTTCTTAACACTAAGAGGGCGACTTGAAGAGAAGTGCGTATGTTGGAACGTTTCTGAAGGCTTGTAATGTGTTTCAACATCCAAAGTTTTGGCGGCGACTTAGATCGTCGTTTAGAGTGGCCATAGAGTTCTAATAAGAACTGTTTGTTTACTTTTGCAAGACCGGTTTCGGAAACAGAGTGGGTTTCCTTCGTCAGTTGCTTTTTGTTGCAGTGCTCAAGTGGCTGTGAGCAGTTGTGGCCAGGGCTCGCGAACGCGCAGCTTTTATACACTGAGTGAGACTGGTTATGGATAAACTGACCAATCAGAGATCCGTTACGCATGGTTACCGCGTCTTCTATTGTTCACGTCAAAGAAGAAGATGATGGCTGGTCGTATGCAAATCAAGGATCAAAAACAACTTTGAGTCAGTTTGTTAAGCAATTGTCAGAATACTGAAGAATTATCAGTAAACTTTTAATGTCAACAAGGTTGTGGCTAGTTCTGAACATCATGAGAGTTCAATAAAGCCTGATAGTGGAGTCTGGTTCATACGGTGGCAGTGTAAAGTTTTAAGTCAAAGTTTTGTGATATTGTCACTTGACCCTTACCGTTTATAACTCCAAAATGTTGTTGTTAAATGTGTGAAGGAATTTTAGCTCTGACCAGAAGGTCTTTAAGAGACTTGTCCTTCCTGTACGCGACAATTGGAGGTCAAGAATATATTTGACCGAGTCTATTGCTCTCAGTTATAAAGTGCCAGTGTTTCATAAGAATCTTTTTTAGGTTAGGCGTAGCTGGGTTGAAAGTCGTCATGAAAGGCAAAACACTTATGGATGGTTTTGTTTTGTTTTGTAGTGCCTCGTTTCGTGATGAGAATTTTATTTCGGTTAGAATATTTTCGGCGAGTTCTCTAGGATAACCTCGCACGAGTAAAGGAGTTAGAAATTCTAGCTCCCGTAACTCGAATGTTTCTTTAACCGAGTTTGTTCTCAGTAAACGCAAAGTTTCTCCTTTAATAAAACCCTTCTTAACACTAAGAGGGCGACTTGAAGAGAAGTGCGTATGTTGGAACGTTTCTGAAGGCTTGTAATGTGTTTCAACATCCAAAGTTTTGGCGGCGACTTAGATCGTCGTTTAGAGTGGCCATAGAGTTCTAATAAGAACTGTTTGTTTACTTTTGCAAGACCGGTTTCGGAAACAGAGTGGGTTTCCTTCGTCAGTTGCTTTTTGTTGCAGTGCTCAAGTGGCTGTGAGCAGTTGTGGCCAGGGCTCGCGAACGCGCAGCTTTTATACACTGAGTGAGACTGGTTATGGATAAACTGACCAATCAGAGATCCGTTACGCATGGTTACCGCGTCTTCTATTGTTCACGTCAAAGAAGAAGATGATGGCTGGTCGTATGCAAATCAAGGATCAAAAACAACTTTGAGTCAGTTTGTTAAGCAATTGTCAGAATACTGAAGAATTATCAGTAAACTTTTAATGTCAACAAGGTTGTGGCTAGTTCTGAACATCATGAGAGTTCAATAAAGCCTGATAGTGGAGTCTGGTTCATACGGTGGCAGTGTAAAGTTTTAAGTCAAAGTTTTGTGATATTGTCACTTGACCCTTACCGTTTATAACTCCAAAATGTTGTTGTTAAATGTGTGAAGGAATTTTAGCTCTGACCAGAAGGTCTTTAAGAGACTTGTCCTTCCTGTACGCGACAATTGGAGGTCAAGAATATATTTGACCGAGTCTATTGCTCTCAGTTATAAAGTGCCAGTGTTTCATAAGAATCTTTTTTAGGTTAGGCGTAGCTGGGTTGAAAGTCGTCATGAAAGGCAAAACACTTATGGATGGTTTTGTTTTGTTTTGTAGTGCCTCGTTTCGTGATGAGAATTTTATTTCGGTTAGAATATTTTCGGCGAGTTCTCTAGGATAACCTCGCACGAGTAAAGGAGTTAGAAATTCTAGCTCCCGTAACTCGAATGTTTCTTTAACCGAGTTTGTTCTCAGTAAACGCAAAGTTTCTCCTTTAATAAAACCCTTCTTAACACTAAGAGGGCGACTTGAAGAGAAGTGCGTATGTTGGAACGTTTCTGAAGGCTTGTAATGTGTTTCAACATCCAAAGTTTTGGCGGCGACTTAGATCGTCGTTTAGAGTGGCCATAGAGTTCTAATAAGAACTGTTTGTTTACTTTTGCAAGACCGGTTTCGGAAACAGAGTGGGTTTCCTTCGTCAGTTGCTTTTTGTTGCAGTGCTCAAGTGGCTGTGAGCAGTTGTGGCCAGGGCTCGCGAACGCGCAGCTTTTATACACTGAGTGAGACTGGTTATGGATAAACTGACCAATCAGAGATCCGTTACGCATGGTTACCGCGTCTTCTATTGTTCACGTCAAAGAAGAAGATGATGGCTGGTCGTATGCAAATCAAGGATCAAAAACAACTTTGAGTCAGTTTGTTAAGCAATTGTCAGAATACTGAAGAATTATCAGTAAACTTTTAATGTCAACAAGGTTGTGGCTAGTTCTGAACATCATGAGAGTTCAATAAAGCCTGATAGTGGAGTCTGGTTCATACGGTGGCAGTGTAAAGTTTTAAGTCAAAGTTTTGTGATATTGTCACTTGACCCTTACCGTTTATAACTCCAAAATGTTGTTGTTAAATGTGTGAAGGAATTTTAGCTCTGACCAGAAGGTCTTTAAGAGACTTGTCCTTCCTGTACGCGACAATTGGAGGTCAAGAATATATTTGACCGAGTCTATTGCTCTCAGTTATAAAGTGCCAGTGTTTCATAAGAATCTTTTTTAGGTTAGGCGTAGCTGGGTTGAAAGTCGTCATGAAAGGCAAAACACTTATGGATGGTTTTGTTTTGTTTTGTAGTGCCTCGTTTCGTGATGAGAATTTTATTTCGGTTAGAATATTTTCGGCGAGTTCTCTAGGATAACCTCGCACGAGTAAAGGAGTTAGAAATTCTAGCTCCCGTAACTCGAATGTTTCTTTAACCGAGTTTGTTCTCAGTAAACGCAAAGTTTCTCCTTTAATAAAACCCTTCTTAACACTAAGAGGGCGACTTGAAGAGAAGTGCGTATGTTGGAACGTTTCTGAAGGCTTGTAATGTGTTTCAACATCCAAAGTTTTGGCGGCGACTTAGATCGTCGTTTAGAGTGGCCATAGAGTTCTAATAAGAACTGTTTGTTTACTTTTGCAAGACCGGTTTCGGAAACAGAGTGGGTTTCCTTCGTCAGTTGCTTTTTGTTGCAGTGCTCAAGTGGCTGTGAGCAGTTGTGGCCAGGGCTCGCGAACGCGCAGCTTTTATACACTGAGTGAGACTGGTTATGGATAAACTGACCAATCAGAGATCCGTTACGCATGGTTACCGCGTCTTCTATTGTTCACGTCAAAGAAGAAGATGATGGCTGGTCGTATGCAAATCAAGGATCAAAAACAACTTTGAGTCAGTTTGTTAAGCAATTGTCAGAATACTGAAGAATTATCAGTAAACTTTTAATGTCAACAAGGTTGTGGCTAGTTCTGAACATCATGAGAGTTCAATAAAGCCTGATAGTGGAGTCTGGTTCATACGGTGGCAGTGTAAAGTTTTAAGTCAAAGTTTTGTGATATTGTCACTTGACCCTTACCGTTTATAACTCCAAAATGTTGTTGTTAAATGTGTGAAGGAATTTTAGCTCTGACCAGAAGGTCTTTAAGAGACTTGTCCTTCCTGTACGCGACAATTGGAGGTCAAGAATATATTTGACCGAGTCTATTGCTCTCAGTTATAAAGTGCCAGTGTTTCATAAGAATCTTTTTTAGGTTAGGCGTAGCTGGGTTGAAAGTCGTCATGAAAGGCAAAACACTTATGGATGGTTTTGTTTTGTTTTGTAGTGCCTCGTTTCGTGATGAGAATTTTATTTCGGTTAGAATATTTTCGGCGAGTTCTCTAGGATAACCTCGCACGAGTAAAGGAGTTAGAAATTCTAGCTCCCGTAACTCGAATGTTTCTTTAACCGAGTTTGTTCTCAGTAAACGCAAAGTTTCTCCTTTAATAAAACCCTTCTTAACACTAAGAGGGCGACTTGAAGAGAAGTGCGTATGTTGGAACGTTTCTGAAGGCTTGTAATGTGTTTCAACATCCAAAGTTTTGGCGGCGACTTAGATCGTCGTTTAGAGTGGCCATAGAGTTCTAATAAGAACTGTTTGTTTACTTTTGCAAGACCGGTTTCGGAAACAGAGTGGGTTTCCTTCGTCAGTTGCTTTTTGTTGCAGTGCTCAAGTGGCTGTGAGCAGTTGTGGCCAGGGCTCGCGAACGCGCAGCTTTTATACACTGAGTGAGACTGGTTATGGATAAACTGACCAATCAGAGATCCGTTACGCATGGTTACCGCGTCTTCTATTGTTCACGTCAAAGAAGAAGATGATGGCTGGTCGTATGCAAATCAAGGATCAAAAACAACTTTGAGTCAGTTTGTTAAGCAATTGTCAGAATACTGAAGAATTATCAGTAAACTTTTAATGTCAACAAGGTTGTGGCTAGTTCTGAACATCATGAGAGTTCAATAAAGCCTGATAGTGGAGTCTGGTTCATACGGTGGCAGTGTAAAGTTTTAAGTCAAAGTTTTGTGATATTGTCACTTGACCCTTACCGTTTATAACTCCAAAATGTTGTTGTTAAATGTGTGAAGGAATTTTAGCTCTGACCAGAAGGTCTTTAAGAGACTTGTCCTTCCTGTACGCGACAATTGGAGGTCAAGAATATATTTGACCGAGTCTATTGCTCTCAGTTATAAAGTGCCAGTGTTTCATAAGAATCTTTTTTAGGTTAGGCGTAGCTGGGTTGAAAGTCGTCATGAAAGGCAAAACACTTATGGATGGTTTTGTTTTGTTTTGTAGTGCCTCGTTTCGTGATGAGAATTTTATTTCGGTTAGAATATTTTCGGCGAGTTCTCTAGGATAACCTCGCACGAGTAAAGGAGTTAGAAATTCTAGCTCCCGTAACTCGAATGTTTCTTTAACCGAGTTTGTTCTCAGTAAACGCAAAGTTTCTCCTTTAATAAAACCCTTCTTAACACTAAGAGGGCGACTTGAAGAGAAGTGCGTATGTTGGAACGTTTCTGAAGGCTTGTAATGTGTTTCAACATCCAAAGTTTTGGCGGCGACTTAGATCGTCGTTTAGAGTGGCCATAGAGTTCTAATAAGAACTGTTTGTTTACTTTTGCAAGACCGGTTTCGGAAACAGAGTGGGTTTCCTTCGTCAGTTGCTTTTTGTTGCAGTGCTCAAGTGGCTGTGAGCAGTTGTGGCCAGGGCTCGCGAACGCGCAGCTTTTATACACTGAGTGAGACTGGTTATGGATAAACTGACCAATCAGAGATCCGTTACGCATGGTTACCGCGTCTTCTATTGTTCACGTCAAAGAAGAAGATGATGGCTGGTCGTATGCAAATCAAGGATCAAAAACAACTTTGAGTCAGTTTGTTAAGCAATTGTCAGAATACTGAAGAATTATCAGTAAACTTTTAATGTCAACAAGGTTGTGGCTAGTTCTGAACATCATGAGAGTTCAATAAAGCCTGATAGTGGAGTCTGGTTCATACGGTGGCAGTGTAAAGTTTTAAGTCAAAGTTTTGTGATATTGTCACTTGACCCTTACCGTTTATAACTCCAAAATGTTGTTGTTAAATGTGTGAAGGAATTTTAGCTCTGACCAGAAGGTCTTTAAGAGACTTGTCCTTCCTGTACGCGACAATTGGAGGTCAAGAATATATTTGACCGAGTCTATTGCTCTCAGTTATAAAGTGCCAGTGTTTCATAAGAATCTTTTTTAGGTTAGGCGTAGCTGGGTTGAAAGTCGTCATGAAAGGCAAAACACTTATGGATGGTTTTGTTTTGTTTTGTAGTGCCTCGTTTCGTGATGAGAATTTTATTTCGGTTAGAATATTTTCGGCGAGTTCTCTAGGATAACCTCGCACGAGTAAAGGAGTTAGAAATTCTAGCTCCCGTAACTCGAATGTTTCTTTAACCGAGTTTGTTCTCAGTAAACGCAAAGTTTCTCCTTTAATAAAACCCTTCTTAACACTAAGAGGGCGACTTGAAGAGAAGTGCGTATGTTGGAACGTTTCTGAAGGCTTGTAATGTGTTTCAACATCCAAAGTTTTGGCGGCGACTTAGATCGTCGTTTAGAGTGGCCATAGAGTTCTAATAAGAACTGTTTGTTTACTTTTGCAAGACCGGTTTCGGAAACAGAGTGGGTTTCCTTCGTCAGTTGCTTTTTGTTGCAGTGCTCAAGTGGCTGTGAGCAGTTGTGGCCAGGGCTCGCGAACGCGCAGCTTTTATACACTGAGTGAGACTGGTTATGGATAAACTGACCAATCAGAGATCCGTTACGCATGGTTACCGCGTCTTCTATTGTTCACGTCAAAGAAGAAGATGATGGCTGGTCGTATGCAAATCAAGGATCAAAAACAACTTTGAGTCAGTTTGTTAAGCAATTGTCAGAATACTGAAGAATTATCAGTAAACTTTTAATGTCAACAAGGTTGTGGCTAGTTCTGAACATCATGAGAGTTCAATAAAGCCTGATAGTGGAGTCTGGTTCATACGGTGGCAGTGTAAAGTTTTAAGTCAAAGTTTTGTGATATTGTCACTTGACCCTTACCGTTTATAACTCCAAAATGTTGTTGTTAAATGTGTGAAGGAATTTTAGCTCTGACCAGAAGGTCTTTAAGAGACTTGTCCTTCCTGTACGCGACAATTGGAGGTCAAGAATATATTTGACCGAGTCTATTGCTCTCAGTTATAAAGTGCCAGTGTTTCATAAGAATCTTTTTTAGGTTAGGCGTAGCTGGGTTGAAAGTCGTCATGAAAGGCAAAACACTTATGGATGGTTTTGTTTTGTTTTGTAGTGCCTCGTTTCGTGATGAGAATTTTATTTCGGTTAGAATATTTTCGGCGAGTTCTCTAGGATAACCTCGCACGAGTAAAGGAGTTAGAAATTCTAGCTCCCGTAACTCGAATGTTTCTTTAACCGAGTTTGTTCTCAGTAAACGCAAAGTTTCTCCTTTAATAAAACCCTTCTTAACACTAAGAGGGCGACTTGAAGAGAAGTGCGTATGTTGGAACGTTTCTGAAGGCTTGTAATGTGTTTCAACATCCAAAGTTTTGGCGGCGACTTAGATCGTCGTTTAGAGTGGCCATAGAGTTCTAATAAGAACTGTTTGTTTACTTTTGCAAGACCGGTTTCGGAAACAGAGTGGGTTTCCTTCGTCAGTTGCTTTTTGTTGCAGTGCTCAAGTGGCTGTGAGCAGTTGTGGCCAGGGCTCGCGAACGCGCAGCTTTTATACACTGAGTGAGACTGGTTATGGATAAACTGACCAATCAGAGATCCGTTACGCATGGTTACCGCGTCTTCTATTGTTCACGTCAAAGAAGAAGATGATGGCTGGTCGTATGCAAATCAAGGATCAAAAACAACTTTGAGTCAGTTTGTTAAGCAATTGTCAGAATACTGAAGAATTATCAGTAAACTTTTAATGTCAACAAGGTTGTGGCTAGTTCTGAACATCATGAGAGTTCAATAAAGCCTGATAGTGGAGTCTGGTTCATACGGTGGCAGTGTAAAGTTTTAAGTCAAAGTTTTGTGATATTGTCACTTGACCCTTACCGTTTATAACTCCAAAATGTTGTTGTTAAATGTGTGAAGGAATTTTAGCTCTGACCAGAAGGTCTTTAAGAGACTTGTCCTTCCTGTACGCGACAATTGGAGGTCAAGAATATATTTGACCGAGTCTATTGCTCTCAGTTATAAAGTGCCAGTGTTTCATAAGAATCTTTTTTAGGTTAGGCGTAGCTGGGTTGAAAGTCGTCATGAAAGGCAAAACACTTATGGATGGTTTTGTTTTGTTTTGTAGTGCCTCGTTTCGTGATGAGAATTTTATTTCGGTTAGAATATTTTCGGCGAGTTCTCTAGGATAACCTCGCACGAGTAAAGGAGTTAGAAATTCTAGCTCCCGTAACTCGAATGTTTCTTTAACCGAGTTTGTTCTCAGTAAACGCAAAGTTTCTCCTTTAATAAAACCCTTCTTAACACTAAGAGGGCGACTTGAAGAGAAGTGCGTATGTTGGAACGTTTCTGAAGGCTTGTAATGTGTTTCAACATCCAAAGTTTTGGCGGCGACTTAGATCGTCGTTTAGAGTGGCCATAGAGTTCTAATAAGAACTGTTTGTTTACTTTTGCAAGACCGGTTTCGGAAACAGAGTGGGTTTCCTTCGTCAGTTGCTTTTTGTTGCAGTGCTCAAGTGGCTGTGAGCAGTTGTGGCCAGGGCTCGCGAACGCGCAGCTTTTATACACTGAGTGAGACTGGTTATGGATAAACTGACCAATCAGAGATCCGTTACGCATGGTTACCGCGTCTTCTATTGTTCACGTCAAAGAAGAAGATGATAATAATAATAATAATAATAATCTTTATTTATATAGCGCCATTTCTACTAAAAAACCACCAGCGCTTAACAAAACTACTTATTATAAACAAATAAACATTACTTTACTAATATGATAATTTACTTTTATAAAAACGAATAATTGTAAGGAAAGCAGAGATTTAAAAAGAACGATTAAATAAAAAAGTCTTAACTCTACTTTTAAAGGTACGTAGACATGATATGGCTCTAATATGATCAGGTAAATTATTCCAAAGTATAGGTGCGATTACTGATGATGATGGTGCGATTACTGATGATGCGATTACTGATGATGGCTGGTCGTATGCAAATCAAGGATCAAAAACAACTTTGAGTCAGTTTGTTAAGCAATTGTCAGAATACTGAAGAATTATCAGTAAACTTTTAATGTCAACAAGGTTGTGGCTAGTTCTGAACATCATGAGAGTTCAATAAAGCCTGATAGTGGAGTCTGGTTCATACGGTGGCAGTGTAAAGTTTTAAGTCAAAGTTTTGTGATATTGTCACTTGACCCTTACCGTTTATAACTCCAAAATGTTGTTGTTAAATGTGTGAAGGAATTTTAGCTCTGACCAGAAGGTCTTTAAGAGACTTGTCCTTCCTGTACGCGACAATTGGAGGTCAAGAATATATTTGACCGAGTCTATTGCTCAACAGTCTAGGCTCAAAGATATATTTAATCAGCCACCGATTGTTTCTTATAGAAAGGAAAAATCGCTCAAGGACGTTCTTGTCCGCGCTAAAATTCCTTTAACAAAACAACAATCATAACAAGAACGAAGTACTTTCACTTCGAAGGAAATTTGCATATGATCACTGCTAACGACTCTTTATATTAATACACGCATTCCGACTGCGTAACAACAACAGAGTCAAAATAACCGATCATTAATTCTAGATCCGTTTTAGTTGATCTTTTTCCATTACGAACGTAGAAGCTGTGGACTCGTGGCCTTTATTTAAACCTTCATACGTGACAAACTAGAACCTAGTCTATGCACCGTTTACGTGATGGCAACGGTGAGATGGGCTTGGTGATGACAAAGTAGAACCTAGTCTATGCGCTGTTTATGTGATGGCGTCGTCGGGTTTTCTAGTTTTCAACCGCAATGAAGACGACGAAATATCACAAGGACATCAAAAGACACTTATTCTCTGTGTGGGCGAGTTAACTGATATCGTGTGGGCGAGTCATCTTCTGTGTGGGCGAGTTTGTTGTGGGCGAGTTTGCTTGTGGGCGAATTCACTGGTTACCCTACAAGGTAGAATATATCGTGGCTTCTCAGGTTCCTTACAGGGATATCAAGTAAGTAAAATAACTGATCTGCGAGACAATAGCGACTGGCGATATTGCGAGAAAACACAGTTTCATATAAGGGGCTTAAGAGCTCCCGAAACTGTTCCTCGTTTAGCTCTTTGGCCTTCTCGAAAAGTCATTCCGGGTTTTAGGATTTCCGGGTCTTGATTCCCGGCATTCCGGCATTCCGGGTTTCCGGTCCGGGTTTCCAGCATTCCTGCTTTTAAGGCCCGTTCAAACGGTCACGATAGTTGATGATAGTCGATGATAGTTTCAGCTATCTATCACTATCATTGACTATCATGTTTGCGATCAAACGGTCCATGATAGTTCATGATAGGATGTAAGTACCGGTATCGCGGAGGTCACGGGTTCGAATCCCGTTGAAGCCCTGATTTTTTTCAGGCTTCTTCTTTCCAGTTGCTTAAATTGGAACACTCACTGCGACGACCATTCTTCACTTTCATCTATAACCGCAGTTCATATGAATTATTTCATATATACTTACATCATTTCACTCCTCACGGGAAGATATGAACTCAACAAATTGACCTCGCTCCCAATGTGTGGCTTCATAGCTCAGTTGGTAGAGCATCGCACCGGTATCGCGGAGGTCACGGGTTCGAATCCCGTTGAAGCCCTGATTTTTTTCAGGCTTCTTCTTTCCAGTTGCTTAAATTGGAACACTCACTGCGAGGATCATTCTTCACTTTCATAGTTCATGATAGTTTGTCGAAATCACGCAATTTGCTAGCGTCGCTAACTAGTACCTAGTCTCCTACCGCGTGCGATTGTAAACAAATATGGCGGGGCTATGAATTTCGTGACGAAAATGGCTGTGTATCAGAATTTGTATTGACTTACCTCCAGTTCTTTCTTCGCTTTTCCAGTTACATCCCGATTGTGGTAGTCATCGCAAAAAATGTTCCACAAACATGACCGGGCCTCGTACTCATCTATCAGGTTGCATATCAAACTACCACTTCGCTTCTCGTTGACTGGTTTTTTAGATTTTTTCGCTTTTCTCACTTTCTCGCTTTCAGCGTCACTGTCGTCCGACTATTCGTCCAAATTATTGCTTTGTTGTTCTTCACAGGACGATGGCAATGCGATAGCCATTTTGCATTGAGCCCGCCTTGGTTACCCCCGCTGACCGAAAAACTATCGTGCACTATCATCCGCTCGGTCAAACGGAAAAAACTATCATGAACTATCATGTCGAATTTGAACATGTCCAAACTGCATGATAGTTGGTGATAGTTGATGATAGTGAATGATAGTTCGTGTTCAAACGTGCGTGATAGTTGAAACTATCATCGACTATCATCAACTATCATGACCGTTTGAACGGGCCTTTAGAACAAGTCGTACCCTATCATAACTTTGAATTGCCGCCGCGCCTTTCAAATTTAACGCATAACAGACATCGACATATGAAAGAAAGCTTTACCAATGTCGAAATAATTCCATTATAAGTACATACGATATTTCATGCTGGGTCCGTTGGTCTTCGGTATTCGCTCGTTTGTACTTGTTTCAGTTCTTTACCGAACTCGTTACGAAAAGGAACCATTACATTTGTGGTTTGATCTATGTTCCAGATGATAGATCTCGAATCCGTGTTTTAAAATGTCTATTTCCAGGCCTGGTCTATTTCTAGATGATCCGCTGTTATTTATCAGTTCTGACCGAGAAGAGCTATATTTATTTCGTTTCCTACAGAAAAAATAATTTCGTAGGGGGTCTTCGGTCTTCGGGTCTTCGTTTTCGAAACTACCTAAATAAATTAAAACATAACACAATTAAAAAGTAAAATAGATTCAGTTTCCTATATTTCAGGACGTTATAGAAGGTTAAAGTCGAAAGCTACTTGATACATAACTTTTTGCTTTGCCTTGTTTGTTTTGGGAGCAGAAACGAGCCTAACCTCGTTCCCAGGCTCTCTCTCCTTTGTCTCGCTTTGTCGCAGGGAGAGAGAGGCTGGGAACGAGACTGAGTAACGCCATGGACTTGTTAGGTGTTCGCGTCGAGGCAAGGTTAGTAATATTACTGTGCTTAATTATAATTCCTCCTCGTCTTAGATAGTTCTAGGAGACATTTCACGCGTTTATGAACTTGCTCTGTCCTCAGAGGTATGAGTGCTAGCGTCAGTGCAAAGATAGAAGGGAGTTGTAAATTATATTTCGTCAGGCATATGCATATGTTTGGATTTTGACCGCCAAAGGAATAGCGGTGTGCGACATAGTCAATTCGTTCCAAGTCATTTCGTTCCATCTTACGGTCACTTCGTTCCAAAAAATAGTCACTTCGTTCCGCAAATAGTCACTTCGTTCCACAAAATAGTCACTTCGTTCCACAGTATATTCACTAAGTTTTACTTTTTAGTTTCTCTTCAGGACTAAGGACTAAGGTATTGTAAGTCTGCCGTTTAATTGATGCAATTTGCCTGACGCTTTATGTGCGCCATTTTGAATGTTTGTGGAACCCAGTCTTTAACGTGTTCTGTAAGCTTATTTAGATAACTGTTGGTCATTGCTTTTATTTATTTGGTGGCTCCTAAAGGAGCCGTTTGTTTGTGTATCTGTTTATTAACATTTACTTTTCTCTGGGCCCGTTAAGATGGGAACAGGCTTTCAGTAAACGTTTCTCTGATCTTTCACTGGCGTTAAACTCGTCCCACAACTTGAAGATCTTTGCCTGCAGTTCGCGGTACGTGCGGCGCTGCATTCTCTTCAGTTTCTTCTCAGACACCAGGCGGATCTGGATGGCTGTCAGCATAGCCTCTCTGTGAAGTAGCTTGATGAGGAGGTACATTGACAGCTGGCCACGACCGGAAGCTCGGCGATTGAGGCCATGGTGCCAGCCCTCAATCTCGTTGTTCGTACGAATTGCATGTCTGAATACTGTC
The DNA here is from genome assembly GCA_964020085.1 of Micromussa lordhowensis. Lineage (NCBI taxonomy): Eukaryota > Metazoa > Cnidaria > Anthozoa > Scleractinia > Lobophylliidae > Micromussa > Micromussa lordhowensis. The sequence goes on along the minus strand of OZ026602.1, from coordinate 29,447,032 downwards.
CAGTCTGCTGGGCTCCAGGTGGATCCATGAATCCACGTGCTGGCTACATACTGAGTGAACTGCAGGAGCGGCTCCGTAGCTTCTCGCTGAAGTCTCTGGAACATTGTCTGTATTTCCGCTTCTGGGAGAAAGGGCAAGGCCATGATCTTTCTGATGAAGTTGTACGTCCCATGGTCATTGTGATATGCGGATTGAAGGCCGAGGTCCTGCACCTAGTAAACAAAGAAAAGAGAATATATATTAGTACATGAGTATACACATTCTTTCCCACTTTTCTTTTTTTCTTTCTCAGGTAGTCTGCCTTATGACATCTTCTTTTCTTTTTTTTTGGATGTTTTAAATTGCTGTATTACTTTTGCCATTGAATTGTAATAAATACATTTATGTCTGCATTCAAAAAGTTACTGAATATTCAACGTTACCGTGCTGTGAGTTGTTTTTGAACTTTAACTGCGAACTTTAACTGTTCTTGGATAACCTTACATTTATCTCACCTTTCTCCATAGGGCTTGCGTCCAATGGAAAACACATCCTTGCAGTTTCACATGGGGGAATACTTTTCTTAGGGCTGCCCAGGTCGCTTTTTCATCTGCTTCACTGCTGGGGCTGAGGGAAGGATCTCCAGGAGCTGTTTCAGTACCTCGCGGTAGTCGGCTTTCTTTCTCCTTGACATCAGCACGAAGAGGAGCGGCACTTGCTTAGCGTGGTCGTCCTTTCTCACGAAGGCATTGATGGTCATCAACTGTGTGAATGGATGGCGGCACAGCTTGAACGTGGCATCGATGTACCAAGACTTCGCACTGGCGAGAAACTGTAACTGTTGTTTGGTGGCGAACATCAGGTGCCTCTGACTCCGGACTCTGACATCTGCTCGCAGGAACTCGGGCGGGATGAACCCTTCAGCAAGTTCAAAGTCCAAGTCCAAGGGATCTTTTGGTCGGAGTTTCTGGCGGCGTCTGTTGGCTGCTCGGGCTATGTACTCCGGCCTCGGTAGACTCGGACACGGGACGTCTTGTAAGTCTTCTAAGTTTGGTCGTACAGTCATTGATGACCTCGAAGGTAACAGCAAAGGACTGGTGCATTGGACTCTCTGCAGCTGGTGGGTCAGCTATGGAAGACTCGTCCAAGTCAGGATCAGAAGCTAACTCGAAGGCTGACAGATCGGCTATAGATGACTCATCGAAGGCAGGTTCTGCGACGGAGTCGGCTTCAGGATCAAATGGTAGGTCCGATTCGCTGAAGAGGATTGGCGTACTTTCAGCCTGAGGAACGTCACAGGTAGAACAGAGCCAGTCGATCGAAGAACCGGTTTTAACGGCGCTTCGGTAGGAAGACTGCGATACGCCCGTCTCGCAGGTACGGTGTTGCCAGCGGAGACAACTATCGCATTGGAGACCTTCTTGCCGGGGTCGAACTTGTTGTTTTGCAAAAAATGCACTTCAAAGACATCCTGAATGAATCGATCGCGGTTTGAAGAATTTTTGAACAGTTGGTGTGGCTGATTAAGCGAATATGAGTTACCCGAAACAAAGTGGTCCTTTTATACCCAGGCCCAGGATCGAAAATCAAACTTCGAAGAAAACGAGCGATTTGATTGGGCGGACAGTCAATGAGAGGTCAATTAGCACGGTATTGTTTGTTTGCTTGAAAGAAAAACTCTCACCTACAATTAGCATATGTTCACACATCGCGCGTGGTTTTGAAGGTGAGAAAAATAACGATTTTTGCGCGTGGGTTAGGGTGAGATTTCAAAAAAAACAGAAAGCTTAGCGCGGTTTAGAGTTTTCACTCCATTAAATCATGAAACGGTCGTTTTTTACACGCGTGAGTAGACAGTTGAAACAAAGTCGCGCGTTAATGTCAAACAACTGTTGTTTGCTTGTTAATTAAAAAAACGTCCCAACTCTGTGCGTTGATGTCAAACAACTGTTTGTTTGCTTGTAAATTAAAAAGCATCTCAACTCTGTTCACGCGTGTGGTGCTAGCAATAAGATCGCAAGTGTACGATGTGCTCATATGATGGGGGGTTGGGGCGAATGCTAAAACGGGTATTTGAATTGCGCAACAAGGCCAGTTGTATTCGCTAATATGTTTAACTACTATTTGTTGATGGGTATTTGAATCCCACAACAAGGCGAGTTGTATTCGCTGTTATGTTCTAACTTCTATTTGCTTATGGAACGAAGTGACTGTTTCGTGGAACGAAGTGACTATTTTTTGGAACGAAGTGACCGTAAGATGGAACGAAATGACTTGGAACGAATTGACTATGGAACGAAGTGACCGGATACCTTGCAGACTGCAGACTGCAGACTACAGACTACATTTAGGTCTAAATAGCACTCTGGTTAGCCTGAATAACACTCAGGTTAGCCTGAATAGCACTCAGGTTAGCCTGTTTACGGTTAGGTATTGGTAATGGAAATGGAATACAATATTTTAGTGAAAAAGTCTACAGTCTGCAGTCTGCAAGTGTCGCACACCGAAGGAATAGTTATTTAGTATTGCAGTGAGTTTCTTGACTGCTTTGCAGCATATTCCTATCAGTGTAATATTATGATAAAACTAGGTTTTTCTTAATTGCAGGTTACAAACGGTGGAACTACCGAGTTTCGAACTGGCAGTTTAGACTTTAGAAAACTGACGGCTGGTGACGCAAGAATACTTCGATGCATGCAAGGTAAGTTTATTTAAAAGCAGAAAGACACTTAGATGCTGTCAGTCTGCACCATCGTTCAGAGAACCATTTCTCAGATTAACTTTGTTGTTGTGTTCCTGGGATTTCAATCGAGGCTTCAGATTTTAGATGTTCATGTATGGCACTCACTTGCTCCAACAACACTCCTTTTCTCTCATATTCAAGTTTGTAGTCATTGTAGGGGCACACATTGAAACCCCTTCACCCTCAGCTTGTGACAACCCTTGTAACGTGGTCAAAAATTTGTTTATGTGGTGCACCTTTACATCTCCATATTTAGCTGGCCTTGGATCGAAATTAATCACAGACAAAATGGCTTGCTTTTCTTTACAGGATATTTATGCACTTATCATTGGCTTTCCCGGGGGTTGACCCCCGGGACACCCCTGGGGATTTGTTTTAACGATCAAACAAAAACCTACTAAATCCCTGGGGAATAGGGCATAAAAGTCACGCCAAATTCTCCTCCCCAGGAGCTTAGGAGCCAGAATACCTTCATTTTTCTTTATACACTGTATCTTTGCAGTAATAACAGATATATCTGTCTATTTTTTTTTTGCTCTCCTTGCACTAATCTTGACGACAGTCTTCCTGGAGTATTGCTTTCCTCTTGAGGAGTTGATGGCGACCAGTTTTCGTTTCCCACTGCGCAAATAAATGTGCTTCCAGGATCGAATGCACTAAAAGTGTCTTCGTCAATTTCAGTTCCATCATCTTCGGTATATACTATCACCTCTTTCTCGTCACTTATTTCAAGTTTTCTTTTAGCTAGCGATTTTAATAAAATATCAAGAAGACATATAAATATATGAAAGTACAACTAGCTTACGGTATTTTTGTTATATAAGCTTAAAGCTTATTAAAACTCGCACATACTCGTTTTAAAATATTAAAAATGTATGTTCGGAAACGACGAAATCTGATGAAATGGAATTTAGCTCACCTTTCACAACGAATTCATCGAAACTGTCGGGAATAACAGACTTTCTTTTTCTTCGTAAAACATCCCAGGCTTTGTACAACGGCATGATGAAGAACAAACGTGCAACAGATCCAAGAAATGGAATACAAATGGCGGCAAGCTGTTCATCCGGGATTTGAAAACCATGTACCGCTGACCAATGGTGACCAAATCCTGGGGGTGCATCCCTGGAGTCTGAAGCGTTCATTTCCAAAACCAAACAATGTCCCCCACCCCACGCGCCCAAAAAATTGTCAAAAATGTACCATTCCCTGCGTGTTCCTGGGGGTTCCCCGTGGGTGTCCCGGGGGTCATCCTGGTTCACTGTGTCCATCACATCTTGTGTAGAAACCTAAATCCATGTACTTTCTTCCATTTTTCGTTGGTTTACTGGTCAGTATGTTAGTGATGTCTTCTATATCATTAAGATTTGGAAGCGATCAAGTGCATAGTAATACATGTGGCAATAGTTAAAAGAGAGCAGTAATGTTATAAGATGGAAAAGCATGCCAGCTTGTCAACGGAATAAATGGTAGAGAAATTGAGCTACAATTTTCTTGTAACTCCAGACTTTCATGAAGAACCTTGGCAGTGAACTGTTTACCAGTGTCATTGCTTCCATGGAGTTAACAAATAGATTCCATGTTGTTGTTCATCTGTCCAGTAATAGACGAGGTCAAAATGTGGTAAGGTTTCAGTCTAATTCCGTCGTGTTAATTTCAAGAAGCGATGTTCCTTTCATTACACCAACCTGTGAAAACAAATATTTTTAGACTAAGAAAAGTTGAATTTTTGAAATAAATTTTAAATCTCACAAACGTCTTGCTTATTGAGTTTGTTAATACGAAGTAAAGCACTGGGTCCATGCTTTGGAATAGTTTCACGACCCATTTTGTGTTTCGTTTAGTCGCGACGGACTGCGACTGCTCAAGTATATTTTCAAGGTTATCTTCCACAAAGAAACAAGACTTTTGTTCCTCTTGTTTCTTGTCCAAAGTCACTGCCTGAGCAAGACCTTCTTCTATGTCATCCTTCAACCAGTCGGGTAAACTGTCCTCTAAATTTTCAAAAATGTCAGTCATTTTGATTTAAAAAAAGCGAGGGAAAAATGTCAATCGTGCATCTGTCCTTCAATAGATCATAGGCAAGAACTAATTGAAATGCGAGAACAACTTGGCTTATACTACAGGCCAAGAAATTTCTCAAATGCGATTGGCTAAGACCAGTAGTATTTCTGCCAAATTTGAAATACTTACATGTAAAAATTTCAGTTTCCATGGAAACCTAAATGATCGAAACAATATGGCGGAAAGGTTTTCAAAATTCTGTGGAAAAAACTGCAAGAGCTAAAGGAAATTACCAAGATATGGAAACAGCAAAGAATGTACAAAGATCTAGGTCACTGTTTCGTCGATTTAAGGTGGAAGGCAAAGGATACAGTCCTGATATTTTCAGTGAGCTGCAACGCGAACCAACTCAGTTGACGAAGTTCGGTGCATAGCTTTATCGTCGAGCGCTCTTTTAACTGTTATCGAAGAAGGTGAGAGAACGAAAAACGGTTTCTTTCAGTCTTTATTCAACAGTTCAGAAGCACAGGCAACCAAAAGTAAACGTCGTCCGCTGGAAACTATTTTCCGCTGCTGTGGTGACCAAAGAAACAATAAATAGCCAACAATTTTCACGGCCTGTTGCTTAAATGAAAGCCCAAAGTCCAAGTTCCACACAAGCAGAATCGGTAAAACAATCTATTGATAAACTTCGACTGACGATTAGGCTGTTCAAAATGTACCCTTCAAAAGATATTTACAGGTAAGTACTGTTTCATCGCAGTTGAAGCGAAAATCATTTGAACATGTGTGACCTTTGTGCGATCACATGTTTGATCACATGTTGTAGTAAAACCAATCACTCGCGCGTGACTAAACAGCGTTACAAGATGCGAAATTTCTTTGCCTTGTAGTATAAACAAAAAATAGCACGGTTTCTTCGGGGTATTTGGTATAAATACCGGCTCGTGATATTTCAAAACTCTCCAAATATCACTCGCCGCGGCGGCTCGTGATATTTTGGCGAATTTTGAAATATCACTCGCGGTATTTATCCCAAATACCCCTAGAAACCGTGCTATTTCCTATACTTATTATATAATGCGTGATGATTCCTAGTCTTTATGCAGTCACAGTCAAATTTCAAGACATTTAATGTAAAGGAGTTTTACTCTAGAATTTGTCATAAAAATTACAAAAGCATGTCAGAAAGTGGATCTTTTATTGATTAATAGCTAATTGAAGGGTTGTTTGACTATAAGGTCGTTAATAGTGCTCTTGACAATTTGTTGGTTATTACAAGAGAGATCTTTGTCAACTTTAGCATAAAAAGAGGTGTCGGAAAGGTGCTGCAAAGCTTCTTTGTGGTAGAGGTCAGCCCACCAAACAAACAAAGCACCATCTTTGTCAGCTGTTTTGACAATCATGTCTGTGTGCTTACTAAGATTTTCTAGCACTGCCCTTTCTTCGGAAGAAAGGTTGGAAAATTTGGTGTTATGATTGCAAATGTACTTGCTTGAAGGGATTTTAGGTCGTTGGGCAGTATAGTTTGCATGGCTTCAGCAGAACCTTCATTCTTCAAGCTGCTGTTTAAGGCTAAATCAAAGTAAATCACCAGAATCAAATATATCATCACCCATGTGTTATTGATACTCAACAAGGTAACATGTTGTAAACCAGTATCAATTCTACCAATCTAAATTGTCCATATTGATTACCAATACGTTCAGAATGGAAATGGAAAATTATCATGTTCAGAAAGGTTCCATTAACCATTAGATAGCCACAAAAAAAAACTCTTACTCAACATTATCGGTCAAAAGAAAGGTAAACATCAAATTGAATTATATTTATGAATAAACTAACTGTATGCCGCAGAAATGTCCAGTTAAAAGAAAATAAGGGCATTGTTTGCTGGTGCAAACCGCAACATAATGTAAAAAAGTAGTGAACATGCCACTTGCCTGAAGAAAGCTTAAAACTGTAGGTTCCATCATTAGCCTAGAAAAACCCGAGGATGGCAATCATAGTTATTCACATGTTCTCTTTACAGTTTGAAAGAATAGACTAAAGGTCAATAATACAAGATAAATTATAGTTAGGAATTTTAAAACCATTGTAATTATGTATATATATTTTGGGAAGACATGCTAATGTCTGACCTATGTAACTGGGAAGTGTGGTAGGCCGGAGGCAGGATGGCTGGATGTTATATAGCTATGCAAAATATGCTACTGAGAGGAGTGGGGTGGGGTAATTGTGACCAAAAAAAAATTATCCAAGCTACTTTTTGAGCAAAAATACATACTAAAATATTGGTCCAAAAATATTTAAATTCATGCTTAAGTGGAATTACCCACCCTCCCTTATAAACCCCTGAAAGGGCAAATATTGCCCCTAAGAAGATGTATAGCTTTCTAAAAGCAAGTTGTTTCTGGTTGTGTAGCTGTTTAGGAGGAAGTTCTTTGTGTGACGTTAAACATGAGTATTTCTTCATTTCAATTTGGTTAAACATCAGACCGTCAGACTGGGGATTAATGACTTTGATCGCGTGTGTGATCGAACAATTATGTGACTTTGAGAGAACCTTGAAGCATACTTGAGCAAACCTGAACAAACTGAATATAATACCTTGAGCTAATCAATAATTATTTTGATTACTTCTTAGAGAATGGTTTCACTGGAATCGGTTCTGGGCACCTGAATCTGTCCTTAATTTGGACAAAGCAAAGCTGAACTGTAGTTTACAACAATATGTACAGACTTATTGTTGGCATGCATTGCGTTTATTTAGTGGAAAGGTTGTCAAGGAAGTTGTCAAGTTGTTCCTGTTGCCGTCTCGCCAAAAAAGAGAGACTGGGAGAGGCTGCAAGGAGCTTGAAATACTAAAAAAGCTCTGATGGGGGTGTTAATTTCTGAATGAGGGCAATCTTTAGCTCTTCTTGACCATTGGCAAGAAACTTTACAGAGGGAATGTAGTCATAACATGACCATTGTACACATCCCTTACCTGAAGTTTCAGCAGGAAAAAGTTTGAAGAAAGCTACACCACATTGGTCGCATTCTGTTTGTAGGTACTTGATGCTGTGGAATGAAGCACCTTCTGGTTCAGGGCACATGGTTGACACCACCGCTTCATTTCACTGCTTCCTGATATTTTCGCAACCGCACCCAGACTTCTCCAGGGTGGTGCTTTATTGTGACTTGTTCATTTTCTCCTTTTTGCTCGCCCCACCCAAAATTCATCCAATGAATGTCTCTTGGCAAGACTTTCTCCCCGTCATTGTCCCTTTCTTCAATTGTATGAACGCAGTCGTCTGGAACAAATACCTCTGTTGTGTTTTTTTTCTTTTTTCAATTTGGGCAAAGTCTGTATCATTTTCAAATGAAGTGTGCCGTCTTTTTAAAAATATGTGGTTGATGCGGTGGTTCATACCACTGTAGTAAGGGTTTCTGACCTCTTTGTGCAAATGTCAGTTTTGCTATAGCTCCGGATGCTGGCTTCATTTTTATGTCCGCTTATGGCCATAATATGCCTTGCTTCAAAACCTGACTTGTCAAGGAATGTGACAGCTGTCGCCCTGATTGAATGGTTTGTGTAACACTTGCAAAGTTTTGCTTCTCGCAACATGTTTTTCATTTTCTAACCAAGTGTACCCTCTGCGACCACCATGTTGTCATACTAAACATCCTCAGAAGTAGAGACATTTTTCTTGGGGTGCAGGTGTCATAATTTTGTTGAAATAGCTGAAAATGAGTTCGGTAGGGCAACTTCAGGCAGAGATGATAGGTCAATCTGGGTTGTCAGGTTTGTGAATTTAAGGTGAAAAGTAGATACACGGGGCTCTCGCAGTGGTAATGATGAGATTGGTAGCAGTGGCTGGCAATTCTTGTTTGACTATAAGGTGGTTAGTAGTTCTCTTGACAATTTGTTGCTTATTACAAGAGAGATCTTTGTCAACTTCGGCATAAAAAGAGGTGTCGGAAAGGTGCTGCAAAGCTTCTTTGTGGTAGAGGTCAGCCCACCAAACAAACAAAGCACCATCTTTGTCAGCTGCTTTGACAATAATGTCTGTGGGCTTACTAAGATTTTCTAGCACTGCCCTTTCTTCGGAAGAAAGGTTGGAAAATTTGGTGTTATGATTGCAAATGTACTTGCTTGAAGGGATTTTAGAAGGTCGTTGGGCAGTATAGTTTGCATGGCTTCAGCAGAACCTTCATTTTTCATTCTTCAAGTGTTTCTTTAGCTGCTGTTTAAGGCTAAATCAAAGTAAATCACCAGAGTCATCTATCATCAGCCCTGTGTTATTGATACTCAACAAGGTAACATGTTGTAAAACAGTATAAATTCTACCAATCTAAATTGTTCATATTGATTACCAATACCTTCAGAATGGAAATGGAAAATTATCATGTTCAGAGAGGTTCCATTAACCATTAGATAACCACAAAAAAACTCTTACTCAACATTATCGGTCAAAAGAAAGGTAAACATCAAATTGAATTATATTTATGAATAAACTCACCGTATGCCGCAGAAATGTCCAGTTAAAAGAAAATAAGGGCATTGTTTGATGGTGCAAACCGCAACATAATGTAAAAAAAGTAGTGAACATGCCACTTGCCTGAAGAAAGCTTAAAACTGTGGGTTCCATCATTACCCTAGAAAAACCCGAGGATGGTAATCATAGTTATTCACATGTTCTCATTACAGTTTGAAAGAATAGACTAAAGGTCAATAATACAAGATAAATTATAGTTAGGAATTTTAAAATCATTATAATTAGGTATATATATTTTGGGAAGACATGCTAATGTCTGACCTATGTAACTGGGAAGTGTGGTAGGCCGGAGGCAGGATGGCTGGTTGTTATAAAGGTATGCAAAATATGCTACTGAGAGGAGTGGGGTGGGGTAATTGTTACCAAAAAGAATTATCCAAGCTGCTTTTTGAGAAAAAAGTACATACTAAAATATTGGTCCAAAAATATTTAAATTCATGCTTAAGTGGAATTACCCACCCTCTCTTATGAACCCCTGAAAGGGCAAATATTGCCCCTAAGAATATGGCAAAGCTTTCTAAAAGCAAGTTGTTTCTGGTTGTGTAGCTGTGTAGGAGGAAGTTCTTTGTGTGACGTTAAACATGAGTATTTCTTCATTTCAATTTGGTTAAACATATATACACCTTCCATCAGACCAGGGATTAATGACTTTGATCGCGTGTGTGATCTAACGATTATGTGACTTTGAGAGAACCTTGAAGCATACTTGAGCAAACCTGAACAAACTGAATATAATACTTTGAGCTAATCGATAATTATTTTGATTACCGTAATTTCCGACTGTTTACCCGCACTGCAGATTACCCGCAGCAGTGTATTTTTTTCATAAGGGGAAAAAAAGTTCAACAGATTACCCGCAGTGGCCGATTACCCGCACCCCCAAACAAAACAAAATCATGCTACTGTATTACCGGGGTAAGAACTGACAAACTTGGAGCGATGAATATTCTGTGTTGTTGTTTACAAAGGAAAAGAACGACCTAAATATTGAATGTATTAACGCTAAGACTCAATAGAATATGAGTTGAAGGCCAGAATCTTTACGATTGATTATCGAGTGCCATTTTGATAGGTTGAGAGAAATTTGGGGTGAGTGTTAATTAAAGTGCACCTAACCGCAAAATATTTTTTTCGCTTAAATGACTCTTTGCACCTGTTTGAAACGCATTGCGCCTTTTTGCCCTTTTCTAGCCCTTTTCTTGACTTTTTAGAGGCGGTAAAAGTTAAGAAATCTGGCCATTGTCTGTTCTACGACCGAGCAAGTAAGGGGAATGGGTTTATTCCTGGGTTGACGTCATAAACTTCTTTACATGCACGTTTACAAAGACTTAATGCGATGCAAATCAGTCTGTGACGTCAACCCAGGAATAGACCCATGCCCCTTACTAGCTCGGTCGTGCAACAGATGATGGCTAGATTTCGTAACTTTTACAGCCCATAAAAAAGTAAAGATTTAGTTTCAAAAGGTGCACTGTGTTTCGAACAGGTGCAAAGATTTATTTGAGCGAAAAAAATATTTTGGGGTTAGGTGCACTTTAAAAATACCTGATGGGGTGGTGGTTAGGCATACCCAGGAGCGAAAGACAGAAACGACAACAGGTTTTAATAACTAGTAGAAAAACATTTAATGTACCGGTACTTGCAAAAACAATTTTAACATTGTCATCCTTGAAACAGTTCAACTCAAAATGTGTCTTTTTTAAAATACAAAGATGTGACTGTAATAGTAATTGTATACATTTAAGCTAATGGTAAACGAATTTAAAATATTGTAATTCTCGAAATGTGACTGTAACAGTCAATGACTTCAGTTCCATAAAAAGTCAATGAGTTCATTCCTAATCAGTTTAAAATCCATCAAAATCTTCATCTTCAGTGTCACTATTGAATAAGTCAATGAAATGGGCATCACGAACGGGATCTAAAGTGGCTGAAGATTCCATTTGCTCATCATCACTGGACGCATCACTTTCTTCACCTTCAGAATCACCCAGAAGATTTGTGATTCCTGCCTTTTTGAAGCCGTTAGTAATTGAGGTGACTTTCACTGCCCTCCAAGCGCGTATCACCCAGTTGCAGACTTCTTTATGAGTGTCCCATCGCATTTTTCCGGTTGCGGTGAAGGTGTGGATTCCTTCTGACATCCACTTCTCCCACTCCTCGCGAATATGATTTTTAAGTGATCGATTAACTGAAATGTCCAGCGGCTGTAGTTTCTTTGTAAAGGCTGGTTCACACTTTGACATAAGCATAAGCATAAGCATAAACATAAGCATAAGAAAAATGTGTGAACCGGGGTTACATGAGCATAAGCGTAAGAATGGCTATTGCGCAGGCGCAGTTCACCTCATACGTATCAAAAATGGCGGAAAACGAAGTCGAAATTGGATTGTTGCTACTGTTAAGCCACAGAAATCGAAGAAGATTGCTTATGCAAAGACAAACTCCAAAAAATCCGAGAAAGGTCTGGATAAGAGACATTTTTATGAACAGAAAGACACAAGGCGATTATTATAACCTTGTGCAAGAATTAAAACTGGGAGACAGAGAGTTTTATTTCAGGTAAGCTTACTTGTAAGGGGGAATATTACTATGTGTATGGTTGGTTTACAACGTTACATGTTGTGTACAACAATTTAGGAGACTAAGTGCTTCAAGGGAAATGAATTCTTGCAAATTTTTCGGGAAAGGAGGAATCAGAGAAGGCAAGACAACAGTGAAATAATGATTAATATAGAAACTTTGTAAGTTAATTCCATCCATTCATCTATGCTTATTCTCTTATCCATTGCACAACTAGCTAACCTAAGCTTAAACTATGTTTTTTAGGTTAGTAACAGAAATTTGCTTGAGCCTAAAAACGTATCATAACATCTGGTCTTCTTTACATTCAATTTGATAGATACATGCGAATGTCTGCAGAGACATTTGAGCAACTACTTACCATGGTAGGTCCTATAATCTCCAAGAAAGATACCTGCATGCGAGAGGTAATTGGGGCTGCAGAACGTTTATCCCTAACAATCCATTACCTTGCTGAAGGGGCAAGTCAGCAATCAATGTCATTTCAGTATCGTATTGGTCGTTCAACAATCTCAGGAATTATCCATGAAACTTGCCAAGCAATTTGGGAAGCTCTTCATGAGGTATATCTCAAACCACCATCAAACAAAAATGATTGGAAAGAGATATCGAAAGAGTTTGAAGAATTATGGAACTTTCCACATTGCCTGGGAGCGATAGATGGAAAGCATGTCTCAATACAGTGTCCTCTGAAGAGTGGGTCATTGTATTACTATTACAAGGGCTATTTTAGTATTGTACTGCTAGCTGTTTGTGATGCACACTACGCCTTCACATTCACGGACATAGGTAGTTATGGGAGTACTAGGACGCGTTCCATTTGACCAAAAATCCCGGTTTGAATTTCCGAAATTTTCGTATGTTGAATGGAACGGTATTTTCCACCGGGCCGAACCGATCTTGTTCTATTCCCGCTTGAGCACATTTCCCACCAAGAATTACTCGAGAAAATACTGCGGGATCGTGATGAAGTGGCTGTCTTAAGTGCCGTATTAAGCTGCTCCGTGTGGAGAAGTTTAAAAAGCATTCAGAATTCAACTCTTCCTTGATATTTATGAGAGAAACTTACGAACTTTTCTTGCGAAAGAGTATGCAAACTGGGCGAACTGACCCACAGGAAATTCCGGCGGAACGACCAGTCCACAATTTTCCAGGCAATCAGATCCTAACGTTTTCGTTTCGATCAAGAACAGGCTCTGGGCTCGAACCGTGGAAGATCATTTTGCATCCAGTGTAGTGTCGACTCGACAGACTTACTCGCCGCCATCTTGTAGCTTTTCACGACTAAAGAAACTGGGGTCGATTCGAACCGGGTAGAAATGCCAAATGGAACAGGAAATTTCCGGAATTTCCAAATTTCCAGAAAAAAGGACAACCTCCGGAGGTTGTCCACAATTTTCGAAACGAATTTCCAGAAACGTTCTGTTCCATTTGATTTTGTACCGGGATTTCCGGAAATTTTGGTCAAATGGATCGCGCCCCTAATGACAGCAGTATTTTCAACAACACTGATATATTTAGAGCTGCTGAATCTGGAGCACTGGATTTCCCTGATGCTGAACAACTTGATGGTTTTACCGATGACCGAATCCCTTATTTCTTTGTTGGAGATGAGGCATTTGCATTAAAAACCTGGATGCAACGGCCATATCCTGGAAAAAAGTTGTTGGAGGCAAACAGAATCTTCAACTATCGCCTCTCAAGGGCAAGGCGTACAATTGAAAATTCCTTTGGTATTCTTGTAGCCAGGTGGCGTATCTATCACTGCCCTATTCAAACATCAGTACAAACAGCTGAGAATATTGTTAAGGCAACTGTTTGCCTACACAATTACCTTAGACAGACAAACACTGCGTCATATTGTCCATCAGGTTTTTTGGATAGTGAGGACAGTACAGGACAAATAAAACCGGGAGAGTGGCGACAAATTGTAGCACAATGTGGCTCAAATGGTGCATTGAAATCACTTGCATCTGCTAGAGGAGCAAGGCATCCAAAAGATGCAATGAAAACTCGTGAAATTCTGAAAGAATATGTTAATGCAGATTGTGGATCAGTTTCATGGCAGTGGGATTATGTAAGAAGTAGAGGCAATGTACTTTCACAAGCATGATGGTATCATTGTATAACTAATTCAGAAACAGAAAGTTCTCTTAGGTACTTGGTGGTCACTAGCATTAACTTATAAGTACACACTTTCAAAAGCCTTTTTTTTAGCTACATAAGCATACACATAAAAACATACATGCAGACTCCAACAGTGCTTTCAGGTTAACTACCTTGGTGTCAAAGGGGGTTATTTAACCGTGAGTCACTTGTGTACACAAATTCTCATGTCTTATGCCTATACAGCTAGTGTCAGCCATCCCAGAACACTGATCATGCTAGCTTTTTGTTATGATGAACTAAGAACTTTTTATTCTTAAAATACAGAAGAATAACAAGTAAATGTCAGGTGCTGAATTTAATGAACGTCTCATGTATACAAACATTGTAGTCTTTTTTTCTAATGAGAGAAAGATACTTGTAAGAAATTAAGTACAGTATTCAATCAGATTTCAATTTCGATCATACAGGTAGTTTATGATTTTGTTGACAAGTAAATGTTAGAAATTGAACAACAAACTGTAAACTGTGAAGGCTGTAACTTACAATGTCGTTTTGTTACTATGACATCAAACATAAAAGATTTTTTAAACCATGTTCTACAAACTGTACTTGGAGGTCATTGAACCTTTATCAAAGATATCACAACATTAATTTATTAAAACAAAAAGATAGAATAATTTTTTCTCAAATGACTTTCTGTGAATTGTTGAAGTCATGTTTGCTTATACTTGTTGAAAAAATAGCCAGCTGGATAATTAGGTATACCATAATCTAATCCTTGTGATACTTCAGTGTTTGCTGAAGTAGCACCTGTTGGAGGATGATACTCATTTCTTGCATCAGGCCCTACTGTGTTAAGCATGTAATAGGAGGGCTGGGTTTCAGTTGAGTTGTGTGCCAATAAGTGCTTATATACTAGGCTCTGTATTTCCATCTTGACCATTAATTTAACTTCTGGTTTAAGTTGCTTTATTTGTGTAACCAGCAATTCACCAAACAGTACATCCTCATCTTTCAGTGTTGTCTGCTCCTTGCGTTTCAAGCTTTCCCCAATGGCTTTGAAGGCATCAAGTTCAGCCTCTTGAAGTCTTTCACTCAGGTCATTTCTGGCCTTCCTTTTCTTTCCTTTTACAAGCTTCCTGTTGAGACAAATTAGAAAAAAAGAAGAAAAGAAAAGATTGTAAAACTACCCAAATTTATACTTTATTAAGCTTTCAGTATTTAGCCAGACACTTTTTTATCAAATCAAGAAGCTGTTTTACAGATGTAATGAAAAATAATAAATGCCTACCAGAAAATAGTTACAGTTCTTTGATAAAAAATTGTGAATGTAGAGTATGTATGATTGTATAGTATATTCACCAATTAAGAGATGGCTCCTTCACACCACTGCTGCTCGTGTCACTTGGTGTATCTGGTCTTTCGTCATCGCCATCTTCCTGGTTTTCGTTGTCAGAATCAACATTTATCACATAGTTGGATGAGGTTTTTCTAGGCTGCACATAGGGATCAAGCCAGCTCAAAAATGAATACATTTCTGAAGCTTCCACTTTAGCTTCCCTTACTTCATCTGTTGAAGTCCCAGAGACTTTTTTGCCCTCAATTTTCTTCTTGTCTCTACTGTATTTGTTTCTTAAGTACTGGAATAGTTTGGAGGCCTCATCTCCTAAAATGTTCAGTACAAAATAAGCTTAAATATAACTATTAATTACTGGGTTTGGGGCTATGATGATTTTTGAGGAGGGAGCCATCAATTTTCATTCAATCAACTGGAAAAAGAAATTGTGTTGAACAATCAGTTTCTTGGGTAGCTTAAATTGAAATTATCAGGGTAAGTTATTGGAGATTATAGAAAGTTTTATAATGTCCACTCCCCCATAACAAACGAATAAAAAATATTTGTGTAAAAGGACACAATACATATCACAGTGTATATGTAATTCAATAACTTCAATTGTATTAATATTTGACTTTGTTCTATTGTATCATATTGTTAAGATTGTTAACCCCGAGGCGAATTTAATAAGCTGTCAAAACAATGCAACGTGCATCACTTACCATTCTGTAATCCAACCTCCTTTGCTACATCACTCCAAGCCAACATTTTCTTGTTTTTGTCCTTAAAGTCTGGGGATGTTTTGTCATATAAACACGGATATTTGCGGACCGATTCGGCGAGCTTTTCGTTTAGCTGTGTCGGCATGTTTTCAGCTGTCAGAGCGGGCCTGGATTTTATTTTTGGTGTATTCCGCTGACAAGAAAACTCTTATGCTTATGCTTATGCTTATGTACTGCCCGGTTCACACTCAAGGATTCACAACATAAGCATAAGCATAAGCATACGAAAATGGAAAAAGTTCCATTCCTTGTGCTTATGCTTATGCTTATGCTTATGTAACCCCGGTTCACACCTATTTTTCTTATGCTTATGTTTATGCTTATGCTTATGCTTATGTCAAAGTGTGAACCAGCCTTAAGGCCTCCAGGAATTACTGCGGTGGTTGTTTTGTTTTCTGTTTTAAAATTGTTCCGAACTCCCTTGTCAATGTGTGCACTGAAGCTATCGAAGATGAGCAAAGAGGTTCTATCGAAGAAGGACACGGGTCTTGCTCACCAAACTTCTTCTTGTCACCTTCTCCTCCCAGTCATTTGGCAGCTTCTGGCCCACAGTAGTTTTGGAACGCACAGAAAGTCTATTTTGCCGCATGAATCTGCTACACCAGCTCGGACCACCAACAAATTGAGCAACATTCATTTGCTTTGCCAATTCATTTGCCTTCAAATGGATCATCAGGGTGGTAACGCCACGGCCATTCTCTCTCTGGCTTACAACCCAGTCTTTCAATGTTCTTTCCAGTGCTGGAAATTCGCGAGGCCGGTACGGCAAGTGCGCTGGCAATTTGGCAGTTTGGTCATGACATCCTTTTTCTTTTTCCAATAACGGATCATGGATTCATCTATTTCGAACTCTCTTGCTGCTGCTCTGTTGCCTATTTCAGCTGCTTGTGCGATAACTTTTAACTTGTACTCGAAGGTAAAACTTTGACATGGGCGCTTAACACCAGGCATCTTAAAGTTAACTCGTGGATACTCTTTTCGAAAATGATTAAGGATTATAAATTCAATGAGTCAAGTGCCTTCTTATAAGAAAAAACATTACCGGTATATTGTATTTGATAACATAATAGCTTCTGCATGTCAATTAGTAAATTTTCACATGCATTGTTTGTGCTGTTCATTGACAGCTTGCAAAACCCTTTGACACTCTGTTCGCCTTTTCTAAAAAAATATGTATCTCAGGCTATGGTGGGTCTAAGATGTCGCTTAAAATGGGAAAATGCTCCATTACTCAAGCCAGGGGTAGCTAGGAACATTTCACTGATGGGCTGAAAAATCCAGCAAAATTTTCAGTGTAGTTTAGTGTTTTGTTTACACACGTGCTGACAGTCACGTTCTAAATAATTATGCGGCACCGTGAAACTGAATACATTGGCATCTCATTTTGTAGCTTTGAGCGTGCTTTCTCAATGAATTCTTTTAATCTTTCATAGACGAAATTGAAAGGAGTG
The DNA here is from genome assembly GCA_964020085.1 of Micromussa lordhowensis. Lineage (NCBI taxonomy): Eukaryota > Metazoa > Cnidaria > Anthozoa > Scleractinia > Lobophylliidae > Micromussa > Micromussa lordhowensis. The sequence goes on along the minus strand of OZ026602.1, from coordinate 29,429,504 downwards.
CAGGTGAGAAATGCTTTTAAATGAAGCGAAGAGAAAAGCGGTAGTGAAATACAGTAGTAAAGATTTTGACTTATTTAAACACTATCAATTTGTTTTTCATTCAATTTGCATCGGCTTTCAATGAGTGGTTTTACGAACACTAGAAATAAAGCATCACACAAATCTTGAATAAAAAAAGGATTCAGTAACAAACAGGCAACACACAAGTTTTAAGCATCGGTTTAATTAATTAGTAAAGGTTTGAAATTATTGAAACAAGATCGCAAAAGATTTGTTTTGAACGGTAAAATTTATGGCATTACAAAATAAACACATTGGCGTCTTGTTACTTTTTAGCATTGAATCTTGTGTCACGATAACCTCTTTCTTGAAACTGAAACATGTTAAAGTGAGAAATTATTTCTCATTTACTTTTAATTCGGTGACAAGTTGTGACATAGTAAAAGGGAAAGATTATTGTTTTTCATTCAATTTGCTTCGGGTTTATCGAGCGGTTTTACAAAGACTAACACAAGTAAAGCGTCATTTTTAAGATTGAATCAACAAACGAGGAAACACACAGATTTGAAGGAAGTGTTGGTTTAATTATCTTCATTTTAACCTGTTTCAATCTGTCAAATACTTGGGATTTAAAAATTATCACATTACCCGCACCTTCCTATTACCCGCAGCAACCATGGTTTACTGAAAAATTAACGCACTACCCGCAGGCAATCGGCCGGAAGTTATGGTACTTCTTAGAGAATGGTTTCGCTGGAATTAGTTCTGGGCACCTGAATCTGTCCTTAACTTGGACAAAGCAAAGCTGAAATGTAGTTTACAACAATATGTGCAGACTTGTTGTTGGCATGCATTGCGTTTATTTAGTAGAAAGGTTGTCAAGGAAGTTGTCAAGTTGTTCCTGTTGCCGTCTCGCCATAAAAGAGAGACTGGGAGAGGCTGCAAGGAGCTTGAAATACTAAAAAAGCTCTGATGGGGGTGTTAATTTCTGAATGAGGGCAATCTTTTGCTCTTCTTGACCATTGGCAAGAAACTTTCCAGAGGGAATGTAGTCATAACATGACCATTGTACACATCCCTTACCTGAAGTTTCAGCAGGAAAAAGTTTGAAGAAAGCTACACCACATTGGTCGCATTCTGTTTGTAGGTACTTGATGCTGTGGAATGAAGCACCTTCTGGTTCAGGGCACATGGTTGACACCACCGCTTCATTTCACTGCTTCCTGATATTTTTGCAACCGCACCCAGAGTTCTCCAGGGTGGTGCTTCATTGTGACTTGTTCATTTTCTCCTTTTTGCTCGCCCCACCCAAAATTCATCCAATGAATGTCTCTCGGCAAGACCCTCTCCCCGTCATTGTCCCTTTCTTCAATTGTAGGAATGCAGTCGTCTGGAACAAATACCTCTGTTGTGTTTTTTTTCTTTTTTCAATTTGGGCAAAGTTTGTATCATTTTCAAATGAAGTGTGCCGTCTTTTTAAAAATATGTGGTTGATGCGGTGGTACATACCACTGTAGTAGTAAGGGTTTCTGACCTCTTTGTGCAAATGTCAGTTTTGCTATAACTCCGGATGCTGGCTTCATTTTTATGTCCGCTTATGGCCATAATATGCCTTGCTTCAAAACCTGACTTGTCGAGGAATGTGACAGCTGTCGCCCTGATTGAATGGTTTGTGTAACACTTGGAAAGTTTTGCTTCTTGACACATGTTTTTCATTTTCTAACCAAGTGTACGTTCTCCGATCACCTTGTTGTCATACTAAACATCCTTAGAAGTAGAGACATTTTTCTTGGGGTGCAGGTGTCATAATTTTGTTGAAATAGCTGAAAATGAGTTTGGTAGGGCAACTGCAGGTAGAGATGATAGGTGAATCTGGGTTGTCAGGTTTGTGAATTTAAGGTGAAAAGTAGATACACGAGGTTCTCGCAGTGGTAATGAAGAGATTGGTAGCAGTGGCCAGCAATTCTTGTTTGACTATAAGGTGGTTAGAAAGAGGTGTCGGAAAGGTGCTGCAAAGCTTCTTTTTGGTAGAGGTCAGCCCACCAAACAAACAAAGCACCATCTTTGTCAGCTGCTTTGACAATAATGTCTGTGGGCTTACTAAGATTTTCTAGCACCGCCCTTTCTTCGGGAGAAAGGTTGGAAAATTTGGTGTTATGATTGCAAATGTACTTGCTTGAAGGGATTTTAGAAGGTTGTTGGGCAGTATAGTTTGCATGGCTTCAGCAGAACCTTCATTCTTCAAGCTGCTGTTTAAGGCTAAATCAAAGTAAATCACCAGAGTCATATATCATCAGCCATGTGTTATTGATACTCAACAAGGTAACATGTTGTAAAACAGGCTAAATTCTACCAATCTAAATTGTTCATATTGATTACCAATACCTTCAGAATGGAAACGGAAATTATCATGTTCAGAGAGGTTCCATTAACCATTAGATAACCACAAAAAAACTCTTACTCAACATTATCGGTCAAAAGAAAGGTAAACATCAAATTGAATTATATTTATGAATAAACTCATCGTATGCCGCAGAAATGTCCAGTTAAAAGAAAATAAGAGCATTGTTTGATGGTGCAAACCGCAACATAATGTAAAAAAAGTAGTGAACATGCCACTTGCCTGAAGAAAGCTTAAAACTGTAGGTTCCATCATTAGCCTAGAAAAACCCGAGGATGGCAATCATAGTTATTCACATGTTCTCTTTACAGTTTGAAAGAATAGACTAAAGGTCAATAATACAAGATAAATTATAGTTAGGAATTTTAAAATCATTGTAATTATGGATATATATTTTGGGAAGACATGCTAATGTCTGACCTATGTAACTGGGAAGTGTGGTAGGCCGGAGGCAGGATGGCTGGTTGTTATAAAGCTATGCAAAATATGCTACTGAGAGGAGTGGGGTGGGGTAATTGTTACCAAAAAGAATTATCCAAGCTGCTTTTTGAGAAAAAAAATACATACTAAAATATTGGTCCAAAAATATTTAAATTCATGCTTAAGTGGAATTACCCACCCTCGCTTATGAACCCCTGAAAGGGCAAATATTGCCCCTAAGAATATGGCATAGCTTTCTAAAAGCAAGTTGTTTCTGGTTGTGTAGCTGTTTAGGAGTAAGTTCTTTGTGTGACGTTAAACATGAGTATTTCTTCATTTCAATTTGGTTAAACATATAAACACCTTCCATCAGACCGGGGATTAATGACTTTGATCGCGTGTGTGATCTAACGATTATGTGACTTTGAGAGAACCTTGAAGCATACTTGAGCAAACTTGAACAAACTGAATATAATACTTTGAGGTAATCGATAATTATTTTGATTACCGTAATTTCCGACCGTTTACCCGCACTGCAGATTACCCGCAGCAGTCTATTTTTTTCATAAGGGGAAAAAAAGTTCAACAGATTACCTGCACCCCCAAACAAAACAAAATCATGCTACTGTATTACCGGGATAAGAACTGACAAACTTGGAGCGATGAATATTCTGTGTTGTTGTTTACAAAGCAAAAGATCGATTGCATTTTGTGGTAAGAATTGGCTCTTAATAATACAACCTTAAACTCTCTCCTTTGCCATTTCTGCTTTGTCTTGTTAAAACGACCTAAATATTCAATGTATTAACGCTAAGACTAAATAGAATACGAGTTGAAGGCCAGAATCTTTATGATTGATTATCGAGCGCCATTTTGATAGGTTGAGAGAAATTTGGGGTGAGTGTTAATTAAAGTGCACCTAACCTCAAAATATTTTTTTGCTTAAATGACTCTTTGCACCTGTTTGAAACGCATTGCGCCTTTTTGCCCTTTTCTAGCCCTTTTCTTGACTTTTTACAGGCGGTAGCCAATCTAATCTTCCAGCCTGTGATACTAATTGGAACTATTGCTAAAATTTTAACCATGATTAAATCATCATCATTTCCATCGCCATTGTCATCGCCATCATCAACATCATTAACTTTCAGCCATTTAATAAGTCTAGTACCTGAGGAAAAGTAAAGAAAAACTTTCTTTTTCCGGACTCCACCGAAAAGCTCCACTAGTTTTGCTCCATCTTGAGGGCCTCTAGCCACCATTTTCATGCTGTGCCCTTTAGAATAGGACACTATGAATTCTAATCTAAGAAATGAGGTAAAAGAAAAGAAAACTGTTAGCTTGTTGATCTAGTTTAAGAAAGACAATAACCAAGATAATCAAATCCGCATTAACAGCTTCGAAATTCTAGAAATAGTGGGGTAAAAAATAAATCGCTTTGTTTGTGAACCCCTTTTGGACCAACAACATGTCATATTCTGATCTTATCTGTACTGATCGAGTGATCTGTCTGCGAATGAACGTAAGGGTGGACAAAGCGAAGAAGGTAAAAAGAGTAAATTCCACGAAAAAGGCATCCACAGATGAACTTGACATCGGGATCAGGCCAGGGTAGCCTGGCCTATTAACCTGGCCAGTATTTCGGTCTGGCATAATTGATTAAAGAACACAAGACCTTAAAAGCTATCTAGGATAGAAATGCTCACCTGCTAAGGTCGCTTCCAGCCAAAGAAGGGAAGAAATCCTTAAGCTTCTCGCCGATCTCAACGGCAGTCGTATTTTTAGTGAAGGCGATTTCTTTGACACGTCCACCGTTTACGAGCCTTTCCCAGTATGGCTTACTGGGAACTGCTTGGGTTCGCTTGTCCAAAAGGACAAAAGTTCTCGAAAACGCCCGTTTACTGAAACTCATTTTACTCAGACAGGAACAAAAGGACGCTCGGAAAGAGAGGACGCTCAAACGGAATACACGAACAGCGCAACTAGAAACTGGGCGGTGGCAGAGAAGTTAGAAATTGATACCTCTCCATTGTTAACCTGCCAGCAAGTGCTCTCGGGGGTGTCCAACACTATGCTATTGTTTTATTGTGGAGTGCAAGAACATGTATTCTAAGATGTTTCTATCTTGAAACATGAAATTGAGAGAACTGTTATCGAAGTTCACTTTAATAACTTCATTTCTGGCGACAATCGGACCGTCTTGATCCGTGTCAGTAATAAAACTTGTAATTGGCCAGCTCCAGACACACGCCTCGGCCTGATAAGCGATTACTATTAGACCCGTTGATATTTAACTAAAATATATCTGCGGTTGTGCAATCACATGGGCAACAATACAGTGATTGAGTCTTGTGGATCGTTCGTCTGAACAGGAGGTCAATGGGGAGTGAGCTGCAACTAAACGGTTGTTGAAATTCTTCATTTGGAACAAATCTATCGTAATCAGTATTTGATCAGTATGCTTCATTTTTCGGTTCAGTGAAGATTATGATAAATCTTTGAACTGTGTTATATGGTAGATGCGCGAGCTCTGATTGGTCAAGGATTAAGTATTCTCTTAGCGCGATTCGATGATTTTGTAAACGGAAATGAATAGAAAGGCAGTTTATCGCTTAATGATAAAACCGCCTGAGAAATAATCCTAAAAAATATTTCTCCTTTATCTCTATATTGAAGAGGGCCCTTTGATCTCAACAGCAGTTGTATTCTTTGTGAAGATGATTTCCTTCACGCGTCCACTGTTTACAGTATGGCTTACTGGGAACTGCTTGTGTTCGCTTGTCCAAAAGGACAAAAGTTGTCGTAAACGCGCGCTTACTATAACTCATTTCACTCAGAACGAGAGGACGCTCACACCGGATACAGGAACAGAGCAGCTACAAATTGGGCGGTGGCAGAGAAGTTAGAAATTGATACCTCTCCATTGTGGATGCCCAGCAATAAGTTATTGTTTTATTGTGCAGCACAAGAACCCGTAAGATGCGAGACTTCCGTTTATTATCTTAACTGAGCTTTTAGAGACAAATCTTATCGAAATTCACCTCACCAAATTCATATCTGATGAGAATCAGATCAGATCGGGTTGATCAGTTTTTTCAGCAACAAAACACACACTTAATTTTACACGCGTTTATGTTTAACTAAAATTAAATTTAACCGCGGTTGCATCATTCATTACACATCACATGGACAACAATACAATCGCTCAGATGAGACGGTCAAGCCGAGTTGGTGAAAATTTTTCCTTTGGAACAAATCCATTATAACATAATGTAAATCCATTACAACATAATGTAAAAAAGTAGTGAACATGCCACTTGCCTGAAGAAAGCTTAAAACTGTAGGTTCCATCATTAGCCTAGCAAAACCCGAGGATGGCAATCATAGTTATTCACATGTTCTCTTTACAGTTTGAAAGAATAGACTAAAGGTCAATAATACAAGATAAATTTAAAATCATTGTAATTATGGATATATATTTTGGGAAGACATGCTAATGTCTGACCTATGTAACTGGGAAGTGTGGTAGGCCGGAGGCAGGATGGCTGGTTGTTATAAAGCTATGCAAAATATGCTACTGAGAGGAGTGGGGTGGGGTAATTGTTACCAAAAAGAATTATCCAAGCTGCTTTTTGAGAAAAAAAATACATACTAAAATATTGGTCCAAAAATATTTAAATTCGTGCTTAAGTGGAATTACCCACCCTCGCTTATGAACCCCTGAAAGGGCAAATATTGCCCCTAAGAATATGGCATAGCTTTCTAAAAGCAAGTTGTTTCTGGTTGTGTAGCTGTTTAGGAGTAAGTTCTTTGTGTGACGTTAAACATGAGTATTTCTTCATTTCAATTTGGTTAAACATATAAACACCTTCCATCAGACCGGGGATTAATGACTTTGATCGCGTGTGTGATCTAACGACTATGTGACTTTGAGAGAACCTTGAAGCATACTTGAGCAAACTTGAACAAACTGAATATAATACTTTGAGGTAATCGATAATTATTTTGATTACCGTAATTTCCGACCGTTTACCGGCACTGCAGATTACCCGCAGCAGTCTATTTTTTCATAAGGGGAAAAAAAGTTCAACAGATTACCTGCAGTGGCCGATTACCTGCACCCCCAAACAAAACAAAATCATGCTACTGTATTACCGGGATAAGAACTGACAAACTTGGAGCGATGAATATTCTGTGTTGTTGTTTACAAAGCAAAAGATCGATTGCATTTTGTGGTAAGAATTGGCTCTTAATAATACAACCTTAAACTCTCTCCTTTGCCATTTCTGGTTTGTCTTGTTAAAACGACCTAAATATTCAATGTATTAACGCTAAGACTAAATAGAATACGAGTTGAAGGCCAGAATCTTTATGATTGATTATCGAGCGCCATTTTGATAGGTTGAGAGAAATTTGGGGTGAGTGTTAATTAAAGTGCACCTAACCTCAAAATATTTTTTTGCTTAAATGACTCTTTGCACCTGTTTGAAACGCATTGCGCCTTTTTGCCCTTTTCTAGCCCTTTTCTTGACTTTTTACAGGCGGTAGCCAATCTAATCTTCCAGCCTGTGATACTAATTGGAACTATTGCTAAAATTTTAACCATGATTAAATCATCATCATTTCCATCGCCATTGTCATCGCCATCATCAACATCATTAACTTTCAGCCATTTAATAAGTCTAGTACCTGAGGAAAAGTAAAGAAAAACTTTCTTTTTCCGGACTCCACCGAAAAGCTCCACTAGTTTTGCTCCATCTTGAGGGCCTCTAGCCACCATTTTCATGCTGTGCCCTTTAGAATAGGACACTATGAATTCTAATCTAAGAAATGAGGTAAAAGAAAAGAAAACTGTTAGCTTGTTGATCTAGTTTAAGAAAGACAATAACCAAGATAATCAAATCCGCATTAACAGCTTCGAAATTCTAGAAATAGTGGGGTAAAAAATAAATCGCTTTGTTTGTGAACCCCTTTTGGACCAACAACATGTCATATTCTGATCTTATCTGTACTGATCGAGTGATCTGTCTGCGAATGAACGTAAGGGTGGACAAAGCGAAGAAGGTAAAAAGAGTAAATTCCACGAAAAAGGCATCCACAGATGAACTTGACATCGGGATCAGGCCAGGGTAGCCTGGCCTATTAACCTGGCCAGTATTTCGGTCTGGCATAATTGATTAAAGAACACAAGACCTTAAAAGCTATCTAGGATAGAAATGCTCACCTGCTAAGGTCGCTTCCAGCCAAAGAAGGGAAGAAATCCTTAAGCTTCTCGCCGATCTCAACGGCAGTCGTATTTTTAGTGAAGGCGATTTCTTTGACACGTCCACCGTTTACGAGCCTTTCCCAGTATGGCTTACTGGGAACTGCTTGGGTTCGCTTGTCCAAAAGGACAAAAGTTCTCGAAAACGCCCGTTTACTGAAACTCATTTTACTCAGACAGGAACAAAAGGACGCTCGGAAAGAGAGGACGCTCAAACGGAATACACGAACAGCGCAACTAGAAACTGGGCGGTGGCAGAGAAGTTAGAAATTGATACCTCTCCATTGTTAACCTGCCAGCAAGTGCTCTCGGGGGTGTCCAACACTATGCTATTGTTTTATTGTGGAGTGCAAGAACACGTATTCTAAGATGTTTCTATCTTGAAACATGAAATTGAGAGAACTGTTATCGAAGTTCACTTTAATAACTTCATTTCTGGCGACAATCAGACCGTCTTGATCCGTGTCAGTAATAAAACTTGTAATTGGCCAGCTCCAGACACACGCCTCGGCCTGATAAGCGATTACTATTAGACCCGTTGATATTTAACTAAAATATATCTGCGGTTGTGCAATCACATGGGCAACAATACAGTGATTGAGTCTTGTGGATCGTTCGTCTGAACAGGAGGTCAATGGGGAGTGAGCTGCAACTAAACGGTTGTTGAAATTCTTCATTTGGAACAAATCTATCGTAATCAGTATTTGATCAGTATGCTTCATTTTTCGGTTCAGTGAAGATTATGATAAATCTTTGAACCGTGTTATATGGTAGATGCGCGAGCTCTGATTGGTCAAAGATTAAGTATTCTCTTAGCGCGATTCGATGATTTTGTAAACGGAAATGAATAGAAAGGCAGTTTATCGCTTAATGATAAAACCGCCTGAGAAATAATCCTAAAAAATATTTCTCCTTTATCTCTATATTGAAGAGGGCCCTTTGATCTCAACAGCAGTTGTATTCTTTGTGAAGATGATTTCCTTCACGCGTCCACTGTTTACAGTATGGCTTACTGGGAACTGCTTGTGTTCGCTTGTCCAAAAGGACAAAAGTTGTCGTAAACGCGCGCTTACTATAACTCATTTCACTCAGAACGAGAGGACGCTCACACCGGATACAGGAACAGAGCAGCTACAAATTGGGCGGTGGCAGAGAAGTTAGAAATTGATACCTCTCCATTGTGGATGCCCAGCAATAAGTTATTGTTTTATTGTGCAGCACAAGAACCCGTAAGATGCGAGACTTCCGTTTATTATCTTAACTGAGCTTTTAGAGACAAATCTTATCGAAATTCACCTCACCAAATTCATATCTGATGAGAATCAGATCAGATCGGGTTGATCAGTTTTTTCAGCAACAAAACACACACTTAATTTTACACGCGTTTATGTTTAACTAAAATTAAATTTAACCGCGGTTGCATCATTCATTACACATCACATGGACAACAATACAATCGCTCAGATGAGACGGTCAAGCCGAGTTGGTGAAAATTTTTCCTTTGGAACAAATCCATTATAACATAATGTAAATCCATTACAACATAATGTAAAAAAGTAGTGAACATGCCACTTGCCTGAAGAAAGCTTAAAACTGTAGGTTCCATCATTAGCCTAGAAAAACCCGAGGATGGCAATCATAGTTATTCACATGTTCTCTTTACAGTTTGAAAGAATAGACTAAAGGTCAATAATACAAGATAAATTTAAAATCATTGTAATTATGGATATATATTTTGGGAAGACATGCTAATGTCTGACCTATGTAACTGGGAAGTGTGGTAGGCCGGAGGCAGGATGGCTGGTTGTTATAAAGCTATGCAAAATATGCTACTGAGAGGAGTGGGGTGGGGTAATTGTTACCAAAAAGAATTATCCAAGCTGCTTTTTGAGAAAAAAAATACATACTAAAATATTGGTCCAAAAATATTTAAATTCGTGCTTAAGTGGAATTACCCACCCTCGCTTATGAACCCCTGAAAGGGCAAATATTGCCCCTAAGAATATGGCATAGCTTTCTAAAAGCAAGTTGTTTCTGGTTGTGTAGCTGTTTAGGAGTAAGTTCTTTGTGTGACGTTAAACATGAGTATTTCTTCATTTCAATTTGGTTAAACATATAAACACCTTCCATCAGACCGGGGATTAATGACTTTGATCGCGTGTGTGATCTAACGACTATGTGACTTTGAGAGAACCTTGAAGCATACTTGAGCAAACTTGAACAAACTGAATATAATACTTTGAGGTAATCGATAATTATTTTGATTACCGTAATTTCCGACCGTTTACCCGCACTGCAGATTACCCGCAGCAGTCTATTTTTTCATAAGGGGAAAAAAAGTTCAACAGATTACCTGCAGTGGCCGATTACCTGCACCCCCAAACAAAACAAAATCATGCTACTGTATTACCGGGATAAGAACTGACAAACTTGGAGCGATGAATATTCTGTGTTGTTGTTTACAAAGCAAAAGATCGATTGCATTTTGTGGTAAGAATTGGCTCTTAATAATACAACCTTAAACTCTCTCCTTTGCCATTTCTGGTTTGTCTTGTTAAAACGACCTAAATATTCAATGTATTAACGCTAAGACTAAATAGAATACGAGTTGAAGGCCAGAATCTTTATGATTGATTATCGAGCGCCATTTTGATAGGTTGAGAGAAATTTGGGGTGAGTGTTAATTAAAGTGCACCTAACCTCAAAATATTTTTTTGCTTAAATGACTCTTTGCACCTGTTTGAAACGCATTGCGCCTTTTTGCCCTTTTCTAGCCCTTTTCTTGACTTTTTACAGGCGGTAGCCAATCTAATCTTCCAGCCTGTGATACTAATTGGAACTATTGCTAAAATTTTAACCATGATTAAATCATCATCATTTCCATCGCCATTGTCATCGCCATCATCAACATCATTAACTTTCAGCCATTTAATAAGTCTAGTACCTGAGGAAAAGTAAAGAAAAACTTTCTTTTTCCGGACTCCACCGAAAAGCTCCACTAGTTTTGCTCCATCTTGAGGGCCTCTAGCCACCATTTTCATGCTGTGCCCTTTAGAATAGGACACTATGAATTCTAATCTAAGAAATGAGGTAAAAGAAAAGAAAACTGTTAGCTTGTTGATCTAGTTTAAGAAAGACAATAACCAAGATAATCAAATCCGCATTAACAGCTTCGAAATTCTAGAAATAGTGGGGTAAAAAATAAATCGCTTTGTTTGTGAACCCCTTTTGGACCAACAACATGTCATATTCTGATCTTATCTGTACTGATCGAGTGATCTGTCTGCGAATGAACGTAAGGGTGGACAAAGCGAAGAAGGTAAAAAGAGTAAATTCCACGAAAAAGGCATCCACAGATGAACTTGACATCGGGATCAGGCCAGGGTAGCCTGGCCTATTAACCTGGCCAGTATTTCGGTCTGGCATAATTGATTAAAGAACACAAGACCTTAAAAGCTATCTAGGATAGAAATGCTCACCTGCTAAGGTCGCTTCCAGCCAAAGAAGGGAAGAAATCCTTAAGCTTCTCGCCGATCTCAACGGCAGTCGTATTTTTAGTGAAGGCGATTTCTTTGACACGTCCACCGTTTACGAGCCTTTCCCAGTATGGCTTACTGGGAACTGCTTGGGTTCGCTTGTCCAAAAGGACAAAAGTTCTCGAAAACGCCCGTTTACTGAAACTCATTTTACTCAGACAGGAACAAAAGGACGCTCGGAAAGAGAGGACGCTCAAACGGAATACACGAACAGCGCAACTAGAAACTGGGCGGTGGCAGAGAAGTTAGAAATTGATACCTCTCCATTGTTAACCTGCCAGCAAGTGCTCTCGGGGGTGTCCAACACTATGCTATTGTTTTATTGTGGAGTGCAAGAACACGTATTCTAAGATGTTTCTATCTTGAAACATGAAATTGAGAGAACTGTTATCGAAGTTCACTTTAATAACTTCATTTCTGGCGACAATCAGACCGTCTTGATCCGTGTCAGTAATAAAACTTGTAATTGGCCAGCTCCAGACACACGCCTCGGCCTGATAAGCGATTACTATTAGACCCGTTGATATTTAACTAAAATATATCTGCGGTTGTGCAATCACATGGGCAACAATACAGTGATTGAGTCTTGTGGATCGTTCGTCTGAACAGGAGGTCAATGGGGAGTGAGCTGCAACTAAACGGTTGTTGAAATTCTTCATTTGGAACAAATCTATCGTAATCAGTATTTGATCAGTATGCTTCATTTTTCGGTTCAGTGAAGATTATGATAAATCTTTGAACCGTGTTATATGGTAGATGCGCGAGCTCTGATTGGTCAAGGATTAAGTATTCTCTTAGCGCGATTCGATGATTTTGTAAACGGAAATGAATAGAAAGGCAGTTTATCGCTTAATGATAAAACCGCCTGAGAAATAATCCTAAAAAATATTTCTCCTTTATCTCTATATTGAAGAGGGCCCTTTGATCTCAACAGCAGTTGTATTCTTTGTGAAGATGATTTCCTTCACGCGTCCACTGTTTACAGTATGGCTTACTGGGAACTGCTTGTGTTCGCTTGTCCAAAAGGACAAAAGTTGTCGTAAACGCGCGCTTACTATAACTCATTTCACTCAGAACGAGAGGACGCTCACACCGGATACAGGAACAGAGCAGCTACAAATTGGGCGGTGGCAGAGAAGTTAGAAATTGATACCTCTCCATTGTGGATGCCCAGCAATAAGTTATTGTTTTATTGTGCAGCACAAGAACCTGTAAGATGCGAGACTTCCGTTTATTATCTTAACTGAGCTTTTAGAGACAAATCTTATCGAAATTCACCTCACCAAATTCATATCTGATGAGAATCAGATCAGATCGGGTTGATCAGTTTTTTCAGCAACAAAACACACACTTAATTTTACACGCGTTTATGTTTAACTAAAATTAAATTTAACCGCGGTTGCATCATTCATTACACATCACATGGACAACAATACAATCGCTCAGATGAGACGGTCAAGCCGAGTTGGTGAAAATTTTTCCTTTGGAACAAATCCATTATAACATAATGTAAATCCATTACAACATAATGTAAAAAAGTAGTGAACATGCCACTTGCCTGAAGAAAGCTTAAAACTGTAGGTTCCATCATTAGCCTAGCAAAACCCGAGGATGGCAATCATAGTTATTCACATGTTCTCTTTACAGTTTGAAAGAATAGACTAAAGGTCAATAATACAAGATAAATTTAAAATCATTGTAATTATGGATATATATTTTGGGAAGACATGCTAATGTCTGACCTATGTAACTGGGAAGTGTGGTAGGCCGGAGGCAGGATGGCTGGTTGTTATAAAGCTATGCAAAATATGCTACTGAGAGGAGTGGGGTGGGGTAATTGTTACCAAAAAGAATTATCCAAGCTGCTTTTTGAGAAAAAAAATACATACTAAAATATTGGTCCAAAAATATTTAAATTCGTGCTTAAGTGGAATTACCCACCCTCGCTTATGAACCCCTGAAAGGGCAAATATTGCCCCTAAGAATATGGCATAGCTTTCTAAAAGCAAGTTGTTTCTGGTTGTGTAGCTGTTTAGGAGTAAGTTCTTTGTGTGACGTTAAACATGAGTATTTCTTCATTTCAATTTGGTTAAACATATAAACACCTTCCATCAGACCGGGGATTAATGACTTTGATCGCGTGTGTGATCTAACGACTATGTGACTTTGAGAGAACCTTGAAGCATACTTGAGCAAACTTGAACAAACTGAATATAATACTTTGAGGTAATCGATAATTATTTTGATTACCGTAATTTCCGACCGTTTACCCGCACTGCAGATTACCCGCAGCAGTCTATTTTTTCATAAGGGGAAAAAAAGTTCAACAGATTACCTGCAGTGGCCGATTACCTGCACCCCCAAACAAAACAAAATCATGCTACTGTATTACCGGGATAAGAACTGACAAACTTGGAGCGATGAATATTCTGTGTTGTTGTTTACAAAGCAAAAGATCGATTGCATTTTGTGGTAAGAATTGGCTCTTAATAATACAACCTTAAACTCTCTCCTTTGCCATTTCTGGTTTGTCTTGTTAAAACGACCTAAATATTCAATGTATTAACGCTAAGACTAAATAGAATACGAGTTGAAGGCCAGAATCTTTATGATTGATTATCGAGCGCCATTTTGATAGGTTGAGAGAAATTTGGGGTGAGTGTTAATTAAAGTGCACCTAACCTCAAAATATTTTTTTGCTTAAATGACTCTTTGCACCTGTTTGAAACGCATTGCGCCTTTTTGCCCTTTTCTAGCCCTTTTCTTGACTTTTTACAGGCGGTAGCCAATCTAATCTTCCAGCCTGTGATACTAATTGGAACTATTGCTAAAATTTTAACCATGATTAAATCATCATCATTTCCATCGCCATTGTCATCGCCATCATCAACATCATTAACTTTCAGCCATTTAATAAGTCTAGTACCTGAGGAAAAGTAAAGAAAAACTTTCTTTTTCCGGACTCCACCGAAAAGCTCCACTAGTTTTGCTCCATCTTGAGGGCCTCTAGCCACCATTTTCATGCTGTGCCCTTTAGAATAGGACACTATGAATTCTAATCTAAGAAATGAGGTAAAAGAAAAGAAAACTGTTAGCTTGTTGATCTAGTTTAAGAAAGACAATAACCAAGATAATCAAATCCGCATTAACAGCTTCGAAATTCTAGAAATAGTGGGGTAAAAAATAAATCGCTTTGTTTGTGAACCCCTTTTGGACCAACAACATGTCATATTCTGATCTTATCTGTACTGATCGAGTGATCTGTCTGCGAATGAACGTAAGGGTGGACAAAGCGAAGAAGGTAAAAAGAGTAAATTCCACGAAAAAGGCATCCACAGATGAACTTGACATCGGGATCAGGCCAGGGTAGCCTGGCCTATTAACCTGGCCAGTATTTCGGTCTGGCATAATCGATTAAAGAACACAAGACCTTAAAAGCTATCTAGGATAGAAATGCTCACCTGCTAAGGTCGCTTCCAGCCAAAGAAGGGAAGAAATCCTTAAGCTTCTCGCCGATCTCAACGGCAGTCGTATTTTTAGTGAAGGCGATTTCTTTGACACGTCCACCGTTTACGAGCCTTTCCCAGTATGGCTTACTGGGAACTGCTTGGGTTCGCTTGTCCAAAAGGACAAAAGTTCTCGAAAACGCCCGTTTACTGAAACTCATTTTACTCAGACAGGAACAAAAGGACGCTCGGAAAGAGAGGACGCTCAAACGGAATACACGAACAGCGCAACTAGAAACTGGGCGGTGGCAGAGAAGTTAGAAATTGATACCTCTCCATTGTTAACCTGCCAGCAAGTGCTCTCGGGGGTGTCCAACACTATGCTATTGTTTTATCGTAGAGTGCAAGAACACGTATTCTAAGATGTTTCTTTCTTGAAACATGAAATTGAGAGAACTGTTATCGAAGTTCACTTTAATAACTTCATTTCTGGCGACAATCGGACCGTCTTGATCCGTGTCAGTAATAAAACTTGTAATTGGCCAGCTCCAGACACACGCCTCGGCCTGATAAGCGATTACTATTAGACCCGTTGATATTTAACTAAAATATATCTGCGGTTGTGCAATCACATGGGCAACAATACAGTGATTGAGTCTTGTGGATCGTTCGTCTGAACAGGAGGTCAATGGGGAGTGAGCTGCAACTAAACGGTTGTTGAAATTCTTCATTTGGAACAAATCTATCGTAATCAGTATTTGATCAGTATGCTTCATTTTTCGGTTCAGTGAAGATTATGATAAATCTTTGAACTGTGTTATATGGTAGATGCGCGAGCTCTGATTGGTCAAGGATTAAGTATTCTCTTAGCGCGATTCGATGATTTTGTAAACGGAAATGAATAGAAAGGCAGTTTATCGCTTAATGATAAAACCGCCTGAGAAATAATCCTAAAAAATATTTCTCCTTTATCTCTATATTGAAGAGGGCCCTTTGATCTCAACAGCAGTTGTATTCTTTGTGAAGATGATTGCCTTCACGCGTCCACTGTTTACAGTATGGCTTACTGGGAACTGCTTGTGTTTGCTTGTCCAAAAGGACAAAAGTTGTCGTAAACGCGCGCTTACTATAACTCATTTCACTCAGAACGAGAGGACGCTCACACCGGATACAGGAACAGAGCAGCTACAAATTGGGCGGTGGCAGGGAAGTTAGAAATTGATACCTCTCCATTGTGGACGCCCAGCAATAAGTTATTGTTTTATTGTGCAGCACAAGAACCCGTGAGATGCGAGACTTCCGTTTATTATCTTAACTGAGCGTTTAGAGACAAATCTTATCGAAATTCACCTCACCAAATTCATATCTGATGAGAATCAGATCAGATCGGGTTGATCAGTTTTTTCAGCAACAAAACACACACTTAATTTTACGCGCGTTTATTTTTAACTAAAATTAAATTTAACCGCGGTTGCATCATTCATTACACATCACATGGACAACAATACAATCGCTCAGATGAGACGGTCAAGCCGAGTTGGTGAAAATTTTTCCTTTGGAACAAATCCATTATAACATAATGTAAATCCATTACAACATAATGTAAAAAAGTAGTGAACATGCCACTTGCCTGAAGAAAGCTTAAAACTGTAGGTTCCATCATTAGCCTAGAAAAACCCGAGGATGGCAATCATAGTTATTCACATGTTCTCTTTACAGTTTGAAAGAATAGACTAAAGGTCAATAATACAAGATAAATTATAGT
>OZ026602.1:29380176-29407676 GCA_964020085.1 Micromussa lordhowensis | reverse complement strand
GCTGATGGTCTTACACGTCATACAAAAAGCCACTTTAGAACCAGCTTTCCAGTTCGGTGTTTCTTCAGGGGCAGGAACAGAACATTCCGATCTGTTACATACTGACGCTTGGCAGCTTAAGCAATGATATTTTGTTTCCTCTTGGCAGGTCTGACAAAGCGGCACAGCCATAGCCATAGCATAAAGAAGATAGAAATTAGACTATGACCATAGTGATCTTACTTTCTCATCGATACAACAAGAAATGCGTTAATTTAAGGTCCTCGAATTTCAGTCACACATCAGAGATTATACCGCTTTATTCTAATTGGAGCGGCTTTTCATACTGCAATTTATTTTCTTAAGGTGTTAAGCGAAACTTAAGATTGTGGCGGCCTCATGGTGCTTTTTTCGCACCCGGTTCACTTTTTCATCTCCAATGATTTAGCACAGTGCCTTATAAGAATTAGCTTCGAAGAGTCTGTTTTATCAATCTGTGGATTTGTCAACCTGAGGAGAAAATGTTGCTGAAGGTGAAGTCTTTCATCAGGGGATATCATGCATACATGGATGATTGGGAACCAAACGCAGAGGATGAGAATTTGCTGAAGCGAGAACCAAACAACATGAACGATTCAAATGCTGTTGCGGTGGTTCAAGCGGCAAAAGAGAAAACGGATATGCCAGACCAAGTCCAAAAACCACTGGAGATGGCTGCCAAGCAAACATTACACCCGAACAACTTGACAGACCAATTTGATGTAATCGGACATGTTCCTAAACTGATGGCAACATGGTTGACTAAGTTTTTAAAGAGACCATCGAATTCAGGAAAGGCCATCATTAAAGGGAAGCGCGTAAACAGAGGAGGTGGCTATGGTCTAGAAGTGCCATGTGAATATCATTTTCAAGGGGATGACTTCTCGTGCAACTGGCTCAAACAGAAATTAATGAAAGAAGAATTCGATCCACAATGATGACAAGACTTTTGAACTCAAGGCAGAAACAGTAAATTCGGCGATTTAATGATTTGTGAAAATAAACAAGGAAACCAATTATCTGGTGTACTTGTATGAACTACTGTAGTATTTGAGTGGTTTCCTTTTACAAAGTGGCCGTTTAATACAGGTCAAGACAATAGAAACAGCTCGTCGGGACTTAGCAAAGTGTGACCGCGACCGCTTAATAGAGGTGACCGCTTAATAGAGGTCAAAATTACAGTAATTAAGGGAAGTAATTTTCGGGACTTTGACAACTGACCGCTTAATAGAGGGTGACCGCTTAATACAGGGCCGCTTAATACAGGTTCGACTGTACGTTGGCATCTCATTTTGTAGCTTTGAGCGTGCTTTCTCAATGAATTCTTTCATAGACTAAATTGAAAGGAGTGCAGGTGAGAAATGCTTTTAAATTAAGCAAAGAAAAAAGCGGCAGTGAAATAAAGTAGTAAAGATTTGAACTTATTTAAACACTATTAATTTGTTTTTCATTCAATTTGCATCGGCTTTCAATGAGTGGTTTTACGAACACTAGAATTAAAGCATCACACAAATCTTGAATAAAAAAGGGATTCAGTAACAAACAGGCAACACACAAGTTTTAAGCATCGGTTTAATTAATTAGTAAAGGTTTGAAATTATTTAAACAAGATCGTAAAAGATTTGTTTTGAATAGTAAAATTTGTGGCATTACAAACTAAACACATTGGCATCTTGTTACTTTTTAGCATTGAATCTTGTGTCACAATAAACTCTTTCTTGAAACTGAAACATGTTAAAGTGTATATGACAGGAAATTTTTTTTTTCGTTTTCTGGTAGTTCGATACGTATAATAAACGGTTTGAGAGTTTAAAATGAATGAAACCAATTTTTTGGCCGATTTTTAGCACTCGAAACACGCTCAATTTGCATTCAAAATTGTTCCCGGAGACTGGGGCGAGAAATTGGACTCGTGACGTCAGGTTGTTTGATCCCTTGGTTGGCGAGGTCAACAATTTATAGTGTTTTCCTTGTAAATCGCTGTGAGTACTAGCTCCATTGTATCGTTACACGCTTCAAAATGTCCAGCGATTCCGAGAGTAGTGAGTTGTCTGACTCTACAGAAAGTATGGATTGTGGAAGAAGCGACAGTTCTGAAGAGGAATGGGGAGTTATCACTAGTGTGATAGCTCCATATCAAGATGAGCCGCTCGCTGACCAGAACGACGAAGAAACTGGCGTTTCGAGCGAAGAAGAAACCGATGTTGATGGACTTACTCCGTCAACTTTGGAGGCTAGATACGAGAGAACTGTGGACGTAGATTCATGGTTAGTAAAACTGGTTCTATAACATTCCTTGATATATACCTATAAGAAACCTTCTCTTGACAACAATTTTGCTGTCTTCTTCAGGTGTCGCTGCGAGCGATGCAATACCGGGACGTTAGTTGGTTCCCTCGAGTTTCGATGTTGCAGAGAGGTAACAAATTCATCTGCAAAGATGGTTTTTGATGGTTCCATCGAACGGATAAAGTGTATAACACAACACGAGGACTACGATGCGATTACGAACCGCGCAGTTCTTCTCCAAGTGGCTCCCTTGTTGAGAAACCAGGATGGTGGGACTTACCGTCGCCGCGGTGGAATGTCAGAAAACGAGTGAGTACATTTTTATGTTTTTTTTTTTATATATCGCTATGGTACACTAATCTGATATCGTTCTATATCAAATAATTAACTTTCCCGTCCTGTATAGTCAAAATATACATGTATAAACTAGCATTATCACTTTGCTGGGCATCAAACATGAATCTATAAATAAATGTTGAACGAGTTATAATTAGATTTTGCATTTACTTGGACTTTTATCTGATGCACTGACTGATCTACAATAAAACAGGAACTAAGATTGCCTGTAAAGTAGCTTGTTGGAAAACGTAAGCTTGAGAAATGCTCTGCAGTTCATTATCCATTCATGAACATAAATATTTTTTAATTGTCTTGCATGTGTGTGTGTGTCGTGGGAGGTGAGAGGCAGGGTCCTGTATAGTAATATAGAGCATTCTTATACACCTGCTTATAACATATTTTCATTCCTTTACTCTAGGTTCATTAGAGCTGTTGCATATCGATGGACCACACGATGGCTTTGTGGCTACATGGGCTGGGACAACAGAAGACCACTTCCAGCCTGTGTTTACCATAATATCAGAACAAAATACCTGTCACAAAATACCAGAGGTTTTGCTGCTGCTCAGGACGGAGAGTAGCATAATACACATAATCAAAACTATGACATGATTATTGAATCCAATTGGTTATTTAAGCAGTTCTGATTTGTAATGGTAATTACACCAAGTCGATTACAATTCAGGGTGTAATTTGTGTAATTTCGAAGTTGTATTTGGATACCTGTAATTGGACACCTATGTGAGTGCTAACGTAACAAATGGGCACGCGGGAAACCAATCAGAAATGAGAATTTTGTTATTGGTATGATAAGATCACTAATGAGACAGTGTACGTGTCATGCCTGTAATAATTGGACAGCATGCATCATTTGTGTGCACTCTTTTTCCTCAAAATTTGTTATACTGTAGTTATGATTTAATTTGTAAACAGGACTTTGTGTCTAATTCTGTATCATACTCATGATTAACGATTACAGACCAAACTGTACTCCACTCACTGTAGTTTGCACAGTCACAAATAGGAGACTGGGACTCGCTCTCATGCTTATGTCACGTGAGCTCACACGTCAGTTCTTGTTTGGTGTAGTTTTCTGCCGTCCTATTACAGTACCATTATTCATAAACATTGTACAGCTTTATTCACATAGCTAATATAACACGCAGTGTTTTGCGTCTCAGAAAACAACAGTTTTCAGATTGATTTACATGGGTGGTTGTTTCTTGTTCTATTGTTTGGCTATGTATGAACTGTGAACCAGAAACAGCTTAGGCTCTACATGCACACTAATTTAACTAGTAAATTAAAAATTCACCTTGTTGTGGGTACAAATGCAAATATTGTAAGTTGAAAAGTACAGTTCAATGCAGGCATGGAAAAATTTAATTGTGCCATACAGAAAACCTCCCTTTGACAAAATTTTGGTCACTTTATTTTTTGCATCGGCTTTTGTGACTACGCAATGGTTTATTGCATATCGAGCAATTATAAGGTCGTCTTGAAGTGGGTTGACTGCTGCTTGGGGTATTGTCACTGCTAGACGTCTGTAGTGTAGTCTGCTCTGCTTCTGTAAAATAAATAAATTTATTTTAATTATGTTGGTGTGTTAATCAGTTGTTTGTTTTGTTTCACATGCATGCTTTTACTATGGAAAAAAACATGTAGAAGACACCCTCTGTGGATTGTACATTAACATGATCAGATTGTACATTAACATGATACCAACCTTGTTCCCAAGGTCTATCTTTCCCCCGCTCTAGTGGGTGGGAAGAAGATAGACCCTGAGAACAAGGTTGCATGACAGTTGGTACTTTGAACATTATACCATATTTGCACATTTAGCTTCATGAGCTTTGAAGATTCAAAACAAACTAACCAGGTGGAAATAGTGATGTTTTCTTCATTGCCTTCCTTGCCTGGTAGACCTTTACAGCATCCTCTTTATTTACTCTGTCTGGGAACTGCCGGTTGAGGGGTTCTGGTACCCTTGATTCATACTTCTCATGTACTTTCTTCATTTCTGCCTTTGGCAGGGTGAAGAGGAGATTCTTCAGTGTGTCAACATAACCTGGAAAGATCACAGCCCAATGCATATAAAAAGTAGATGTAGTTTGAAAAATGTGCAACATATAAAGAAAGAAGGCGAAGCAGAGTGTCTTTATACCAGATGCTGGTCAGTAGTACTTATGGCAAAGAGTGATCTGTCTCACAATTAACAAAAGAGTATTTGCATCAGATTTCCTATACTTCGTTCAATGTAGTGACTATACTTTAAAATCACAATGGTCAATAATTACCATAGCTAGGTGGGGATGCCACCTCTCGAACAACCTCTTCTCCCAGTTTAAATTTCGGATAAGTCACCCGTATGTATTCTTTCCCATCGCTTGATGTTTGGGTTTCTCTTCGGAGGTTTTCATTAAAATGTAAGCTTGCCAATATGTGCCTAGAAAAATTTACTTTAGATAAGCAAACACATGAAAATCTGAAAATGAGATCATGTACATGTATAATACTATAATGGTTGGAAGTTATTATAAGGATCACAAAGGAAAGAAACAAGGGAAGGAATTAAAGGAATGGGAATGTATTAAATGATAAAAAGACTGGTGTAGTCGCATACATTGTAGACATCTTGCTTGATGTCTGGTCAATAGATCGTGTGTAAAATTTAACAGTCACATAACCTTTCATTTTCAAAAATGACAGTTTTGAGCTAAAACTGCAATACATCACATTACTTTGGCCATAAAACTTCAAGGAATGTTACATCTGCAGAGTGTCAATTTTCAAGGAAAAGGATAAAATAAAGTATATGACATGTATATTTAGGTGTGAATCACTGTAATACAACATACACATACCTGCAAAAAGATCCTAGCCAAGAGTAACAAATCAACTTAGGATGCCAGTAGTTTAGGGTCGCATGGAACCCTTCCAGGCAACTTGTCTGGGCATCTGGTGAGAGTTTCTTTATGTCATTCAGTAGCATCTTCTTTGTCAACAGCAATTTCAATTTGTCATATGCTCCAGTGCCTACCAAAAGTGTTATTAAACAATTTTAAAATGACACACTGCATTGTACATTGCTGAGATTTGGGGATGCAAAGTATGTATGAGCTCATTTCCCAATTCAAAATGTTAGACTTGAGCCCAGGATTGTCATCATCAAGTCGTTAACTCCACACAAGGAATATGACGGGGAGGAGTGAAGAGGCATGTACTAAAATCAGGAACACCGGAACAGCTCAGAACACCGGAACACCGGTTTGCTTGCGGTTAGTTCCACTCCAGTTTCCTTGCGGTTAGCTTTCATTGGTTGGTTAGGGTGATTTACCGGCTGTTCCGTGGTGCTCCAGTGTTCTGGGGTGTATCGGAGTTTCGGTGTTCCGGGCTGTTCCGGTGTTCCTGGTTTTAGTACGTGCCAAGTGAAGTGAAGTGTACCCATGGTATCGATACAGTATATTATCAACAACAACAACAAAAATTCCTCACCAACTCTTATCCACTTTCTGGGTTCAAGTTCTCCATGATGACACTGTTGATAGAGTGGATCTGGGTGGTTATCATGTTTATTACTGACATGGCACATAAATGAATTCCATTTGGCAATGATAAGAGACTCAAAGCCAGCTTTCGTTGAAGTCGCACACCAGTAGATATGCCTACGTATTCCTTTCATCCAATGTTTGATTATTTCACATCCTTTCTCTTTACTTACACTCAACAACTTCTTAGCTAATGATCTTGCCACATGCCAAATATCGTAGTAATGCCTGGTATTGACACAGTTCTCTCTTATCCACTTTGCTATGCCCCTGTGCCGGTCAGACACAAAAATAGCAATTGTCAGACCAAGACGCTCCAAATAGGAAAAACATCTCTTTGCCCCCTCGAGTTCAGTCTGTTGGCTGCCCCCAGTTTCGTTTGCCTGAGTAATGAAAGGAGAAATATAAAGGAATGAAAGTTTACTCACTACCATTATAATTGTAACTTTCATATCTTGTTTGAAACAAAATATAACTCCCAATAATAATAAATAATCAAGTAAGTAGGAATGTACTACAAGTTAGAATACCCTGGAAAATAAAACCGTAAACATGGGAATAGGTATCACAATTTTCACACAAGTCATAGCCATGAATTCCAAGTTGATTGCTGCAGAAATATGAAGTTCATGTAATTTAATACTCTAAAGCAATACAATAATAAGAAGCAACGTGATGTCATTAATATTTTTTACATTTTCTAATAACAATTTATGATAATTTATTCATCGACAAAACTTGACTTACCTGAATTAATTCAAAGTGGACGATTTTCATGATTGTGGTGCAGAACATTGTGTAAACCCCATATTTGGCAGAGTGCCCCATGGAATCGAACCGTCCATCCCCAGTCCAAGCAACATTTTTTAACTTCCTGATCTTGCTGATGAGGTTGGCTTGGTATGTTTCCCAGTGATGAAGAACAACTGGAAATAGGAATGACTTCTGATGCCTAAAATAGGTACGGGCAGAATATACATGGAGCCCCATGTGGCGGAAAACCAGCAATATCTTGTTTATAGATGCCCCAGCCATCAAGACTGCAAAGCTTAACAAGATATTGCCAGCAGGATATTTTCCAAGTACAGTAGGCTGGGATTTCCAGATGTAGTTATCATGACATTTTGAACAGCTCTGTGTTACAGTAACCATGGTGCCATCCTGCTTCATCCTTGCTGTGGGACTGCTTTCTTTACACTTGAAGCAGAAAAGTGTGAAAAGATGAAGCAGCATGCTGTAAAACACAATGAACTTGGGTTCATCATATTCTGGGGTATCTGGATTAACTCTGCAAAATTAAAGGCATGCCTGAGTCCTTTCAATAATATAATCAAGTTACATTAATATTTACTGCAACAAACAATATACTCAGACTCGTACCCAGTAGCTATTTATATGTTTTGAGGGTGAGGGAAGATTGGATTTGAGAGTGGACTGATGAACATGAGGAGTTATGGAAGGGACAAAGTGCTATTTTCCCCCTTTGTCCTTTCCCATATCTCCCTGCACGCCTCAATCCACTCTTGCAAGTGGTATAATTTCAATGAAAGCTACAATAGTAGTCTCACCTGATATCTTTTTCCATGCCTTCTTCTGAGAGATTCTCTTCCTCTTCATCATCCTCAGTACCTTCAGCTTCTGTGGGTCCTCCTGCCTGTGACTTCCATTCCCCATCATTCTCTGTTGCCATATCTGTATCAGTCCCGGTGCTTGACCAGATGAAGAAATCTTTGGACCCAACTTCCTCCTGCACATCGCTTTCCTCTTCAGATGCTGTTTCAATTACTTTCTATAATAATGAACAATAAAAAAGAATTAAATTATCCAGGAATGACTGACTGAAGCTAAATATGGCATGTACAGTTGAAACTCCCCTTAGTGTACACCCTCAGGATGCTAGAGTTCAAACAGGGTTTTCTCAAAGAAGCCCTAAGTGGAGCTGTCCACTTATGAGTGTCCACTCCGAGAGCATTGACTATAGGGTGAGATAATCATTGATCACAACAACTACAGGCGTATGACTCATACAGATTCAAAGAGTAATGTTCAAGCTACAGCTAGCAACAGCATAATATCACATACAATAAACAGAAAATATGTGTGCTGTACTAGTACTAGTACTAGTGAGTCAGTGAGACTAGGAACACATGAATCAAGTTGAATGTGGATAATATTTTTTCGCCATTATACAAAGCTACAAGAAAGCATAAATAGGTTTTGTTTAGCACTCACACTTTTGAGCTCCCTTATCTCCTTTTTCTGTTCCTTTACTGTTCTCCTTAGACGCGTAGTTTGTTTCTTCTGATTTTGGTATTTGGTTTTATATACACAGTCTACACAAGAGCTGCCTTGCAGTGGTGTTAAGTTGGGCGATGGAGTTGTGACAGAAACAGGTGTTGTATTGATTGGCGTAGCACAGGTATTGTTGGTGGAGGTCAAGGCAACTGGAGAAGTGAAAGGAGTGGTAACAGAAACAGTAGCAGTTGAGGTATTGGTGCTGGTGGAACTTTCATCAATTGGGCTCATGCACACATCAGTTGCAATGATGCACGGATTCTCTTCATTTGCATCATCATCATGATCATCTACAAGGTTACTACTTGATTCTTCCCTGGCCTCATCAACCTTCTTTTTCTTCGCCTCCACCGCATGAAACTCTACAAAGGCATCACGCCTTAGCTGCAGCAAAAACATAAAATATCCTGGTCGATAAAATATATCGAGCACACGACACCCTTGCTTTTGCTAAGATTATGTATATGATTCTAAACGATCATAAAGCTTGTATAAATTAATATTCAAAACTCCAGTGAACATGATGATGCCTGGATGATTCACTAAGGTATAGGTTTTGGCAGTACAGTTTGAATTCAGCAAGGGAAAACCGCAGACACAGAAATTTTACACATAAAATGCGGCTAAACTTTAGAATACCGGGCCACTTATTTGCATCTCATTGAATTTGAATGGTTCCTTTTGTTTCTACATGCTTCGTTCTAAAAAGCGTTCAGAGATATGTAAATAAATCGCTCCGCTTAGACATGCTAAATGTAATGATCGACCAGCTGTAATGAGAAATCACGAGAAATCGCTTACCTGTCGCCTTTTGCGATCTGTCAGAACTTCAGGACCTTCTGGTAGAACTGCATGTCTTGTAGGAACCGAGCCCTTGATAAGAACTTTGTTCCTTTTTACCTGCGACATACCGTCCAGCGAAAATGCCAAGCTGCTTTCGTAACAACTTTGCTCAAAATGAGCCGAACACAACGAGGCATGTTGGGCAACAGGTTCGCCGAAATCAACTCGGTGCCGCTGCACGAATTTCACCCATTGGGCTCTCACTGTTGGATTCACAGGAAACTGGTGCATCGAGATATCTGGTGTGTAGCTGGTATTCGTGCAGCTTCGATTGTTGGGCGCCCCAGCCACACAATAACGTCCACCTTTCCGTACTGGCCTCTTCTTTTCCGCCATGTTCTCGATGAGAGTCAAACAACCTGACGTCACAGGTACAGTTCACATGACCTTTTGGCCGCGCGCCCGAGGGGACAAATTTCAAGCCAAATTAGCGCGTAGTTTGAACGAAAAATATGTGTTTAGAATTATTTTCAACGATTTTAAACTCTCAAACCGTTTATTACACATATCGAACTACCAGAAAAAGAAAAAAAAAATTTCGTGTCATATACACTTTAAAGTGAGAAATTCTTTCATTTGTTTTTCATTCAATTTGCTTCGGGTTTATCGAGCGGTTTTACAAAGACTAACACAAGTAAAGCGTCATTTTTAAGATTGAATCAACAAATGCGGCAACACACAGATTTGAAGGAAGTGTTGGTTTAATTATCTTCGTTTTAACCTGTTTCAATCTGTCAAATACTTGGGATTTAAAAATTATCACATTACCCGCACCTTCCTATTACCCGCAGAAATCGCGGTTTACTGAAAAATTAATGCAGTACCCACAGGCAATCGGCCGGAAATTATGGTACTTCTAAGAGAATGGTTTCGTTGGAATTAGTTCTGGGCACCTGAATCTGTCCTTAATTTGGACAAAGCAAAGCTGAAATGTAGTTTACAACAATATGTACAGACTTGTTGTTGGCATGCATTGCATTTATTTAGTAGAAAGGTTGTCAAGGAAGTTGTCAAGTTGTTCCTGTTGCCGTCTCGCCATAAAAGAGTGACTTGGTGAGGCCACAAGGAGCTCTAAATACTAAAAAAGCTCTGATGGGGGTGTTACTTTCTGAATGAGGGCAATTTTTTCCTGTTCTTGACCATTGGCAAGAAACTTTCCAAAACTTTAGGTGACTTAGGTACAGCTTGAAGGAAACCACAGGACAATTTGGACCGGGCTTTTCATCAAATCTCCATAAAAACCTTCGTCATCTTCCCGGCGTTTTTTTGTTAATTCATCTGTTGCTTTGCACATTTAGCATGCTCCATCGCTGTCGACGTTGAATGAAAAATCAGTCCTCTTGAGTTGACGGAGATATTGCCTTCCTTGGCGACAAACATGCAATGTTACTTCAAAAAAATCTTTGTTTTGAAGCTTTTCTGGATCATTCAGTCAAAAGGCAGTGCTTCTGAACAATTTTTTACGGTCTTGTTTGCATATCGGTGGCTTGTTTTCAACTTTTGCCAACCCTTGTTGCTGCAGGTCCACACACTTTGTGTGAAACACTTTGTTTGCATCGCTAAACTCTGAATCATTGATGATGTCAAAACCACGAGTAGCTTTGAAATGCCGATTAGGGATGGCGGTGGAAAGACATGTAATGTCCATACTGAAAATAAGTTTGTCTTCACCTAGGAAATTGAAATTGCGAAATATTGGAAGTGCGTGTTGACTGTCTTTACCATATGACGGTAAAGATCTGACGATAGGTGTCATAATTTTGTCGGAAAGTACCGGGTATCAGTCTTAAAAGAGACGACTTTCAATGACCCAATTAAAATCCGCACGCTAAAGTGGCCGAGTTTTAGTATTCCGGTATTCCGGTTTCGCCCTTTTCAGAACGGGAAATATTCTTGTGACCGGAGAGTTTCTCCCAACTCAAATACGTTTCCCAATTAGAATTGAACGTGTCGCATGTCCTGTGTCAAAACTCACTAACTAGCCAGGGAAACAACAACATGAACTTTCGATTCACACGTGATTAGGTTGTGCTCCTTGAAACCGTGGAAAATTTATGAGCCAGGCGGCGTAAAGCAAACAATTTCGTCACAGTTTTTTTATGTTTTGAGTTGGGAGGTATAACTAAACACTCAAGTCTGGTCCCGCGGGAAACAGTTAGTTTTGTTTTCCCTCGACCTCGATGTTTTTCGAACATCGAGGGTCCCTGGGAAACAAAACTTACTGTTTCCCTTCGGGTCAGTCATTAAGTGCTCATTGTCCCAACCAGCTGCGCCTGGGTCTCCAAGGATGGGTAGGCTAGCTCTTTTAGCTCCATTCATTACAGTGACGATCAAGCATGTCTATTGTATCACATTTAAAAAATGTTATCTTGAAATCTTTGCAAATCTTGTGTGTCTACTTACTCTACAACATTTAATGTTTCGTCCCTTTCTATTGTTCCTTGTGCACAACTAGCATACTATTCCTGTGCAGGGTGAAATAGGGCGGGAAGGATTAATTTTCTCCTACCCAGTCGTAGACTTCCTGTAGCATACAGAATAAAATCGGTTGTGCAACATGAGGAACAAGGTGACAAACTAAGCTTGGTCATGAGTTTGCTCTGTATAGAGTGGTCAACTTCAGTACAACTTAAACTTAAACGTTTCCTTTAAATGAATGTCAACACGCGAGACAATTGATTACTTTCATATGTAAACGTGCGCCATAAACTTCCATTTTATGTCAACTATGCAACTAAGTTAATTTCAATTACTCCAGCTTCTCACCTGGAAATGAGCTCCCAATTGACATCTCCTTTGCCGTGTCCCGTTTTGGGACCTGACTCAATCAAATTGCCCAGCACCGGCTTTGCTATTACCCTTGCTTTTCTCGCAGACCTAACTGCATCTTTCTCTTGATTCTGCAAAATTATTTCAGGATAAATAATTATTGTACATACTGTAGAATATCTAATGTTGTTACAACTGAAGAAAACTGCTTTAAGGTCTGACTGAAACCAAGTAAGTGAATTGAAAGGAACCACTAGTGCAAACAGGAAGGGTAATATCAAATGCACAACAATCTTCATTCAAGAAAAAACATTCTTCATTATCCTCTTTCTTATTTTGTTCCTCTTCTGCCTTCTCTTTCTCCTTCTCTTCTCCTTCCTTTCTTTGTTCGTTTTTTTGTTGGTCTCTCTGTTTGAAAATGCGAAGTTATGAATATCAATGACATTTCGCTCCAATCAATGTCTAGTATATATGTAAGCTAGTTTTGCTTTGTATTTTAGCTTTTTCTTTTCTATTCATGTAAATTAATACTAAGCTTCAATAAGTGTGAATAAACAAAACTAAACTTTAATTTTGCCGTTGTCTGTTTTTGGAGCTACCTGAGGCAATGTGCCAGAACAGACCAAAAGACCAAGAACTTATAAGGCTTCTCTAAAGACACTAGCTTCGTGCTTATTATAGTTTCCACCAAAAATAAAAGCACAGTTTTTGAAGATTTGATATTCTGTGGCCTTCAGATAAAGCGCATTAAAAGCTGTAGAACTTGAAATTTGTTGATTACAACAGTAACTAACGCCTGCAGACACAGAAAATCCAAGCTACAGTGTATTCACCTCATGGATTTCTTAACTATTTTCAGATAACTCTTCAATAACTCACCAACCTTTTCTTCAAAATCGTTTCAGGATAAAAAGTATTGAACTTAGTGTAGCATATGAAATGGTGTTAGAACAGGAAAACCACTCTTGCAAATAGGGAGACTAACATCAAACGCCCACCCTGGAACGGAAAATTTTATTTCCTGGGGTCTCCTTGTGTAATCATAATATGTATAGGCTGAAGCACAACCTGTCAGCAATGTCTTTGTGGATCTTCTAAGAAGTCCATCATTTTCTACAACATTTTGAAGACTACAGTAACGTGATACACATGTACACTGTAATCGTCATTTCTACATTTTGCTTCTGCATATCTGGACAAAAATATAAACATAATAGATATTTGTATGTCTTTCAATGCTAAGAACTCATCCTGCATTGTTATTTCTATCCAAGCTAACATAGTTCTATATTTGTTATAAGGCTGAATTCATATTGGTTCCCTTAGAGCTCCAAATTTTTCAATGCAGACCGTCAAGGTGGACTGCTCGGGAATTAACCTTGGCAAAGTGCTTTTCCAATTCATTGGACAAAATAAAGTAATCAGTTTTTTGTTAAGGAGACATCCTTTTTGACAACATAAATAAATGCGTACCATCTCCTGAGCCTTTACTGCAATTGGATCGTGGAGATGCATCAAATTTTCAGTGGATTATAAAGAGACAATGGGTATGTTTTCGAATCCACACGGACACATATTTACAAGTAAATAATATTTTCAAAACGAACTGGAAGCTTTTCCTGACAGGAGCATCTAAATATTAAGTCACAGTAAAAGCAAAAATAAATGTACTTAATGTAATTAATATACAGTCATGAACATGAACACGCAAGAGAATATCACATAATTACCACATAACAAATACAAGGTATTGAGTTTTTACCTTTGGTTCCTTCACTGTAGAAGGGTGTGCCAAAGAAACCTAAGGAAATTAACAGGTTTGAACCTTTACACAAATGGCACTGCACATTTGACAGCCATAATACAACACCAGTAGCTGAGATGGTCAGTGAATGCAAGAAAAATTTCAATTTTGACATTATTCTACTCTAATTTCATTTTAATTGAGAACCACCTGCACTCTAATTCAGTGTTGTACACATTTACAAAGCCGACGTTGAAGATGCATGTAGTAATTCATCATTGTTTAGAGATTGTCATTGCCTACATGTATGTTATAAATAGCAGAACTCTTGTTGTCGTTGATTACTTACAGTCATTAACTGCCTAATTTACTTGTGTTTAGTGAGTTTTGAAATTTTCATTACCATTAGAGTTTCGTAAAATACCTGTATTATTATTTTTTTTAGTGCTGAATGAATGAAGACACCAATAAATGCATGCTTTCTGTATGAAATGCTCTGTCTTTGATCTTTTTAAGATCGCCTACTTAAGCAAGATTACTGTTATAAAATGTGTTGAAACAAACATAATTTGGTGTCTCTAAAATCATGGAAATCATAGTGATGCATTGCGCAAAGAAAGAATTTTCCTGCATCCAAGGTATAGTGTAACTCTCCATACGGACAGTTTCCTATGTACCAACAAAATTCTTGTACATTGCCTTTATAAATCCTCTATAATACAAACCATCTTTAAAAATAGACAAAAGACACTCAACCTTGTCCCAAGGGAGCAAAATCAGAAATTCCTGGGGACCAGGTGTGATTGATTTGTGGTATGTTCCATTAATTTTCCTATTGGCAGTGACACACTTCATTGTTCAGTGATACCAATACCAGAACATGTCACTTTTGGACTTGCTTTACATGTAGTTACTAAACATTCTCCATTGTCACTGGAGACTTAGAACTGACGTCATCAAAATGGCGTCTCCAATATGGACACCTAATATGGACACTTTGCTCTTTGCCTTTGGTATCTGTCTTAAAGAGGTTCGAAACTACAGTGGAATTTTAATGTCAGACTAGTGGATTCTGCTTTTTTGATGAGATTATAGTGAGCAAATGACTTTGGACCAGTGTATTCTGTGCTGATCTGACAAAGTTGACATTGGTTGTTTAACAAGTGACATGGGGATCAATGGGAGACATGGTTTTCAATTAAATATGACTTACCTTGACCTGGGTCCAATACTATGACAGAATTGTCAAGTGGACTTTGTTGTAAATCTGCATCTGAGGCAACCAATCCATATGTTTACTAAATGTTTGTGGTTTTAACAGTAATATTGTGTTAGTATGTTAACTCTTAATGCTGTGTGAGCTCGCATGATGCTTTCTGGTGATTTTATCAGTACTGCAGGTAACAATAAAATGGATAGAGTCAATGAAAAAAAACTAATGTATAACAGAAACACAGAAGTTTTAGGTTTTTATAAAAAATAAGAAATATACACCCTCATTTTCATTCACTTATGAACTTTGTTTGGTTTTGCTGAGTGGACTAAATGCGTGTTCAAATTTTTAGAATTGACTTATCAGTGCAATGTTTGAAACTTAATGATAACAGCAATCGCCATTCATGGGAGTGAGTCATCCAATGTTATTTTCACCTGTCCAGAAAGGTGCTTATCCTCTCCCCTCATAAAAAATAACTTCACAATGATTCACAAACAATACATTTTTGGTATCTTGAAATCAGGAAGGCCCATCCTGCCATTTTGTGTTGAACTGATCAAATTTTTTGAGACTGCTTTTTAAGATTTGTTTCATTTTTATCATTAACTGTTAACCCTCCATGGAAATCATGGGTGTGCGCTAATCTCCAACACTACCAGTATCCCACAGGGGGCTGAATCAGATTATCAATTAAAATCATCTTAACTGGGGTGGAAACTGAATCTTATATAGATATTTGCACCTTATAAGCTCTTAAATTAAACTTAAATTAAATTAGATAAGGAGCTTGAGTTATGGGCTCGCTTTAATGACTCAGTTTGTTAGTTTAGGATGTTTAATGGAACCCTCCAAACCTTCCCGTCCCCCTAGAACTACGCCACACTATCCATGTACAAAGTGTGTGGGTTATAGGTGTATGCGTTGATAGTTACAGGTGCATGCAAGTGATTACTTATTGCTTCTTTTGAATTATTTTGGTTTCATGATTGGCAACTAAGATCTTTTTATTTTACTTTACTTACATCCACCTCTAGGTAGAGGGAACTTTAGAGGGGCACCAGCATCATCAGTAACTGGAGGCATTGTGTTCTTAAAATTATCCTGAGCCTGGGATGAAGACACAGGAACAGGAACTATGGCAGATGGGTCATTTGTTGAATTAGGTCCACCTGTGAAAATGAAAGCCAGTGAAAGATTGTGAGAGTGAGGATTATGCATTCTGCTATTGGAAATGATAAAACCCTGGAAAGATATGCTACTAGTCTCAATGTAGACTTAATTAAAGTTTTTACACTGACTTTGCAGTTTGTTAGAAAAAGACTTTCATTTGACAAACTGATGATTAAAATTCAACATAACATTGTTAAGAATCCCAACTGGCCGGAGGCAAACCAGTTGGCTATTTACAATCGTTACCGAGGACTTGAACTCTGGGCGTGGAACAAATCCAGGTAGTGGTCAGAGCGGGGGACTTGAATCCGTGACCGCTGGATTAGGAGTCCAACATGCTAATCCCTCGGTCACACTGCCTGGGTAAATGTCAAATGCCAAAGTGTCTTAGTACCTCCATTCTTGTCGTCACTCTTGAGAAGGATGTATACCCTTTTGGATGATCCTCCACTGAATTTGCTCAACAAAGTTGACGCACAAGGCATATTTTTTGCAACCCTCTTCAGGACACTGCCTCTGCTGCCAGACTTGTACAGTCGAATTCTGCCCAAAAATGAAGAAAGCTGAAATTTAATACTGACACGCTCGGTGCGGAGGCCATGTCTTCCATAGATACTACTGTAATTCCATGGGCCGCCTCGTACTTAATTGGCGAAATATGCATTCCATTATGTTTATTTGGCTATAGTTAGAGCTTACCTTCTAAAATCAGCTTCTCCCAGCTCGGTGAAATTCTCGCGCACCAAATCATGCATTTGTTTTTTGGTAAAATTCTTGCCGAACTCTATATTTTTAACCCTGCCATCACGGTTCAGTTGATCCCAAGGTTTTCCTCGTGGGATTGCCTTGGGAAGTTCACTTAACCATACAAAAGTATGGGAGGATTTCGGTCCAGTAACTGCCCTCGCCGGGGAGGGAGACCGAGATCTCTCACTTGCCGAGCTAGATTCCACCATTGTTAGAAAGTAAGCTGAGGTGGGGACGCTGAAATTTTATACCAGCTCATCACACGCTGTGAGAAACAATGCGTCAGTATATATTTTATCTGAAGTTTACCGCCTTCTGTCAAACCTTTTGTCAAAGTAAAGATTTTATGGCTGCATCAATCTTGGGTTATTTTCCAAAACGCTTGTCGCATCAAGCGATCTTTTAATTCCTACAAAGATAGGATTAACCTTTTCCAAATTTAAAAAGTTGTGTAGAACGCTAGTTGCTAGTTTCTACACTGGGAAACAACATTTTGTAGCGATAACAAGTAGCTGCCATGCATCTGCTTTCGCAGACCAAGTCACTTCAATTGGTCACAGAATGATATCGCAAAATAAAATCTTAAGTTCCGTCCAGTAGTCAGCACTTTTGCACCTTTTACTATGAAACAGCCAAGTACCGGGCCTCCTAATTAATCCTGCTTACCGAACAAGAATATAGCTTTGTATCACATACCGGGCACTCAGTTCAATTAGCATTATTTATCAATCAATTAACAACTTTGTCACTAGACAAAGTGGTTTCAATTACACATGAGCAGAATATTATTTGCAGCAAAACACGTCTAGACGGTATTACGGACGAGCAAGCAGACTATTATTAGTGGGCAGTTATTTGCAAGTCACGTGGTGGGCTCTCAGCGAATTGAAAGGAAGAAAAACAGCATCGAACGATAATGTTGTTTATTTATCAGTGGTTCTGATTTTATTTTTGTGTTGTCCTTTTGTGTTGTCCTTGTTATTTTTATTTTTGGTGGACTTAATTACTAACGTGATGATTTAAGGAGTGTCGTTGCAGTAACGGGTGTCATTCCTCTTTCAACAACCACTTCTAAGCAACAAATCTGTTTTTACAAACAAGTGTTATTTTTCAAACTATTTCTTCAATCTTTTTGAGTCTCAAAGTCTTGAGTCTCAAAACGAGTCTCATTTTTCAAACGAGTCTCATTTTTCCAAACGAGACTCATTTCTCAAACGAGTCTAATTTTTCAATGAGACTCATTTCTCAAACGAGTCTCATTTTTCCAAACGACACTCATTTCTCAAACGAGTCTCATTTTTCCAAACGACACTCATTTCTCAAACAAGTCTAATTTTTCAAACGAGATTATCCAAACAAGTCTCAGTTTGTAAGAGTCTCACTTCAAAACACATATCGTGTACGTTTGGTATCGAGACGATTTTTTTCGAGTACCATTACCGTATTTACCCGTGTATAATGCGCACCCTAATTTTGACCACTTCTCTGTAAAAAAAACAGTATTCACAATGAAGACCATGTATTAAGAGTTCATTTTTTTTTTCTATTTAATCAACTAGAACTGGGAATTCACCGCATCATCATCACTGGAGGCATTGTGTTCTTAAAATTATCCTGAGCCTGGGATGAAGACACAGGAACAGGAACTATAGCAGATGGGTCATTTGTTGAATTAGGTCCACCTGTGAAAATGAAAGCCAGTGAAAGATTGTGAGAGTGAGGATTATGCATTCTGCTATTGGAAATGATAAAACCCTGGAAAGATATGCTACTAGTCTCAATGTAGACTTAATTAAAGTTTTTACACTGACTTTGCAGTTTGTTAGAAAAAGACTTTCATTTGACAAACTGATGATTAAAATTCAACATAACATTGTTAAGAATCCCAACTGGCCGGAGGCAAACCAGTTGGCTATTTACAATCGTTACCGAGGACTTGAACTCTGGGCGTGGAACAAATCCAGGTAGTGGTCAGAGCGGGGGACTTGAATCCGTGACCGCTGGATTAGGAGTCCAACATGCTAATCCCTCGGTCACACTGCCTGGGTAAATGTCAAATGCC
This sequence comes from Micromussa lordhowensis, assembly GCA_964020085.1. Lineage (NCBI taxonomy): Eukaryota > Metazoa > Cnidaria > Anthozoa > Scleractinia > Lobophylliidae > Micromussa > Micromussa lordhowensis. Next base: position 29,388,636 of record OZ026602.1, on the reverse strand, counting down.
AAAGTGTCTTAGTACCTCCATTCTTGTCGTCACTCTTGAGAAGGATGTATACCCTTTTGGATGATCCTCCACTGAATTTGCTCAACAAAGTTGACGCACAAGGCATATTTTTTGCAACCCTCTTCAGGACACTGCCTCTGCTGCCAGACTTGTACAGTCGAATTCTGCCCAAAAATGAAGAAAGCTGAAATTTAATACTGACACGCTCGGTGCGGAGGCCATGTCTTCCATAGATACTACTGTAATTCCATGGGCCGCCTCGTACTTAATTGGCGAAATATGCATTCCATTATGTTTATTTGGCTATAGTTAGAGCTTACCTTCTAAAATCAGCTTCTCCCAGCTCGGTGAAATTCTCGCGCACCAAATCATGCATTTGTTTTTTGGTAAAATTCTTGCCGAACTCTATATTTTTAACCCTGCCATCACGGTTCAGTTGATCCCAAGGTTTTCCTCGTGGGATTGCCTTGGGAAGTTCACTTAACCATACAAAAGTATGGGAGGATTTCGGTCCAGTAACTGCCCTCGCCGGGGAGGGAGACCGAGATCTCTCACTTGCCGAGCTAGATTCCACCATTGTTAGAAAGTAAGCTGAGGTGGGGACGCTGAAATTTTATACCAGCTCATCACACGCTGTGAGAAACAATGCGTCAGTATATATTTTATCTGAAGTTTACCGCCTTCTGTCAAACCTTTTGTCAAAGTAAAGATTTTATGGCTGCATCAATCTTGGGTTATTTTCCAAAACGCTTGTCGCATCAAGCGATCTTTTAATTCCTACAAAGATAGGATTAACCTTTTCCAAATTTAAAAAGTTGTGTAGAACGCTAGTTGCTAGTTTCTACACTGGGAAACAACATTTTATAGCGATAACAAGTAGCTGCCATGCATCTGCTTTCGCAGACCAAGTCACTTCAATTGGTCACAGAATGATATCGCAAAATAAAATCTTAAGTTCCGTCCAGTAGTCAGCACTTTTGCACCTTTTACTATGAAACAGCCAAGTACCGGGCCTCCTAATTAATCCTGCTTACCGAACAAGAATATAGCTTTGTATCACATACCGGGCACTCAGTTCAATTAGCATTATTTATCAATCAATTAACAACTTTGTCACTAGACAAAGTGGTTTCAATTACACATGAGCAGAATATTATTTGCAGCAAAACACGTCTAGACGGTATTACGGACGAGCAAGCAGACTATTATTAGTGGGCAGTTATTTGCAAGTCACGTGGTGGGCTCTCAGCGAATTGAAAGGAAGAAAAACAGCATCGAACGATAATGTTGTTTATTTATCAGTGGTTCTGATTTTATTTTTGTGTTGTCCTTTTGTGTTGTCCTTGTTATTTTTATTTTTGGTGGACTTAATTACTAACGTGATGATTTAAGGAGTGTCGTTGCAGTAACGGGTGTCATTCCTCTTTCAACAACCACTTCTAAGCAACAAATCTGTTTTTACAAACAAGTGTTATTTTTCAAACTATTTCTTCAATCTTTTTGAGTCTCAAAGTCTTGAGTCTCAAAACGAGTCTCATTTTTCAAACGAGTCTCATTTTTCCAAACGAGACTCATTTCTCAAACGAGTCTAATTTTTCAATGAGACTCATTTCTCAAACGAGTCTCATTTTTCCAAACGACACTCATTTCTCAAACGAGTCTCATTTTTCCAAACGACACTCATTTCTCAAACAAGTCTAATTTTTCAAACGAGATTATCCAAACAAGTCTCAGTTTGTAAGAGTCTCACTTCAAAACACATATCGTGTACGTTTGGTATCGAGACAATTTTTTTCGAGTACCATTACCGTATTTACCCGTGTATAATGCGCACCCTAATTTTGACCACTTCTCTGTAAAAAAAAAAACAGTATTCACAACGAAGACCATGTATTAAGAGGCAGTCTCTCTAAAAGCGGTCCGCTGCATTTCGGGTCGAAAAATCGATTTCCTTCAAACTTTTCCCATGAATCTATCTTAGTCTAAATGTAATCGAGAACACCCTAGTTTTTGCAAATATTGCAAAATAAATTTTTTGCGGAACTAAAATCGCGTTAACCAGCGAAGGCCCAGTTTTAGCAGGAGCAGTAACCAAAAATAGCACAAATTGTCGAACTCGTCGTTTCACAATATTCTAGTTTCAGGAACTTTGTTCGTCTTCCATGATAAGATCAATCCTTAATAAGTGTAAAACACCCATTTTCGGATTTTTCAACAGTTGTTTATATTGAAAATTATAGTTTTGCTTGACAGCTACTTTGCCGCTGGCGCCAATGGCTTAAAAATTAAAATTTTAATCTCGGCTCTGCGCAAAAGTCCCACATCTTCTGTACAATATGTCTATTCAGGTCAACTAAAATAAAGTGGAAGAACATGGGAATATTAAAAAATGTTGCGGTTTAAGCGAACTTTGAGCACAGCCGGTCGACAAATTATGCACATTTTCGAAAATGATTGCCAGCAATGCACAAAGTATGGTCTCGATGATTAACGAGCTTTGAATTGCTAACTCCACATTTGACGCTTGGATTGGGTTTATTAAGAGGTGTTTATGACTTATAACATGATAAAACATCATTTTAATAGGAAAGAAAAATATTATTCTTGACCCAAATAAACGCAGCCGTTTTAACTTCACCACGACCGTTGGTTTTTGTTTAGTGAAAGGATGGATATGAAAAGGCCCGTAGAAGTATTATATAATTCGAAATATTCATACATAACAGATTTCTATTTTCTGTGCTCAACCAGAATTCTTTGAAACCCTTTGAAGTTAACCTGCGTGCAGACGACTCCTATTTCCTTCGTTGCGAAGTTGGATAAACGAAACACTTGGCGGCGTGAGTTAATTCAATTAACTTTCCTTTCTTTTGTGGTGACCGCACAAAGTTCCAAAACTCACTAGATGATTTTACGAAACACGGAAAGTAATTATGAACTGGTTGGGTACAGTCCTGCCCCGTTAACTAACAAAGAAAGACTGAATTAAAGAGGAAAGCAAAACCCGTATTCACGGGGCAAGTGAACATTGCAATAGACCCATGGAGTGTCACGCAATGTAAAATTTGAAAATTGTTTTCAAAATTGGACTTTGTACATATTAAAGTTGTTTATATTTAATCAAGAGGTTATTGGGTACTCTTGAAAAACACTCAGTTTTTATAACTTAATTATCGACGGGTTTTAAGAAGCAGCATTCACAAAACAACCATAACCAAGCCAGAAAGAAAAATAATTAAATTATTTGCAGCGTTAGCAGCAGACACTTGTCACTCGAATTTTTTGTTGTGTCGCGTGTTGACTTGAATTTGCATCACGAATACATTATGGAGACTTCGTGCTTTTTGTCTTGCTTATCAAAGTATAAAGGAACATGTGGTAATTCAAGAGGTGTTACAGAATCCGTTCGCCTTGAAGATTGTAATGAATCAATTACGAACCATTTGAACACATGTCACTTATCTCGAGAAACGCTAACAGAGAGTCAACTTATTCTAGCAAGAGCAGGTATTTTCGATTTCCCGGTTTCAAAATTCAGTGAAACGATGATATGCCCGAAGCATCGCCATACCCTTGGAAAGTACTGGAAGCAGCGGAGGCCATGTCAGTACCCCACCCACAAAGGCGGTAAAAAAGCAGTCAAGACTAGGGACGTAGTGAACGTAGCAATGGCGAAGGAAATTCTAAAACTTCAGGAAGTGGTTGTCCCGATTGGATCAGGTTTGTTGAGTACATTTTCCCATTTTTATATTATCACATTATCTCGGCGAATTAAATGAGTTAATATTTCCCGCATTTTCAGTCCTTCTGTCCTGGAAAAGTGGTGCTTATTTACAATTTGTCTTATTTTAATGCTTCGAAGTGTTATAGTCTCTTATAAAACAAAACATATTTCATCAATCGAAATATACGTAATTCTAAATTTAATGTAATGTCATGAAATGTAATGTAATAGTAAGTTTTATTTGGTATTTTTTTGTTCTAGTAATTTGCAGTGCTTGTCAGAAAAATCACAAAGTTGCTATCGAACAGTCGCCTTGGGCTCCAGTTCAAGTTGTAGAGACAGAGGAAGCAATCAGAGACACCAGAAGCTCACCGGAAGTGCGCCAGAGGTAAATCAAAATATGCAATAATGAAACATCACAAAGTACGCCTGTAATGAGACACGAAGAGATACAGAGGGACACGAAAGAGTTCTAAAAAAGGTTAGGGACGAAAACTTGGGAAGGGGAGATGATTGAACGAAGTAGGGAAACGACGGGAGGGAGGGAGGAGGGGGGGGGGGGGTGAAAATAGAGTGTTTGAGGAACGAAGACCTGAACGACTAGCGACTGCTCCTAACCTGTCATAATCATCTTCATTTTGAAGGGCTTCTAAAGAGGTTGCTACTGCTGCTCTTTCTGGCTACCAATATGTTCCATCAACACCAGGAATTTTGGAGCGGGTTCAGTCAGACTACGAATGGACTCCCCGGTTATGCGCCGAGGAGGAATCACAGGAAAGCGAATCAGAAGATGAATCCAACGCGGCATCAAAGGGTAACATTCTGGTGGATGTTTTCAATTTCTCAATGGCAAACCTTGCAGACGTATCTGGAAAAGAAAGAATTGATCAATTGCAGTACCAGTTAGAAAGTTGGGATCAGTGTGGCGATGTGGAGAAAGAAGCATTTGTGCACAAAGCTAAAGAGGCTTGCCAGTTGGTATGTGATGTCATAGCGCCGCACGATGGAGAAGTGCTGTTTCAAGCTGTCCAGCAAAAGAAAAATTTGGGTGTCACTACTGACGCGGGTCTAGAGGCTCTAGTTGCGGCATATAGGAAAGCACCATCTAAAATACTGAAAACCCAAATCCTTAGCATTTACGCAAACAGGTTTACAGTTAAGGAGTTGAAGGCTATTCATCGACCTTTTGAAAACCTCAGTGATCGGCAAATCAAAAAAGCAAGAGCGCATAGTTCTTCTGAGGGCCCCGGTATCCCAATAACCAAGATACCACAACATCGAATCCGATTAGACAAATGCCAGTTGGATCACTTTCTGGAATTTACATCTCGCCCCTACTTCTATCAGGATGTGGCCTTTGGAAGCCGAAAACTCAAACTTGATAGTGGCGAAGAATTAGTGATGCCAAACATAGTACGTACGGTTGCAAGATGTACCATCATCAACCAGTATCTTGATTTCTGTAAAGAAGAAAATTTTAGCCCTTTAAGTCGTGCCACTATGTGGAGAATTCTTGAAGTTCAAGAGGCTTCTCAAAGAAAATCTCTCAAAGGTCTTGACAACACTGCTGCTGATGGCGTCGACGGTTTTGAAGCATTACACAAGATTTTAGACGAATTGCAAGAAGTAGGAGCCGACAAGGAGTGGTGTGCACAAACAGGGAAAATGCTGAAAGAGGCTAAACTATACTTGAAGACGTCTTATCGAGGTCACTGCCAAGAGGAAAGCAGGTGTCCCGACCATTGTAGAGCATTTGCCTTGAGTTTTCGTGATGACGCTGATTATCGTACAGACTGTAGCCATGACCATGATTTCTCATGTCGCGACTGTGAGGCGCTCAAGGAAGTTATTCAAGAAATCCAGTTTGCCATAGCTAAGTACTCCTCCAAGATAAATGATAAAGAGAAAGAAGACGATCTTCGACATGACGCAGTCACTGCTGAGGTAAAAGTCAAGGAGTGGAAGGCACACATTATGCGAGCGCATAATCAGGAACAGAGCAAGCAAAAGATTTTGCTTTCTTTACAGAGGGACGAAGTTTTTATAATATCAGACTGGGCAATGAAGTTTTTGCAAATCAAGTTTCGCGAAAAGCAGTCGGAGTGGTTTGCGAAAAGAGGTATAAACTGGCACATATGCAGTGTCGTTGCCAGGAAAGGAGAGAAGCTAGAAGTCTCCTCTTATGCTTACCTGTTCAACAGTTGTAGCCAGGATTGGTTCACCGTACTTTCTATCCTCGAAAATCTCATGTCTGTCATCAAAAGAAGTGATCCACTTATCACAAAGACCTATCTGAGATCAGACGAAGCCGGGTGCTACCACAACAGCAGCCTCTTAGCGTCTCTAAGAGACATTGGAAGTCGTCAAGGAATTGAGATTGTGAGGTATGACTATTCTGAGCCGCAGTATGGGAAAGACATGTGCGACAGGATACTGTGCCCGATGAAAGCCGCAGTTAGACGTTATTGCAACGAAGGCCACGATATTGTCACGGCGCAAGATATGCAGATTGCCCTAAAAGAAAGGCCAGTTCGGGGAACAACAGCAGCAGTGTTTTCCATGACCGAGGAGAGTAGAACTCTTAAGATAAAGAAGATCCCTAACTACAGTTCTCTACACAATTTTGAGTTTACTCCTGATGGGCTTCGAATGTGGAAGGCGTACAACATTGGAATTGGAAAGCTGATTTTATGGGATACTATTGTACTTTGTCCACAACAGGCTACCTGCCTCACAGAGGAAAAACCTTTCTTTACAATCTCAACCAGAGAAATGAATAGAGCAACCACGCAAAAAGGGATAATGGACGAGGATAGTGACTCCTTTGAATGCCCCAATCCCCAATGCTCAGAGGAATTCCACAGTCGTTCAGAGCTGGAAACTCATCTTAACGTGATTGCACACCACAATCCAGTAGGGACGGTGCAAAAAAGCCTGTATGACCAATTACGAATCGATTGGGTTCAGCGTTTTCAGAGCATTTCGCTGGATACGAAGAGACAGTCTCGTCCTGATAGTGAAGTTGAAATTACAACCTCAACGGAGGGTAACTTACTTCAAATGGGCTGGGCACTTCACAAGTCTAGAAGTGGACAAACGCGCTTTTCTGACAACGTCCGCGAGTATCTACAAAAAAAGTTTGACATTGGCAAAGAAACTGGGAGAAAGGAAGATCCCGCCCAAGTAGCAAGCGACATGCGTAAGGCTCGCAATACAGATGGCACACGAATGTTTAGCAGAGCCGAATGGCTTTCGGAGGTTCAAATTCAGGCATTCTTCTCGCGAATTTCTGCTAAGAGAAAGCAATCAAGTTCAAAAGAATCCTCGAGAGAAAACGATGACGATGAATTGGACGACAGTGATGCTGAAGAATATGCATGCCAAATAGATGATCGACTGTTCGAGGCAAACAGTGAAGCTGTAGTGGCTGCAATAGCTGTCAAGCATCCACTGATGTATGATGTTCAAAACCTTTGCGAGATGGCATATGAAAACAAAATTTCATCGTTCAAAGTTAAGATGCTCAGGGAAATTTGCAAACATTTTGAAATTTCATTTAACGCGAGAGACAGTAAATCTGCTTTAGTTCAGAAACTTTCGGAAATGGTTCGAGACTGCTCTTGTATGAGTGAGTGAGACTCGTTGCCAGTAAGTATATAGGACTTTAAATAGACTCCGGCCTCCTGGAAAAATAGCCAGTTTATACTTTGGGCGACTTTTCTTTTCAATACATTGATCAAGTGTCATTTTCTAGTAACTCAGCTGACAGCATAGATAAACATTTGATCACCAAGGAAACCTGCTGGGGTGCTCAGTTGTTTTGGTTTGCACCTTTAGGTTTTCAATAAAAGAAAAGAATTTCCCAAAAATTTCACTGGAAAAAACAGAATTAATTACTGAACTAGTGTATTTATTCTCAATAGGTGTTTCACCTTGTAATCGAGCAAGGATTTGAATGTTCCAAGGCACCGACCTCGGATTCTGTTAGCTCTGTGTTCTCATAGGGTCTGTTCGAGGAATTTATTACAGTTTTGTTTTTATAATTTTAGTGGAACACGACAAAGCGCTTGCTCGCCCAAAACGCTTCAAAACGACCTCGGACGCGGGCAAACAAAAAGAATACAAACCGGCAACAAAGCAAGTCAATTATATTCACAGGACATTACATATTATGCAGTTTAAAACAAAACAAACTTCGTAAATGGCTTCTTTTTGCAACGAGAAAGCAAGAGTCACGTCATGCCTTGAGCTTGGGCTGCCTGTGTAAAGAAACAGAAAGAGGAAGCAAACGTTGGGGGAAGGAGGATTTACGCCAGTAAAAATGCTACCCGACTTGAATTTTCTGAACATGAAATGGACACTTCAGGGCTTTCAAAGTAAATGTACGCCTTTCTTATTTTCCAGAGACCGGTTAAAAAGAGTGCGCGAGGTTGCGTGACACAATTCATGAATGCAAAAAGACCCTCGCTGTGTTTATATTAATATTTTGCCGCGCGACGGCGACTTACAGTTAAGAACAGGTAAGTTTCGTACTCTCTTTTAGTCTCTATAATTATCCCACCTAGTAAATTTACTAAGTCTTAGTCAAGGCGATTTCTTGACTGAAACTTGTTGTTCATCAATAACAAGAAAAGAGGAATTATACGTAAAAGGCAGTCGAGTGTTGGCTAAAAGTTAAATTTGGACGGCTGCATTTATTTGGGCCAAGATTAATTTTTTCTTTCCTTAATGATGTT
>OZ026602.1:29362676-29375176 GCA_964020085.1 Micromussa lordhowensis | reverse complement strand
ACTTCGGTATTCCCCATCGTTTCGCCTTAACCAAGCTGATGTGCCAATCGGAAGACGACAAACTATTTTTGTCCCGCTATTGCGGACATAAGAAAGGGTCAGTGCTCAATTTCATCTCAACAATATCTCTCGTCCTTGGATAGAGTTTTACCAGAGGCCTTACAAGAAGTTGCAACGCATATCTTTTTTCGAAAAGTGCCTGTACAGTTGTCAAATAGACGAGAGCTCGAAGCATTACCTGGTGAGTTGTTAGCCTTCGAGGCATCATTCGAAAACGATTCTTCTAAGAGCATGTGCTGGCCTGGAGCAACAGTCCTGCACCTAAAGCGTGGCTGTAAAGTAATGCTTGTGTGGAACAAGTCTCACGATTTAAAAAACGGATCCCTTGGTATATTTATTGCGGAAAAAGGCGACGTCCTTTTGGTTGCTTTTGATGGTGTCGGGATCGTAGAGATATCCAGGGAAACTTGGATAAAGAGGAATAAGAATGGGAACAAAATCGGAAGTGTTACCCAATTTCCAGTTGTTTTGGCCTATGCAGTAACGTGCCATAAATCGCAAGGTTTGACACTTGCGGTGGCAGTGGTACATTGTTCGCGAGAATATGTACCTGGCCTCATTTATGTCGCAGTGTCGAGAGTCAAGTCCCCTGAATGTATCCAGATTTTGAATTTTAATTCACGGCAATTGTTGAAGCCACAGCAAAAAGCGGTCGACATGTGCTCCACCCACCATACATGTGCCCCCGTTGCAGATCGGTCATGCTGCTGCAAAAAGAGCTTCAGCGACGATAACCTGTTATCAGTCACAGATCGCTGTGACGAATGCGCAGAGGAAGATGACGAGTCTTTCACATTTCCTAGCGAGTTGCTGGATGGCCCGGTTTGAGCTTGTTTTGAAGATGAAGATGTTGATATTCAACTAGAGTTGTTGGATATTTACGACCGATTCACGAGGCATGAATCAAGTCTCTAGAGTCCCTCAGATGAATGTTTTAACAAATGCCGAGAACACTTGTTGGCGATGAAGACCTCTCCATGTTCAGTTGTCTCTTCCTTTATGGCAGAAAAAAATGCAGCAATTGATTTCCTGTTAACTGACACCTGTTGGACCAAAGTACCACCCTTCATAGAATTGGTATGGTTTCATTCATTTCTAATAATCGAAAACCACACCGTAGAACACCTGGAGGAGATCATTACAACTTCACCTCGATTTAAGTGTGTCATTGCAAAATTGGTGAGACTGCTGTATTTTTGCCTGAAGGCACAATTCTATTCTTCTGGGCATTGAGTTCGAGTCAGTTCGAGAAGTCTTCGCGGATAACCGAAGTAGCGTCAAACAACTTCGGCTTCACTCTCTTGATAAAAGGTGAGATCTTAGTTCGAAAGCCCTTGAAACCAATTGAAAAGACAAGAACAAAGCAGTGAAGTTGTAAAGATATTCTTTTGTTATTGGCTTGTAAATGAAGGCACGAAAATTCAAGGCAGAGTTTCCATGCGTCAGTATTTTTCGTAAAACACGTCTAACATTGAGCTACATCTATGGAAATAGCTCGGTGTGAGAGCTTTAAAAAGAGATCTTAAATGACTTGTTTCAGTTACCCAAACTGGAAATAATTCATGTTTTTAACTATGAGCGGCACGCTTATCAATTCATTCTTGCATAACAAATCGTTAATTTACGAAGATCCTTTGTTGTTGTTGACCTGGATTAAAGGCCACAAAATCACTGAAGAGTTTCCATGTGTCAGCGTTTTCCGTAAAACGCGTCCAACTTTGATCCGCATCTATAGAATTAGTTTGGTTTGAGAGCTTTAAAAAGAGATCTTAAACGACTTGTTCTGGTTAACCGGATGCAAATTCATGTTTTTAAATTCGAGCGGCACGCTTCTCATCGTTAAATTCAGGAGATCTTTTGTTGTGTAACATGTGAATAAAGGCCGCAAATTCACTGCAGAGCTTCCATGCATCAGCTTTTTCCATAAAACACGTCCAACTTTGATCCACGTTTACGAAATTAGTTCGGTTTGAGATCTTTAAACACTCGTTTACTCCATCTTTAAGATGCCAATAAATGAAAAATTTCCAGGTATAATTTAGCTGACAACTTTGCGATCGAGTCGAGAAATGAACATGGGTTTCGCTACTTCTGTGCATCATACATGACGGTACTCTCTAGTTGTCATAACAACTGACACGAACTGACCAATTGCGTTATTTGGTTCGTCTTACGAGCGTGCGGAGTTTTCTATTCTCTCTGAAGCGAAAGTGGCGATCGATTAGTCAATGTTTTTATTAATCGTGCGACAACATTTTCGAGAATTGGCGATAATGGTGCCAAAGATAACCAGAAACCTGGAACATACGGTCTGTGTCACAGCTATGAAAACTCCTTTGGAGCATTCAGAGATACCAGTACATCAGTTTTTGACGAGCTTAAAAAAAGTCGTGTGCATTATGTTCAGCTGGGATCAGGTGGGATGGTTACATGTACTTGTAACTTACAATTATCATTTGATTCTCCAGCTAGCTTTCACTGTGTGAGCTGCCATCGGCCAGATAACAGAAGGGATTAAAATATCATCCAACTAGAAATTTTCAAAGAATGGAAAAATATCTCACCTACTTCAAAGGTTTGCGGCATTCGGAAAAAGGGTCACACAATCGGCATGTCTTCGACAGAAATAAGTAATGAATCCAGAACAATAGAGTGAATATATGAATTCTTAATAACCCCCAAATTTGGGGTACACACTTAAATCGGTGTGAAGTTGTCATGATTGTCATTAACATTTCAAGGCAAGGATTTACCGAGGCAACTTCGAGACTGCATGCATTTTTTACCAGCACAGAATTTTCACAGTATGTTTGTATTGTCTTTGGTGTAAACGAGGTAACACATCCTCAGTGGTCTGTGGCTATTGAGGTAGCAAAATTTATCTACTGAAATTTCTTGAAGCTTTAGTGTCGGTGGTGAGACAAGATAGAATGGATGGGGTCGATTTTAACGTTGAGAGATGGATGTGGTGGGGAGATCGAAGGTTCGACATGTAGGTGGTTGGGCGGTTAGAAAAATCCTCACTCGGGCTAGAAACTACACTCGAAAAAATGTGTACACAAATTATAGTTCTACTCTAGCCAAAGTTGAAACAAAGCAAAGGGTCTGTGAACTGCTGGAGGAAAACGTTATTCAATCATTCGATCAGCTCCAAGAAACGTCTGTATTTCAAATGACACTTCAAGTTACAGAGGCAAGGCAGTATCGCCAAAGAGGTCTACTCCACATCTCAGATAATGCTTACCTCTTCTTCATGAAGCTTGAACAAAGAAGAGTACAGCTGCTGAACGTTCGCGTTCTGAAAAAAGAACGCGACAATATGATAGAAGCAGCGATACGCACCCTGTTAATGGATGAAGATTTGCAAGAAAGGTGGTTGCAATGTTTTTCAAAAGACGACGTAGAAAAGAGCAAGGTATTTGTATAATTCAAACACTTGACTTCCTATTAATGTTCCTTTTTCTGACATAAGAAATCCCGCTGGCTCGCTTACCAATCCACGTTTTCTAACGAGAGCCCCAGAACTACTTTTCGGTCCCGAGGACACACCTCCAAGAGGAAAAAGGACTGGAAACTAAATGTTTACACAACAATGCAATGGCGCTTCGTTTCATTCCCGGAATCTTTTTAGTTACTGCATAAGAAAATCACAGGCAACATTTTTTTGATCAAAAGAATTCTTCTTACAAATATGTGCGACTGCTGGTAATATAACTTTTATAGATTTACCTTTTTTGCATAATTTGTCTACGGTATCTCCTTTTTTCACACAGGATTTGATCGGAAAGCTGTTGAAGGACATCCTAATCTATTATGTCAACATGGGTGCCTCTCAATTCTTGAGGGATTACCATAGAAGTTCCCTAATCAAAAAGAGCGTGGAACTCCGAAAGCGAATTTTACAGAGACAAGAAAAGACCAAAGAGAAAGCAGACAGTGTTCCTTTCAAGGTGTTAAACTGTTGTGTGTATGGAAGGGGAGGGGGTCTCTGCTGAGAGGTCCAATCCCCTACCATTGATACAATTTTGACAGGAAAGATATCCCCGTTACATACCTAATGCCTCCCTTTCTACACGATTTTGTAATGGACATGTATCTTCTTGGGCTTCATTTAAAGGAACACGATTGAACATCAAAATGTCTTTTTTAATATCCTCACTGCAATATGGCAATTAAAAATATACTAAAATATATTTTATGCCCAAAAAAGTTGTACATTCTTTAAATCTTTAAGACAGTTAGAAGTTATTTATAAATAGCATCTTGGTGTCAAGAACATCTTCTGCAAGTTTGTTCCTCATCTTGCTTGCGGAATCAAGCTCAAAATGCTGCAAGGTTAATTTTTCATGAAGAGGTAGAGAAAAGCTTTTTTGATCCCAGTTGAAGGCACTCTTAAACTGGTCCCAGGTTATTTGTTTTCCATTGATTGTGAGACACCTTGGTTTGCCACTGATGTTACTCTTCTCGATATTGTTACGTATTTTCTTGATATTGTGCTATAATTTTTAAAAAGAGAGAATTAAAAAAAATAAAATAAAAAAATAATGTGAAACAGTAACATGTAATTAAATTTTGTTATATTAAACACATCAGTATTAAGTAAAAGGACAGACCACCTTCAGATGTGAGTGACCATTAATCCCAAACACAGCTCAAATTATTAAAAGCTCCAAGCTAATAATATTATAATATTAACAAACAATGTTACTATGAATATTTAGTATTATATGCACCTCAATTCTGTAATAATTATATAGTCAATGTCCCATGTGACAGAATGTAGTTTGACTTAATACCTTTGGGTCCATGATAAATATCATTGGATCTCCAGTGTAGATGTTTGTGGCTACAAACTTGCTGTCAACAGGGTCTTTGTTGTGAAAGTGCATCTTAATGAACAGCCTATTACAGTCGGCACCATCGAGGACACACCAGTACACCCTAAGGAGAAATAAACATCATATATGCAAACTGCTAGCTGATACAGTAGAACCTCTCATCTGGGACACCTCTATAATATGGGGACTGCACCTCATTAAAGGGACACATTTCCTCGCCTTTTAAATGGGTAACATGTTCCACTGTATAACCGTATAACTGTATAACAACCGTACAGCAACAAATCACAGAAGGTTATAGGCATTTTCTTGTTTCATGTTTGAATTTTTATTATTGCTAACCATAGCTTGTGCAAATTAATTGCAGGTACACAATTTCCCTAACCCATGGAAGTCACACATCAATTAAAGTAGCAAATCTTGTGCTGTAAGTATGCTTTCTTATTGCTAAAATCCATACAAACACAGCTGGTATTACATGTCAGCTTTTAGTAGTTAATAATTAATACATTAGATTAATATTTTTGCCATTAATCTGCTGGCTACTTCAATTTTTATTGAAACCCCTGAATACCAAATCAAATCAAGACTATAAATTATTTACTTATTTTCATAATCATACTTTATTTGTATTATTTTATTAATTTACTCACTGGAATCCAATCTCTAACATCTTCAGCACTCCCTCCCAGAAGCAGAAGTACAAACTACTTGGTGTGCATACTCCAGAAGGAAATTGGGCAATTGGAAATCTGAACCCATTGTCACTAACATAAATGAATTGTAGAACTTGTGTTGCAAGCTCTGGCTCCTCACCTTTACCTAGAAGCAGTACATATAGCATATTATACATGCATATCACATTTTAGACTTCTTATAATTTATTTTAAACCTTCTGTATAAAGAGTATTACAAGAGGAACAATTTAGATTTACGTTTATGATATAAATCAATAATAATAGTTATTTGTTCACAATTGATGCATCAGTCAAATCTCGGCAGAGTCTAAATCCCCTCTCCACAGATAAAACTCCTTGTGACATGTGGGGTAAATGAGTACTCTGTTTTCAGATTTACCTGACAGTATATTCATCAGCTCATGGGCCTTTCCAAGCTCAACAAAACCTACAAGCTTGTGCTTTCCATTGACAGTGGTCATTTCTAAGTTCTCCTAAAATTAAACAAACAAATAGAATTTAAAGAAGGGAATGTCTATCAAGGATTTCAAGTTGCAAGCTACAGTGTATAGTAGTTGGACAAACTTGAAATTGAAGCCTTTTCTACCTGTTTTTATGCCACGGTGGAGCTAAGTTGAAGAAATCTAAAATTATGTCAAGACCAGATAACCACCTAGCATATTTTTAATAACAAAAATTGGTGCAAGAATCATTCCAAGTTATTTGTTAAATTGAATAAGTGTAGTCTGTACCTGAATCTTCATTTCATCAATTACAAAACCGCCCATGAAATCTTCGTTTCATTCCACTATCTTTGGCCGCATTAAGGCACCATCTTAAAACCTCATCATTCCACCCAACTGTCTCCTTGACTTTGTTTTTATATAGCCTATAAAAATTTTTAATAATAGTATAATTAACTCAGATTTTTTCCCTGTGTTCTTCTGTCCACACATATCACTAATTTTCATTTGTCAAAATATTATTAGTTTCAGTTACCAAAATTTATGAAGCATTTAACAGCAGCAAAAAGTCTGGGGGATTAGAGACGCAATTAAGACAAACCAGTTAAATTTGGTACCTCATTACAGACTGGGAGTGGATTTTGGGCTTGAAGGGTTAATGTCAATTTATTGTGAATGCATATAAGCTGGCTGGTACCTTAAAGAAAGCGGATACAACAAATAAATTATCCAGTTAAAGAACATTTTTACTGAAACTCACCTTATTGTCTTGTTGCTGGGAAGAATTAAAAACTGACGGAGTGGGTCCAGTACATGGGGGTTTTTACAGTAGAGGTCAAGGCATAATCTCATAACTCTATATGTGAGTGAAAAAAAAAACAACAAACGGGTCACGATTCTGATTTGTTATATTTGTCTTAGCCTAAGACAATAGGTTTTGTACTTTTGGATTAATAAAGAGTATTATTACACTTGCTAATGGTTAAAATGTTTACAGTATACTTACCTTGGGTGCCATCAATAAGCGTTTTTGCTCTTAGTCTGCAACAGTTTCTTTTGCTGTTCCCACAAATGTGACATCTCTTCAGGAACATTGTGATCCTTTAAGAACATCTTTGACAGATCCTCATGATCATCCTTGTCCATCTCTAAGCATTGAGTAAACAACTTATCTTTCCAGTAGCTTTCACGTTTTTCCGCATTTTGTCTTGCTCTTGTCTCTTCACTAAGCTGTTTTGTGAGCTCGTCCCTTGTGATATATCGCTTGTTAGTACAGGGGTGGACCCCTTCCCTGGACAATTTTCTTCTCTTTGATCTCTCAGTCAGAATTTTAATTTTGCGGCAGTTGAGACAACATATATCATCCATACATTGAATGATGGAGCACCTTTCGGAAAAAAATTTAATGAGCTCACTCTCACTGTCCTTGGGGAACGTGGGAGGTAACAGGCACCGTATTATCAACGTTAGTACCTCGGCATGGTTTTGAACAATCAATAAAATTCAAAATGAGGTTCACCCTTTCTCGAAAAGGGTGCTTTTCCAGGGCTTGTATGTCCATTAGCTTGGCCAAAGGATACTCACAACCATGAGAAATAATGAAATACGCCAGGCCTGTCAAGGTTTTCTCTATCCTGACCTCCACAAATCCTCTCTGATTTCTGAATGACCACGACTCAAGGCGAATAAATGATAGCTTGTTTTCCTCACAGACTTTGCTCCATCCATCTTTTAGTGGCATCTCATTGGCTTCTTTAATTACTTCGTGCAATAATTCTTGTGGTCCTGTCTTCTTTCTTTATAAGGTTCTGGTAAAAACTTTTTCGTTGATTCCTCGGTCCACGCCTGACAAGTTTCACCTTTTCTCCCCAAATCTCCTTAATGATTTTGCCAAGCATGACAGGGTTTAACTGGCACGGGGAATTTTCTTCTCCTTCTGACACATGCCGTAAAATTTGGCTGGCTTCTGTAAGTGTATTCTCAGAATTATCGTAGTTGCAAACAATCCTGACAACATATACCGTATTTATTTGGCTATAAGCCGAGCGATTTTTCCGTTAATCTTAATGACCTTAAGTAAGATTTTCGCCAGAGAAGGGGGTTCGGCTTATAGCCGAGAATTTTCGGGGGAAAGTTTTTTCAAAGACTCAAAGACAGTAATAAAAGTGCGATAAAGAAGCAAGTGTTCGTTGGATCATTGCCTTTTATGTGTGTGGTGACTCCTAAAGGAGCCGTTATGTGTTGTTTTGCTTCAAAGAAGCTTTCATTACTCGTCGGATAGATAATCACACCGCTGCCTGGCTGCTATCACAAAGCGATGAAACTCAACGATTTTCTCCTCCATATCATTCGGCAGACGCTGTGCAAGGGTTGTTTTTGTTCGCATGCTGACCGAATGGCGGCACTTCCAGTTTTGATACCATCCAAGGGAAGCCTTGAATTCGGGATTATCTGCGAGTTCTTTCGCCTTCAATCGCAGCATTAATCCACTGACTGCAATACCTGAAAGATATAGAGATGAAATTCACATTGAGCGCGCGAGTGTAACAAAACACCTTATCGCTAAGCACTTTGTTATGACACTTTTAGAAACTGGCCAATCAGAAGTGTCAGTTCCCACGACTGAAAGTAAACACGAGGGACGAGGCACGCAACAATTACAAGCGAACGAAAGCGTGATCAATTGTTATATTCACGAAATCATCAGCACTTACCCTGACTTCTCTGCTCTGTAAACCACTCTAGGACATTCTCATCAAGCTGAGGATACTTTGGAGTGTAGCGACCCATCGTCTTGCGTTTGGCCGACATTTTTAGTTCGCCGTTGAATAGGTTTGCCTGATCTTTCCTCCAGCGACGGACCATAGACTCACTGATGCCATAGTCTCTGGCGATCTCCGAATTATTTTCTACAGCTTCTGCCTCAGCCACAACTTTGAGTTTAAAGGCTAGGTTGTACGAGGTTCTACGAGCTTTTGGCGTGATGAATTGATTGTAAAAGAACTGTCACGAACGATTGAATTTGAAATGGTTGAGCGATTGAGACACTGTTTGTGGTTTGTGAAACTCTGAAGCATTTTTTGGCTTTGTGTAGTTTTATAACCTAGGTAGGATCACATTAATATTCAAGTTAATAGTGATTTGCTGATTCCATGCAGTTTTACTGTTTTCTCAGGGGAACGCTTAGCTCAAAGTGTCAAATATTTAATATTCATCGATTTTGGACATGTTTCCCGAGAGGTGCGCTTGTTTTACTCCAGTGACTGTTTAGATTTTTAGTGTCTCGGCATCTCGGCTTATAGCCGAGAGTTTTCCGATTTTTTTGGTGAACATTCCGTCAGACCTTTCCTTGCTAAGTTTAGGGTCTCGGCTTATAGCCAAGATCGGCTTATAGCCGAATAAATACGGTAATGAAATTCATCTGATATCAGGGTGGAAATTTGAATTTTTTAAGACTCTGTTCCCTGGCTGCCGGGCATAGCCACAGCGATAAAACATAAAAAAATAATTGTTGACAAATACGATGAATAACTTACCATGACTTCCATTTGAGATAAGATGTGACTGCCGAGTGGGAATTGGCACTTTCTGTGTTGCCATGGTCAAAAGGACGCTTTTTTGGGGGCAACATTTCTCCTCTTTAACTCAGAGATCGAGATCAGCTGTGCAACGACGTTTGTTTTGAATTTGTAAACATTTCCGGCGCGAATTTGATTGGGCTATTGGGACAATGCCCTCTTGTCAAATCGACCTGAGGGGAGCAAAAATTGTCGATGACAATTGACGGTGTGGTACCCGGGTGAGACTTAATTTGTAGAGGAGGCAGGGTTACCAAGCGGGTTTTCAACGGTCGTGTGTCGTGGTGAAAATGTTTACATTGTTCGCATATCGTATTGCCTTGGGAAGACCATTCCAGAGTTTTGGTGCCGCATATGTAAATGAGCGGTCACCAAGAGTGGTAGGACTCTTGAACGCAGGATACTTCAATAAGAGTGTGTCCGAGTTAGTTCTCAGGTTGTATCTCCCAGGCTTTTTCAGTTCTATGAGTTCTGATAGGTACAGGGGTGCAAGGCCATTAAGAGTTTTATATACAAGCAATAATATCTTCTAACAGGCAGCCCGTGGAGATTGTATAATGAAGGTGAAATATGCTCATAGCGACTGGTGTTACAGATGACACGGGCGGCCGCGTTCTGGAAGCACTGAAGTTTTTGTAGTTGGTTACCTTTCAACCCATAGAGCAGGCTGTTGCAGAAATCTAATCGACTGGTAACAAACGCATTCACTAAAGTCTGTGCACAGTCAGAGCTAAGATATTTTCTTATTCTCCTAATATTTGTAGAGATGAAAAAATGCAGATCTGCAGATGTTATTAATGTGCGTGTCCATCTTGAGTTGGTCATCAAACCAGCAGCCTAGATTTCTTACTATGCTTGCTGCTGTAACTATGCTCTCTCCAACCTGTAAGGAACCTACGTTGACTTTGGCAAGTTGTTGTCTGGTGCCAATTACGATAAACTCGGTCTTGTCATCGTTTAGCTTTAATCTGTCTTGGAGCATCCATTCCCTTATATCCACAACATCATAACATCATACTTTTGGTGAGCTATATATAATATTTACACATGTATCTGATTCACTACATATAGTAAATTGATGGGCCTTTAAAAAACTTCAGTGCTGGGATGTACCCCTTAACCAGCTAAAAATTATTGTAAACAATAACTATAAGGCGCACCCCCAACTTGGGAACTTAATTGTGTCAACTTGTTAAACTCAAAATATCACGGAAATACTTGGTTATAAGATGCACCGCACCGTAAACAACAGTGATCGATTTCATTTTATCACAATTCCGTTTCCTGTTTTTCAAACTTTATGCTTGTAACAAAGTGAAAAACTCGTGTATTGATTTGAATTAATTAACAAATGCAAAATTGCCACACACACGCGCAAACAAAAGCTTACTTGGGTTTGACTAAACAAAAAAAAGTCACATTTATCCTGGTATACATGTTAAGAAGGCGCTGTGGATACCCGCTCAGCCACATCATCAACATGGACGAGACACCAATGCGGTCTGAGTTACCAGCAACTAGAATGCTCGAGTTTAGAGGGACTGGACTGTGCTGATCACATCTTGCGGTGCATACAAGCAGAGTTTTACTGTTGCTCTAGCAGTGAAGCAAATGGAGAGAAGCTGCCCACAAAGGTCATCTTTAAAGGAGTTCGACAGCTCAAAAATAAGTACCACCGAGAATGCAGGTGTCTGTTCACAAAAAGGGCTGAATGGATGAAGAAGGTATCCTAACGCTTCCTTATTTACTTTTAATTTTTCAGAAGTCTTGACAGGCCTTTAGTGACGCATCAAATTACTGAGCATGTGCTTTTAAGCATGTCCGCATTTTATGCAAATTTCACTTCGCTCAATCGGAGGACTTTGTTTACATTTGGTCGCAGTTTGATAAATTTGCGGTTATGTTTGGGTTGAATTCATTATAATTCTTTACTCTTTATATCTGTTTTGTAGGCACTAAGGATTGGGTCCGTAAAAACCTACAATTTTCTCCAGAGCAGAGAGCTTTGCTTGTTTGGGATTCCTTCCGTGGACATTTAACCAATTCCAATGGTTCTTTTCAGAACCACCAATGACCAATATTGTTTGTCCTTCATAGTAGCATAAAATAGAAATAACAACTGCAATCAGAAAACTTTCTTTCTCAAAAATATCTATAAGATGCAGCCAAAATTTGGCAGTATTTTTTAACAGAAAACATGAATTTCTTGGAAAAACAGTGCATCTTATAACCGAAAAACTACAGTAACTACTTTAAGTAACTTCATCTTCATAAACCACATGAAAACACATTATTTTAATGACCTGAATAATATTTTGCAACATGGGTATTGAATAAGAAATGTTGCAGTCCACTTGATTATTGAAACATGTTTATTCGATGGCTCGTATTCACAACATGGCTTAATCAGAAAAGAACCACCAATGACCAATATTGTTTGTCCTTCATAGTAGCATAAAATAGAAATAACAACTGCAATCAGAAAACTTTCTTTCTCAAAAATATCTATAAGATGCAGCCAAAATTTGGCAGTATTTTTTAACAGAAAACATGAATTTCTTGGAAAAACAGTGCATCTTATGACCAAAAAACTACAGTAACTACTTTAAGTAACTTCATCTTCATAAACCACATGAAAACACATTATTTTAATGACCTGAATAATATTTTGCAACATGGGTATTGAATAAGAAATGTTGCAGTCCACTTGATTATTGAAACATGTTTATTCGATGACTCGTATTCACAACATGGCTTAATCAGAAAAGAATATTGAGTAATCATATTAAAAGTCTTGTGATCAACTGTCAATCGTAAAGTCATTTGAGCTATGTACAAACAAAACATAACAAAAACCCCATGTGGGCCAATAAGTTTCACGAC
>OZ026602.1:29320176-29347676 GCA_964020085.1 Micromussa lordhowensis | reverse complement strand
AAGCTATCTAGTAAACCTATATAAAAAAAACTACAACTGAAAAAAGTTATTATGACTTGTCAAACACATGTACACCGTTTTTGTATTTAGGTTGGCTGCATTATATCTACAATCGTGGACAGGACTGGTTGAGACAAACAGATATCGCACACTTTTAGTGACCGTGTCGACTTACAAACATAGCAAAATCAGTTTATTCCCCTCCCTCTGCTCAATGTTGCTTCATGTTATTTGCAATTCACCTCACTTTGTTCTGACAACACAAATTAAAATCATTGAGATAAGGGAGGTATGAGGCAATGAAATACAAGTAGATAACTGTGTTAACCAATTAAGGGCGGGGGAGGGGGAGAGTTTGTCCATGATTGTAATTACTTCATGTTAGATAAAGATCTTAACCCTTGGATGTCAGACAAGCAAACTCATTCCTCCACCGTGGTATAAGGAGAGGGGGAGGGGGGAGCAGTAGTGGAAAAGTCCTTCCCAATGTTTTTGCTTAGATATTGATTAAGTCACAGAAAAATGACTTTACATTTGTTACAAAACCCTCTATAACCCAGTGCCGAAAACAATAACGGGGAAACTAGAAGCTCTAAATCAAAGATAAATGGGGTCTAAGCTAAAAATCGATCGAGTATTCTATATACCCGTCCCTGTATAAGTACCGTCTGTTTATTGTTTTAGTGGACCAGATGGCCTCAACACATTTGGGTTTGCAAATAAACAGCAAAGCAGATTTACTGTACGTACAACCAGCTCGAGGAATCAATAACTCGCCTTTTCCACAGCTAGAACAAAAATTGGCATTTTCAGAGGCTTGCGACCCGCAACAGGAACAAAACATGGCTGACAAACTATTGTGAGTGATCTAAAAATGGCGGCAAATCGAGCACGAGTTTAGAGCAGTCACTTGAGCATGTTTAGGCGACACGTGACCGCTGTTCCGGCCCGAATTCACTGTGGAAGAGTCATACAAGTTCCTAAGAGACTGGACATTTGACTTAGCCACCCCTCCCCGGACATTGTCGAGGAACTGAACATTGTAGTGTTATATTTATGGTATGTGACTTTGAAAGAAGCATGTGTGATCGCAAGTTGAAAATTTGATTGTAGTCTATTTCGAGTTTTGCATTGAGTGTAAGCGAGTGAATCTTTCATTGACACTGGAAAGAAAGCCGATAGATGTTGAACTGAACAACCGCTGACCGGAAGAGATAGTATTTTAAATTCACTGTGAGTGATTTGAATTCGGTGTGACTATTTTAAATTTAGTGTGAGTGATTTCAATTCGGTGTGAGTGATTTGAATTTGGTGTGACTATTTTAAATTTAGTGTGAGTGATTTGAATTCCGTGTGAGTGATTTGAATTTGGTGTGACTATTTTAAATTTAGTGTGAGTGATTTGAATTCGGTGTGAGTGATTTGAATTTGGTGTGACTATTTTAAATTTAGTGCGAGTGATTTGAATTCCGTGTGAGTGATTTGAATTTGGTGTGACTAGTTTAAATTTAGTGTGAGTGATTTGAATTTGGTGCGAGTGATTTGAATTCGGTGTGACTATTTTAAATTTAGTGTGAGTGATTTGAATTCGGTGTGAGTGATTTGAATTCAGTGTGACTAGTTTAAATTTAGTGTGAGTGATTTGAATTCGGTGCGAGTGATTTGAATTCGGTGTGACTAGTTTAAATTTAGTGTGAGTGATTTGAATTCGGTGCGAGTGATTTGAATTCGGTGTGACTATTTTAAATTTAGTGTGAGTGATTTAAATTCGGTGTGCACTTGTGGGCCACCATACAGGACAGTCAGAATAATTTGTTGCCTCTGAAGTGGTATTTTCTGTATCGGGTGCCTGAAAAGTCTGACAATAACATAGGAGAGATGTAATACTAGACTGAATGATGTGAGCTTGTCTTTCAAGATCTATGTTAAATTATACCTCACTGGGAGTACGAGTCGGCCTCTGATCCTCCTGAGAGTTATCATCTGTGAAACTTGAGGTAGGTATCTGACCACTGGTGACATTCTGCAAAAAAAGTGTTTCAAGTTAAACCAAACATATACTGCTTTTGAGAAAGCATGAAGCTGAGCTCACTTTTACCAGTGGGTAGGGAATCTACCTGTTAAGGAGGTAGGGATGTTTTTCAAATCAATATAATATGAATAATGTTTTGTAATGAAAAACTTAATTGTCTGATAACAGCTATATAAATTTGTAAATACCATGGAGTATGGAGTACTTGTCATCATTGGCAAGAAAGTTGGAAAAGTACCAGATGCAGGTACCTGGGTACTTGAATCATCCTGCATAAAAAAGGAAATTTCCTCAGGAAATCTATTCAAACAGTGTTGAACAATGTCAGTGTCGCCTCAAAACAAAAAGGACACTAATACTAACAATGTCCTCATTGACAGCAGATAAGGATGATGCAGGGCCAGACTGTGGAGGAGTGGATCTGAGTGAAAATTTCTAGAAACAAAATATAGTTCAGTTCAGAAAATGTTCGCATGCCCTTGTTTGTGAAATAAGATATTCCTACTATTGATCCACACTAAATCTAGAGCCTTATTGAAGATTACAATCCTCTTCATCTATCATACTACCAGAAGCACAACTCAACTGATCTACTTCTATTTCTTGTCGATCCAAAGGCGCTGCATCATCCCCAGGAGAACGAAGTAAGTCATTGTAAATTTTCAATGGTAACAGTGACTTAAAATGGTGAAAATAAATGTGAGATGGTGGAGCGTACAGAGCGATGTTTGTTTTTCATGTGTAGAGGTTGTGGCAAAGTTCCCGGTTATCGATCATTGTCCTTTTCCTTCAAAATAACTGACAAGGTTGAATTTGAGAATCATAAATACGACTGACTGGAAAGTGATGGAATATGTACAAGAAGCCTGCATGTGCTTACCTTCTACCGCACAGATCTCGAGGTAGAGGGTTCTTGGGAGTTTTTATTCATCCAAATAGATGGAACGGACCCAGGACGAAGTGTCCGTTGAGAACCTTCGACGTGTAGGCTCCTTTCAAAGCACTATTCTGCGAAATGTTCAGAGGAAACCATGAATCGTCCTGGGGGATTGAAATTTGCTCGATGGGTTCTCACGAATCTTGCCCATTTGTCGCGTGAACTCTTGTTTTTAGGGCTAACGTGAACTGAAATTCCTCCTTCAAGATTTGGAGTATTGTTGCATCCTTGGACGACACATTGGCAGCCTGGCATTTTCTTCAGGCTTTCGAACGAATAACAATAACTACCAAGTTTTAAGTTTTCCACTATGAAAATTAGCCATGTGGATTTTCAAGTTGAGAATCTGACGTCATTTCCGCTAACTAGCTTCCAAGCCCCTTGCTACATGGTTGGAACAGACTTCATTAATGGCAGACAGCAAAACATCGAGAAATATGCTCTGAAAAAACAGACTTACCCTCCTCTGATCGAGAAATGGTTTGGACAAGTAAGTAAGTACCATATAGATTCCATGGAAAGCACAAGTCAACTCTTATCTGATCTAAACTGTCCGAATTCACACGAGTCGTGTTAGCCCTATTTGCGAGCCTTTGCCATGGAAAGAAGTCCAATCTAAAGTGCAGCGAAATTCCTCAGGGATCATAGCCAGAGTCAACGAAGTACAGTATATTACTATTGTTGCCAAGATCGATAAGCCTTACCATATTTCAACGCAATGAGCTTCATCAACAACACATGCAACCACATTCCTTTGAAAAACCTTGCTGTTCATCAAATCACGTCCTTCTTTGCTCAAAAGAGCCTCAGGATGTGCAAACACGATCTGGACGTCTCCATTCATTAGCATTGCACTGGGAGTTTTTAAACATCTTTTGTCACTGCTTTCGTCAATGTCCTTTGAATGAAACAAATTGGGTCGCTTTCTGGTCATCGCTGGTAAGCTGGAGAACATTGGCAGTGATTCCTCTATCTTGCAGCACGTTAAGTTGGTCTTATATGATAGAGTTTAAACGACAAACAACTAACACAATATTACTGTTTGCCTCCACAGGCAAGAAATCAGGTAGTAGCTGAAACAGCAGAGATTTGCCAAGCCAGTGGGTAGAACGGCAACAATATCTTTGCCTTTCACTATATATTCAAAACACCTCACTTGAAGCGTTTTTAAAAAAATGACGGAAAGTTAGAACAATTAAAAGCTGACCCAAGTTGACTTAGCACACACCGGGTCTCCGCCATCTTGCTTTTGGCAACTTTGATTATGCGAACCTCAGATGGGGTCTTTCTGACAATCAAACAGTTTTTCATATGTCTACTACAAACTTTACAGAAGGAATAATCTTGCTTACTTGGTTATCTTGGTGATATGTCTGGGAATTTTTAAAAACTCCTTCTGTGTTCAGTGCAAACAATACTCGACTTATTTGCTGTAGTCATGGATAAAAACTTGCTCATATGCTGCAGGCAGTGCATGGCAAGATATGTGGTGTCAAAAGTTTGAAATATACTGATTGTTGTTTGTGGAAATATTTTAAGGCAGCTTTAAGTGCTTTGTTGTTAACACAATTAGATTTTCTCAAACTGACTGGGTGGCAGATTTTGTGGTTGGAAATATTGACATGGTCAGCATGGTAAAGAAGAACACATTTCCAACTCACCAGGTGAGAACATACAGCTGTATATAAATTTTGGAGTACTTATTTTGGGCAAACACTCTTTTATTCGTCCGCCTATGAAATGCATATCAAGGTGTTTGTAAATAATGAATTCATGTTGCCCTTTCATACATGTATGTGTTGCAGGTCACTTTAAATTCAACAGACCCGCCATCTGGGGTTTCAAGAAGCGTAGCTGAATCACAACTGGATTCTTAAGAAGGTAAAGTAATGTTTTTGTTATTTTATGTACTTTTTGTTGAATGAATTTGCATTTAAGATTTCTCCAGTTGTCTTGTTTGAGTTGACTTATGTTTATCACATGAAGAATGCCTTGAGTACCTTTCCATTGCTAGTTTGCATTTCCTCATACCAGTCAATTCATAATATATTACACCCTAGCTCAATACATATTTATACATTGAGCACTTCTAGGATAAGTGAAACAATTAATTGTTATTGATTTATTTCATTAAATGTAATATTAATATTATTATTATTATTATTATTATTATTGTTTTTAATATTTTCAGGAGAAGGGGACATTCCTGATCCTATGGATGTGTATGTTGAAACACTAGAGGATGGCTTGTTGAAGTGGAAGATCCCTTGTTTTCCAGTTATGGAAGTTGAATTCAAACGTGCTTGGGTCATCATTAATGGACAACAACAGAAGATCCTTTTGTCAAAGGACAGTTCAAAGTTAAAGTGCCCAGTGAATATGCGCTGTACTTCACATTGCACTATAACCATACGTAGTGAAAAACTTTTTGTGATGTGGAATCACCAAGAAATTAAAGATACCACTAGTCCTGAACTCAATGATACAGAACAGTTGGATTTAATTCCAATATATCAACACTCTAATGTAACACATACTCTGCCTTTCAAAGTTATGGGTGTGGCCTACTCCAAAGAAGCACAGGATCATTCAGAGGCTGCCTACGATCATTTGTACGTTGCGAAAAAAATTGTTTATGCCAAGCTGTTTCCAGAGCCTGAAAATGCTTATGACAACAAAGCAATTGCTGTGTCAATTAAGTATGATAATGATTGGTGTAAAGTTGGTTATATTACTGCCGAGCTAACCAAATATCTATATGCATTGTGGTCTAATGGCTTAGATTTTGAAGTCACTGTAAAGCATATAAAATTTAGGAACAGTTATCTGAAAGTAGGTTTTTATATCACTATTAACCGAACCAGGAAAGGAGAATGGGAGCCTGAAGTGATCAGAGCTGCCAAGAACGTTCAGTGAATAGCTTTGTGCCGATTATACTCTAGAGAGATTCCTATATATTAAAGAATATTAATTAGAGTACCTGAGGAAGAGTGTTTACACCAGAAAGTGCAGCAAAAGCCTATTCTGCTACTGCAGTTATTTACTTTAACAATTGCTTCTTCAATAAAATGTTTATTTTCAAATTGTAAGCCACAGCACATATCTACTATGGGTAAATTCATTAAAAATCCTACTTATTCCTTCTTACAAGGCCCTATCAAACTCAATGGGTGGGCGAGGCACAGGTGCTCGATGAAAATTTACCCTCACAGTTAGCTGTTTTTTCTGAGGCAGTGAAGCTCTGTCAGCTACAAACACTCCAGGGTTGCCTCGTCTAGACAGAGCCACTCTGTCAAAGCGTTCTACCCCCTCTTTGGATGGCTTGTGTTTCCTGAAGTTGTGGGAGCAGTTTGCTGGACTGGCACAGTTGAAGCAGTGGTTTGAAGTGTGGCGGTGCAGCAGAGGCAACAGAAGTGACCTAGACTGCGTTTCCTGATGTCGAGGATGCAGTTTGCTGGACCGGCACAAAGAAAGCTGGCACAGGTATGGAAGGTACAGTGGGGGTACATGTAGAGGGTGTGACTGGCACTGTGGTTCCTCGAGGGGCAGAATTTGATTGCTGCACTGGCACTGTTGAAGAAATCGCTTGACCTGCTGCTGTATGTGGTATCCCAGATGTAAGACTACTTGCCTGTCCAGCCAGAGAGTTAAGTGCAGCCTTTCGTTTCTGATGATATGTACTCCACCAGTTCTTTATCTGGTTCTCCTTCAGGGGTTCAATGCCACGCTGTTTCAAACTTCCACAACATCCTCTGGTTTGGCACGAATACCACTTGTTGCTTGGCGGTCATAAAACTCCATCATTATTTCTTTCTGAGCCATGGTAAATAGCACCCGTTTTGTTCCACCCTTTTTTATAGCAAAGCCCTCTTTTGGCTGTCTTTCCGTATAGGGATAATCTTGAGTCGGACTCTTATTGACTGGCTGCAAGGGCACTGGTGCATGCTGGATGAAGCGCACACTGTATGGTTCTCTAGGTTGACTATCAGTTTGGTTTCCTGCAGTTCTGGCTTGATGTGATACATCTTCTTTGATTGTTGCTCCAGAGGCACCTGCTATTGGCACACTCCTCCCTGACAAGGACTGAAGCTGTGATGTGGTTTTGCTCAGGGTTTTTCTGACTCCAACTAATGAGCGACAAATAATACCACCAGAAAATTCACCATCCACAGGAAAAGAAAAACTGCCAAACAATGAGATGTCTTTTAGAGTTCCCACACCTTTGAGTGCTTTTTGACGGTCAATTAACAACTGGAAGCAGGATGTGTTCTTTATGCTCTGCAAATACCCAAAAAAAGTTGACTCAGACAACTGGACACTGATAGAACACGGCTGCTATCAAAGGATACATACTGAACTGGATTGAAGTGCCCATAACCTAACTTGTTTTATTTTCTCACTTGAACCTACATGCAGTTTTCTACTTCAGAAATCTTTCAATTTTGCCACTATTTTGGCTTACCAATCATCTTTGTCATCTCTCAAATGTAGATTCAGATGAGAACATAGGTTAGTGGGCACTTAAAGAGTAGAAAAAACTGAAGACATCTTCCCAAAAGTGCATAACTAAATAAAAAATACTACTAGTTTATTTTTGTATGCCTTCCCAGCTGTTCTAAAAAAAGACCACTAAAGCTCTTACAAAGTAAAATGAATGCATTCTGTACATAGATGTCTACATAAAATCTATTAAGAGCAGCTTTAAAAGGATGGTTTGAAGTCATCTCTATTTAAAAAAATCCATAGCATGGTATAAAAATGTAATATTTTATAGTAGCCAATTTTAGATGCTCTTACCCCTATCAGCTCACCAAGCTGTTCACCACTTTGCAAGTTGTTCCCGACACGGACCCATCAGACAATTTTGTGACTGAGGTGTGCAAAATGGGTGTCTAGCACTGTTTTGCCCTCGCCTGCCTCAAAATTATTATACTGAACAAGTGTCAAGTTGAAGGACTGATTGACTTCAGCCAGGTACAGAAGCAGTTGAGTGTTACGATAGTGCGGACCATTATCTAGCTAACACACAAGAAATAACTATTACAATGCGCACATGTAGGTTGATGGTTAAAATACAATATTTTGCCTTTTTTCTAACACTTGTAATGAAGAATATTAAATTATCCTGTAAAAAAGTGTAGACTATATATTTGCCTTATATAATTTCTACCGGTACCTATATGTATGGGTCAATTCTTGTAAATATGCATCTGTATGCGGATTCACAATACTCGAAGAGCACATACTTTAATTCTTGTGGTACACTGCAATTACATTGACTTGTGTCCATATACATGTACTTGAATTGTGCATTTCTTTTTTTCTCTGACGATACAGTGGAACCCTGCCTTATGCTGATCTCATTATTACAGCCAGTTTATTCTGGCTCGAACAAAAGCGCAGTCAGTCATTTCCTTAGTAAAGAACCCCTTTAATAAGGCCACCCCTTTAACATGGTCAGATTCTTGTGACCCATTGGAGGCGGGATTCACGGGGGTTCCACTGTAACAATAACAGTAATAATAGAAGCTACTCACCAGAAAACAAATACACCCGAAATCTAGGGAATGAGCTCTCGAGCCAACTGAAGCCAATGTCAAGAGCACTTTGGGTGAACCAAGTGTCTTGCTTCGTGTCATCACTCCAAAGGTCTATCACCTCAGCTGACCTCTCACCGTCCTCAACTTGTGCCACAACATAAAACCCGT
This sequence comes from Micromussa lordhowensis, assembly GCA_964020085.1. Classification (NCBI taxonomy): domain Eukaryota; kingdom Metazoa; phylum Cnidaria; class Anthozoa; order Scleractinia; family Lobophylliidae; genus Micromussa; species Micromussa lordhowensis. The sequence continues at coordinate 29,338,999 of OZ026602.1, read as the reverse complement.
GTAGTGAAATACCCCTCTTGCCATACCAGTCCCTTTGTATTTCACGTGTCCGTTTCCCCAGTTCTAGCTTCATTTTGTAGTCCACTACAACAACACATTCTCCAGGTCTGAGGTTCTTTAGGGTGTACTGGTAATAATCGGCCTGGTGTTTTGTGCGTAACAGATGGCCAATGTACTCCCAATGGCTGCCTCATGGACGCGGCGATGTTCGGACGTGAGTAACTGAGCTCCGCAGCATCACCTGCCCGGGACTGAGTAAATCTAGTGAAGTAATTCTGCGACCTTCTATTCTTTCGTCTCCCTTACAAAGATATCTTCTAATGGCAAGAAATAATGAAACGAAGTGCAACTAGTGGTAGTGGTATTTCGCCCGACGGCAAACTAGCACGTGGTGATTCAAACATGGCGGATTCTTCACTCCATGAAGATACTATTGAAGACATCCAGGAAGAAACAGAAATGTCAGTAACTGAACCCAACCTTAAAGACATACACAATATCCTCAAAAGCATTCAAAGCGCGATTAGTGACATGCAAAGCACTATCGCGATGCTAGTGAAAGAAAACAACAAGCTCTCTGGCGATGTAGCGGACCTTCGACATGTTATCGCAAAAAACAACAGCGAAGTTGAAAAGCTCAAGGAAGACTTCATAAAACAAAACCAATATGTTGCCTCACTGGAACTAGAACTTGGACGTGAGAAAAAGCGTCTAAACAACAAAGAAGCGACATTCAAGAACTCCAAGAAAGCCTTGACGAGCTGGAACAATATTCCCGCAAAAACTCTGTTGAAATTCACGGCATTCCAGAGAATATAGGCATCTCAACTGACGAAGTTGTTTGTACGGTTGCTGCAGCAGTCGGTGTAAAGATTGCTCCGGAGAATATCGAGATCTCCCACCGCTTACATAGAAAGAAAGGAATAAAGCCGATCATTGCCAAATTCCCAAATCACAAAGACAAGGCAAAGTTATATAGAGCGAGAGTTCAACTTAAGAACTTAACTCTGTCTGCCCTCTTCCCGAACTACTCGACAACAAGTCTAGCTGAACAGCGAATATTTATCAATGAAAATTTAACGAGCTACCGAAGCGATATGATGAAACTCGCCATTGGGAAACGCAAAGACGGAAAGATCCTAAGCACATGGTCACTGGATGGAAAGATCTTTATTAAAACTTCCCCCAGCGGACGTCCGAGACAGATGTTTTCGATGGAGGAAATCAAGAATCTCTGATGTTTTCTTCTTTAATTTTTTTTGAGTATTCTCCGCCCATCGGATTATTGTTTGACTTCTTTATTATCTTTGGAGAAAAGTAAGTTAATAGTATAATTGTATAGCTTTCGCAATAGTATAGTGAAGGCAGGTGATGCATACATGAGTAGTCTTATGTGTAGTTACTTTATGTTGATTCTGTTGCTTAACAAAATGTTCGTTTTTTGTGTCTTTTTCTATTCTCGCATTATCTTGATACAAGATCCTTTTTTGCTTCATGCAAATTCGAATTTGCGTTCTACTGGTGTGAGCAAAAACAAATTTCAAAGAGGTGCAAACTTTAGCACACACGCAATTGCACGATTTTTAATAGTATCATTGGTATTGAGATTCACAGTATTGCTTCTCCTATCCGCAAACATGTGTTTAAGTGCAAGGAAGACTTCGTAGCTAGTAACTTTGAAATCTGTTTTGCCAAAAAAAAAAAAAAAAAAAAACCTCGCTTAACTTCTAAATGCTGGGACAAACTAAAAATATGACTGCTCCGTTTACAGCCTCTTTTTGTTCTTTGAATGCCAGAGGGCTAAACCAAACACGTAAACGAAGACAGCTTTTCAGATGGCTGCACAATAATAAATTTGATATAGTATTCTTGCAGGAAACCTATTCAAGCAAATGCGTAGAAAACGCCTGGAAATCTGAATGGGGTGGCAAAATTTATTTCTGTCACGGCACAAATCATTCGAGAGGCGTAATGATTATGTTCAATCCCAAATTAGATGCTTTGGTCGACAGCGTTGAAGTAGATAAAAACGGAAGGTATCTGCTTCTTCAAACAACTATCTCTGATACCACCTTCCAATTGTGCAACATTTACAGCCCTAACAATAGTTCCGACCAAATAACCTTTTTCTCGAGCATTCTAGACGTTCTCAGAAAACGCTCGGAGTTAAACATTATAATCGGTGGAGATTTTAATTGTGCTCTAACACCACAAGACAAATTTGGCGGGGCTACAATAGAAAGGAAAAACAATGTAATTAGCGAGATTACCAAATTGTGCGACTTGTTAAAACTTCGGGATGTCTGGAGATACCAGCACCCTGACCAAGCACAATTCACATGGCGAGACAAGGCCTTTAAAGTACAATGTAGGTTAGATTATTGGTTGGTCTATAAACAATTATCACAAATCGTGATTAATACTGAAATAAAAACCTCCACATTAACAGACCATTCTGCAATAACCCTGACACTTCAGTCTAAAGGTTACGTACAAAGAGGACCCGGATTTTGGAAATTTAATAATTCTCTTCTGGATGATCACGACTTCGTTGATCAACTTTACAATATGATACCTGCGTACAAAAACAAATACAACTATCTCACTGATAAGAGTCTCTACTGGGACATGATAAAAATGGAAATGAGAGGTTTTTGCGTTCAGTACTCAAAAAGGAAAAATAGAGAGCGCAGAAACATAGAGAAAGATCTTTGCGACCAAATTGATGCTTTAATGAAAGCTCTTGCTACAAACAGGTCAAAGGAGAACATCACTAAATTATATAGGCTCAGATCTGAGCTAAACAAGATCGCCGAGTACAGAACTAAGGGCGCTATCATTAGAAGTAGAACAAGGTGGCACGAGCAAGGCGAAAAAAATACTAAATATTTTTTGAATCTAGAAAAACGACAAAACGATAAAACATATATTTCGAAACTTAAAACCCAAGATAGTACTGAAATAACAAATGCAGATGAAATTTTAAACTGTCAAAAACTGTTTTACAAAAATCTTTACACGGCTGTACCTTGTGAAAACCCAAATGATAAATTGTTCTTTGAAAACCTAAACCTTCCTCAATTAAACAAAGTCGAGCTAGAAGAATTGGAAAGGTCGCTGACTAAGGAAGAGTGCTTTGAAACTCTAAAACTGAGTGCCAAAGGCAAATGCCCAGGAAGCGATGGATTTACAGTAGAACTTTATCTACATTTCTGGTCCATATTAGGAGAGGAAATGGTTGAAAGCTTTAATCAAGCTTTGGCATACGGCCATCTCAATATAACTCAGAGACAAGGTATAATCAGAGTTGTGCCCAAGAAGCGAAAAAACAAGCTCTACTTGGAAAACTGGAGACCAATATCCCTTCTTAACATTGACTACAAAATAGTAACGAAGACTATAGCAGGTAGAATTTCCAAAGTTCTTCCTAAGCTAATACAAGAGGACCAAACCGGATATGTTAAAGGCCGTTACATCGGACAGAATATTAGGCTAGTTAAAGACATAATGAAAATAACAGCCTTAGAAAACATACCTGGCATGGCAATTTTCATCGATTTTAAAAAAGCTTTTGATTCCGTAGATTGGAATTTCTTAGCCAAAGTTCTAGAAGCCTTTAACTTTGGTCCACAAATTCGAAAGTGGATTAGGACGTTCTATACCGATATCAGCAGCTGTGTGATTAACAACGGGTACGCTTCAGAGTTTTTTAACCTTCAAAGAGGGGTCAGACAAGGCTGCCCTCTATCCGGTATCCTCTTTGTTCTTTGCGCGGAAATTTTAGCACAGGCAATCAGAAATAATAATAATATTAAGGGAATACAAATCTATAATAAGGAATATAAAATATCTCAATATGCGGATGATACTACTGCTTTCGTGTCTGACGCAAAGTCGGCGGAAAATCTTTTTGAAACTTTGCGCATCTTCCGTGACGTTTCAGGGTTAGAATTGAATAAGTCCAAAACTGAAGGAATGTGGCTAGGGTCATGTAGATACAACACCTCGACACCTTTTGGTATAGCTTGGCCTTCGGAACCTATATATGCACTAGGAATCTATTCCACTTATAATGAACATATTTCTTTCAAAAAGAATTTCGAGGAAAAATTAAACTCGATGAAAAAACTGCTAAATCTTTGGCGGTCACGAAGTCTTACCTTGTATGGTCGAATAACCATTCTTAAGAGCCTTGCCCTCTCCAAGCTTGTCTACAATACATCTGTACTCACCTTCCCTCTAGAATTTGCATCCTCGGTTAAAACTGCTATCTCTGAGTTTGTTTGGCAAACAAAACCTAAAATCAAACACACCACTATGATTGGTCCGAAAATTAAAGGTGGCTTAGACCTACCAGATTTCGAAATAATGAACAACGCCCTTAAGGTCACTTGGATAAAAAGGCTACATGAAAGTAGCGGTAACGCAAGTTGGAGTCACATACCACTTTCGTTTTTAAAAGAGGTAGGGAGTTCTTTTTTATTGGAATGTAACTACGACTTAAAGTGTCTTAAAGTGTCTATACCCATTAATTTTTACAAAGATATCTTGCATACCTGGCAGACGATAAACCAACATACTCCAGAAAGCAAAGAACAAATACTAAACGAAATCTTGTGGAATAACCGCTTTATCAAAATCGAAAAGTTTTCCGTTTATTACCAAAGTTGGCATATGGCGGGAGTAATTAGAGTCAAAGACATTTTTTGTGAAAGTAACTTCTTAACTTTCAATGACTTTTGCCGCAACTCCGCAATCAAAACTAATTTTCTCACATATTACGGCTTATGCAACGCAATTCCTCAAAAATGGATTCGCTTGTTAAAAGAATCTAACCCAAATACACCTACGAACTCAGAATACGTTGGGAAAATACCTTTAAGCAAGCTTTCCTGTAAATCAGTTTCTCGACTTCTTATCAGTCAGAAATTTGAACCGCCTACAGCTGAGAGAAGAATGTTGCAAGCAAATCTCGACGAGCAAGCAATCAGTACTATTTACAATATTCCCTTCAATGTGACCAAAGATATAAGACTCGCCATTTTCCAATTTAAAATTGTGCACCACATCTTGCCAACCAATGCTACTCTATTCAGAGATAAAGTTGCACAGCATGATAAATGTCATCTCTGTGATCAGAAACAAACCCTGAACCATCTTTTTGTTTCTTGTCCGAACGTGCAGACCTTCTGGCAAAGCTTTTCTCGTTGGTGGAACGTTAAAAATGACGACTTTATCGAATTGAATGAGGAAACCATAATCTATGGCTTTACAAAAGATTTCAGCCAACAACGCGGTTTAAACCTCTGCTTAATAATTGCAAAATATTACATCTATTGTGCTTCAAGAGATGAAGAAAACTACTACTTCGAGGCCTTCCTTGCATACCTCAAGAGTAAATTGTCTATAGAGAAGAGCAGATGTAAATCACAAATCATCTTGTAAACACAACTTTCTCAATCAATACTAATCTTAACAAATTAAACGAAACAAAAAAGCACCACACGGCACGTACACATGTGTGTGCTTCTGTTTCCTCTTTTTTTTTTGTTCTTTTACCTTAGTCTTTTCTCAACTTATTTGATTCATAGCCTTTTAATAGTATATTAGTATTCTAATATAACCAAGAGTGCATTGTAAGTAATTTGCGTGTTATAAATTATGTAAAGCAATTTTTGTCAATTACTGTCATTAAATAAGTTATGTATGTAATATTGTAAAGAGTGATGTTCAAATTAAAGAATAAATTATTCAAAAAAAAAAAAAAAAAATGTACTCCCAATGAGTACTGACAGCATCTGCCAACTTTTCCTGAAGCTTTACTCTTAAACTTGGGCCACAGAGCTCAATGGCTCAGCGAGTTTTGCAGATGCTTCTGCTGCCTGCTCTGTCAGGTCATCACGCAGGTACCATTGTTTAGCAGTTTTGTCCGAATGGCACATTAAGCGTCTTAGTAAATCTTCATCTATGGGGATGCCCTTGCGTTTCTTTCTTTGCATCTCCGTTACAATCCACTTGCCAAAGTCAGTGTGCGAGATTGTGGCGTCTGGTCTGATGCCACTCTTCACTACAAATGCAGAAAGCCGTCTTCCAATTGTGCCCTTATGGAAAGGCCCTCTTGTTTCAAGAAAATCTTTCCATTGGGACTCTCGTTGTCACTAACGGCTGGCCTCAGCTTCTTGATAAACACCTCCATCAGGAAGACTGTGTCAGCGTCCATGGGTATTGGAGCCGGTCCATCTTCCTCCCGCTTGTGAGAGGTCACAAGCATCACCTTTTTCCTTCGTTGCTCATCCCATTTAGCCTTGGCGAACATATCCAGCGTTGCAGATTCCAATGACCCTGGGCGCGCACCACAAGATCTGGTTAGGGTTACAATAAGCATGTCCCTGGCAGCGCAATACTGAGCAATGGTCAAATCGTCCACACATTCTGCAGTTTCTGCTGCAATCAGGGCTTTCTTGCCTTCAACTGCTGCCTGTGAATTCATGATGTCGTGCACTTCTTTGTTCGTCAGTAGATGTTCGCATTCATCTAGATATTTGTCCCTCTTGGCAGATGAGGTCTCCTTGGTAATGTGGCACCGCCACCCCTTTAGGCTTCCTACCAGATCAGAAAGAGTGTTCCTATCTTCGTCACTGAGGGGAGGTAGATGGGGTCGTTTGCCCTTTTTGGTAGCGTATTCAAGAAACATCTGGAGGCTCGTCAAGTAGGACTTCAAGGTTCCGGCTGCTTTTTTCGTTAGATTTGGGACAACCCAGTCTACCCAGACCCGGTTGCCCTCTTCCTCTGCCAAGAATACGATGTCATCCCCTTTTGGGTCTGTCTCCTCAAGGATAGTTTTCACTTGAGATGCATGCTGCAATCGGTTCTGGTCTTTGTGGAAACCAGCTGAGGGCGTGAAAAGATACTTGTAATATGCAATGAGCCATTTGTGGCGGTTGGAGTTTGGTTCAGTCTCCTTGAAATAATCTTCTTTCATTGCATAATCTGGCTCATCACAGTCATCCTCCTAGTCAGCGGATTGCTCAGATGGCGCTGTGGGAGTGGAAGTGCCAGCAGATGGTGCCTTGGCAATGGAGATTCTACTCCCTGGGCTTTTTGCAGGCGTGGGTGGTATTACACTCTCACTGTCGTCTGAGTCCAAGGTCTTCGACTTCTTCTCTTTAGGTTTTGATGGTGCAACATCGGAGTCAATACTGCTACTCGTGGCCTTTTTGGAGGTGCTTTTAGCAGGTGCGGATGGGATTGCACTGTTGTCCTCGTCTGATTCCAAGGTCTTTGACGTCTTCTTTTTAGGTTTTGATGGTGCAACATCAGAGTCATCATCGCTACTCATGGCCCTTTTGGACGGTAGAGGTGGTGGAGATGGTACGCTGATCTCGGAAATTGGAGGTTCCGGTTCAACCATTTTCTCTAGCTCATCCGCCAAACCCTTGTAGCGTCTGGCTATTTTAAGGCTGGTTCTGTATGTCGCACTTGAGGGCTTGAGGTGATGCTTGTTCTGCAGATGTTGAGGCAGATATGCACCAAGGTAGTCGCAGCCAGGCTCCGGGCACCACCGTTTCCACCTTCCCTTGATGGTTTTACCTTTCTTGGTTTTTCTGGGAGGTCCTCTCTTCTTTCGGTGATGAAGCCCCAGGGAAAAGTAGCGGTCAATATCTTCTTCACTTATGTGGTTCTTTCTCAGATGCACATTGGTGAGGTGACGCTTAAGGTTTGGGCCAACATAGCCAGCACAGCCCTTTTCTACTAGGCACATCCTGTTGCGGTGACTAGAGGTATTCTGTGTTTTCAATTGCTGGCCTTCTTCCTTAACATCTTTTTCGTCTTTTTCCTTGACGTCTTCACCCTCACTTTCCTCGTCTTCCCATGCGTCCTCATCATCGCCACTTTGAACGCTGCCACCTTCTGTACTTTCTTCCTCCTGCTTGGCACACTCTTGCTTGTTGACGTCCAGAAGCATGTCTGTAGTTGCGCATAAGTCTCTGACAATTTCAAGCGCATCTTCTGCAACATCTTGGCCATTTAGATTTGAAACCACATTGGCCCTTCTGTCAAAAAGGATATCGTAAACATACAAGGCATATGAGAGGGCTGTTCGAGCTACCTTCTTACAGTGTTGGAGTTGCAACTTGTTTAATGCGGCTGCAAAGTATGCCATTTCGCAAAGGTCGTCTTTCACCTGTTATCTGGCCACGTCTGGGTTGAACGGTGAAGGTGACTTGTAATCATATCCATCTTGGAGTCGAATACGTCTCAAGTATCGTTCATCTCCTTCACTTGCAAGCTTCAATAGCTTAATCACGGATGAAAGTTTTTCCTCCATTGTCCTTTGTTGTTGAAAAAAATAGCCCAAAGCAAAGAGAACAACATCATACTTAATGTTGTGCACATAAACGAGTTGAAACTTTGACAGTCAACCTATCGATGAGTATATTGCAATATCTCATTGCGAATTTTAAGGTTTGATGTGAGTGTTCATTGATAGTTGGCCATTCTATTGAGCAACTTATTCCCCAAATATAAAGGAAAATAATTGAATTCTCATTGATTTATATGCAGTTAAAGTTTTTTATACTTGCAGGCATTATAGTGCCAACTAAAGTGAAACCAACAACCTGAACGGAAAGAACTTTGTGTACTCTATTTAGCCTGTTAGTTTTAAGTCTGTACGCAATAACTTCTAAGACATGTCGACTGTTAAGGATTCACCTCGTTTTCATGCAAAAACCAAGCTCGCAAAGTACTAATGGGTAATTTTGTGGCGAAACTTTACACGTTAATAACTCTGCAAGGATTTAATCTTTTTCTTTCAAATTTGGCATGCACGTAGCCTATGTTGAGGCCAAGCTCGATTGATAATAAACCGGCCAAATAATTAAAAGCTCGCAAAGTTATTAAGGTGTAAAATTTTGACACAAATGACGTCATAACTAATTAACAAAAAAAATGATTTCCAAAAAGTCAACACCAAACGGTTCCTCACAACATGTGCAAGCATAATATAACATCAAACATCAATAAGAGGTCCTCAAGCCCTAATGGCGAGTTCCTTCAATAATATAATGGTCAAGAGAGCACCCTTAAACTTTGACCATAGCGTGCACAGACACAATTGTGTTCTATGGGAAGAAAATGTTCAAGACAGCTGCCCGAGCACCTTAAACATCTCTTCCGATAGTTGGTTTGCATCTGCGCAGTGTTTTAAGGGTGCCAAATATCAAAAATGACAGAGCTCAAAAAAACGTGACTTACCCTGAAAAGGCCTTGTAAAGACTAACTTCATGTAGTATGCACGAGAATGTACTTAAAGACATGTTAACCCCCAAAAATCATAAAAAATTCCCCAATGTCCCGTTTTTTGCGCGGTTTTCACCTTACGGTCCAGAAGAGATGGTAAATGTCGCCCGTTTGGTTTTTGTAATTTATTTTAATTGTAGATGTCAAAAAAAATTATTTGAATCCAAGAAGAGATTTAGGACAGAGAAAAAATTGTGATACTTGTTAAATTATAATATCTCAAAAGTGCTTGAGGGTTAGTGAACGAAATTTTAACGACAGTTAGTAAAGAGAATAGATTGTTATTTTTGAAAGTTTCAATGTGTTAGGTTAAAACCCAAGGAAGTTACATCCTTCTAAAGTTTGGCTTTTTGACCCAAAAAAAGGTAAACAATAAACACACATTACATTGAATGAGGATAACTCATTACCCTTGAAGGGTTAAGCTATGAAATTTTGTAGCATAAAAAATGAATAAATTTGCTTTCAACATGTGGTATTTACAAGCCATAGAAGTTATTTTAGTGTGTAATATAGTAGTCTACTATGTTGGGAATTAAGCCCCGTTACTGGGTTCCCCTTGAGTTCCGTGTGGGTTCCCTTTGGATTCCCTCGCAAAAAGTGGGTTCCCTTTATTAATATGCATTACGGTCGAGTCAATGACGTCATCTATTGTTGTAACCTTGGGTTCCTACATACTAATGAAGTGTCTAGCTACCTAGGTAAAAATGGGTTCCTCCATACTAATAAGCGTCGCTCTAGTACAATGGAAACAATGAACTCGCCCAGACTTGCTGTAACTTAGTTGAAAGCATAAAAATATAGGAAATTATTTACGGTATGACATAAAACCTCAGTCGAAAGAACTAACATTGATCTGTCCGTTAGAAAAATAACCGTTTGGTTCTTTTATTAAGCGGTAGTTCCGTTCACCAAAACACAAACACAGAGAAAAATTTGAACTGAAAACTCTATTTCAATCGCGACTGTACTCACAAAACCGCCTCTCTACCATCTTAACAAAATGTCTAAAATTCGATACTATCTACTCTTAGCTTTGCTGACGAGAGAGAATTAATTCTCAGCTAACTGGTCAAGTTTTCCGCTCCGTTAGTCACGCACTGATCTCTACTTTCAGATTTGCATATAAACTCCAACGGAAAAAAGCCCATGGGACAGCTCTACCATTGAAATGACAACAATAAAAGCTTGGAGCGCTTAATTAATTGCCAACACGCGACATTAAATATTTTTGAACTCTTAATTATTACTTTAGTGAATACAAAAAAATAATACACAGAGATTTGAAATGAATACTTACATTTACTGACAACTACGAAATGTTTAACAAACCCATGAGACCGCTCTACCATTGAAATTACAGCAATAGAAGTTCGGAGCGCTCAATTTAAACACGTGACAATAAATATTTTTTAACAACACATTTCTTGAATGTTACTTTTATTCGCGAATGCAAAAATAATACACAGAGATTTGAAATGAATACACCAAAATTACAACTACGAAATGTCTATCACGTTAAAAGCGCCAAAAACACCACATTTTAGCGTTGCGTTTTCCCTGGGCGCGCTTTAAACCTCACGACGCGCGCAGCTAAATAGCAAACAAGCCATGGTTAAACTCAGCCAATGATTTATGTACAACTATAATTACATTCTTCAGAACTTTTAACTATTGTTTTCCACCACCACATTTCTATTGTTTTCCGGAGGAGGAGGATGGAAACAATTGAAATGTAGAGGAGGAGGAGGAGGAGGAGGAGGAGGAGGAGGAGGAGGAGGAGGAGGAGGAGGGGGGGGGGGGAAACAATAGTACTAGAGCGACGCTTATTAGTATGGAGGAACCCATTTTTACTTAGGTAGCTAGACACTTCATTAGTATGTAGGAACCCAAGGTTACAACAACAGATGACGTCATTGACTCTACCGTAATGCATATTAATAAAGGGAACCCACTTTTTGCGAGGGAATCCAAAGGGAACCCACACGGAACTCAAGGGGAACCCAGTAACAGGGCTAAATTCCCAACATAGTAGACTACTTAATATTTAGAATCAAAGATTGCCTAGAAAGGCAAAATCTTATTTGTTTACTTTTTAGAGTGTTTTTGAGATGACACTACTTAAACACAATAAAACATTAGAACTCCAAATTTATACAGAAATATAGATCTACTCTTACACTTTAGAATGATGTTTAAAACACGCTCTATGATGTGAAGAGCCTCTGACCCTAATCTCGTGAGATTGGTGCGAACATAGGCTCTTTCCGCAGTTTTTGCTGAATGGGCCATTACTCGCTGAACTATTGCGGCCTCTTCTTGTGTCCCTTTCTCCTTTGTCTTCGTTGTTACGAACTTTCTGACACTAACGTGTGCCAATTTCTTTCCCAGCTTGGCCTTTTCGAAGAAGGCTGACACTCTTCTGCCAATTGTGCCCTCTGGAAACGGCTTTCCTTCAACGGTCACAAAGAGATGGTCTTTACCCTGTAGTGCCCATTGCGGCCTGATCTTCTTTACATATACTTCCATGAGCTCCTGCAGATCCGGTTTCATACCAAGAATAGCTGGCCCATCCTTGGCCCTCTTGTGTTTGGAAATCAGCATGACCCGGTTGCCTTTGGACACTTCTGCCTTTTCATAGTCGCACAGTTTTGCATTGTTCAAGGGTCCAGGTCTGGTGGCATTATCTGTTGCAAAGCGCACAAGCAAAAGGTCCCTGGCCAAAGCAAATTCTCTCTGGGATAGCGCTTTCCCAACCTTAGCTTGTTGGATAGCTTTTGTGCCCTCAATGTAGACTTTGGAATTCTTTAGTGCGATTATCTCCTCTGGGGTCAACAAGGCATTGCTTTCATCGAGCCAACGCTGGTTTTGGTCAGCTTGGGTTTCCGCGTCAACCGTCGATCTCCAGCCTTTAATCTCTGGCAGGATCGCAACGAACAAGTCCTTGTAATCTTTATAAAGTGGAGGGGCATCCTTGTTGAACCGCGGGTTTGTCACATAGCGCAGAAATTTCTCAAAGCTGGTGAGATAGGATATGATAGTCCCACTTTTTTTGGTTTGGTTTTCCAAAACCGGAACAACAAAGCGTTTCCACACAGCATCGCCCTCGTCTCCAGCTAGGCACAAGATGTCATCCCCCTTGCTGTCTATGTACTCGAGGATGTTTTTCATCTGGCCTGCGTGTTACAATTTGATATACTTCTTTTTGTGACCAGCAGATGGCCGTGAGAGATAGTCGTAGAACCCAACTAACCATTCATGGCGATAATTGTCGAAGACAGTGGCTGTGAAGTACTTCTCTTCGGTCATTGTCTCTGATTCCTCCTCCTCGCTTTCTTCAGACTCCTCGCTTTCTCCAGACTCCTCGCTTTCTCCAGACTCCTCACTCTCTTCTTTCTCATCGCTTTCATCAGAGGCTTCATTGCCTTCTTCCACAGAGTTCTCACTGTCATCTTTTTTCTGGCTCTTGTCGTCTTCTTGGTTGGGATCGTCCTCTCCTGGGTCTGCGTTGTCGCTTTCAACATCTACGTCTACTTGGGCTCTTTGGCTTTGGCCAGGATCATCACTTTTTTCTTCCTCTTTTGACTGGCTTCTTGTTTCTTCTTCTTCATCACTCTCCTCTAAAGTTGGTCTTTGAAGGAAGACTTGCAACTCTGCAGTGCCTGTGTATCTCTTTGCCTGTTTCAGTAGCCTGACGTAATGGGAGCTCCCTTTTGCGATGTTGTGTTCTTTGCTACAGGAAAGGTGTCTGCCAATATTCAACACAATCTTATCACAACCGGGAACAGGACACCATTTGCGGAATCGTCCTTTTTTTGGTTTGCCACCTTTGTTTTTCTGCACTGTTTTTCCCCTTTGTTTCAAGCCTGTTGACATGATTTTGCTCAACTTAGTGACATTCTCTTGGGAAATTTCACCCTTTTTGACGTGGACTTGCATGTGTCTCTTTAGGTCAAACCCATGGAACTTGCATCCAGGCACTTTACAGCGCTGCTTTTTGTGGTGGAAACGTTTGGATGATATTGATGAGCTAGGCGTTGATGAGCTAGGCTTACTTTGTTGGTGGGGTTAATTTAAGCTTTTTGGCAACCATAGATAAAGGAGTCTCCACCTCTTCGTCATCTTCTGATTCGGGGACCAAATTGTCTTCCTGCTCTGCTTCGTCTGAGTCTGACAGATCTTTGCTGTGCCTGGTTAGGGGCAAATCTGCGGACATTATCGACATTTCTTCCAATATCTCATCGGCAGATATGTGGGTGACTTCTTCTGGCAAGGCTCTTCCATTGAAGTGGTGTTTGTTGATCCAAGATAATTATAAAATGTACCTTTTAGCTAATCGTTCCATGCCCTTAACTCTGAGGTGTAAAGCTGCAAGATACTGTCTGCAGCCGTATTTGTAGTCAGCTTGCAAAGTCTGAGGTGTGATGGCTTTAACAGCTGGTACCCGGGGGGGGGACTCCCATATGAAACAGACGGGGATGCTCGTCGTCTCGCTTAGGGCTGTAAATTTTGGATTTTGGTCTCGCTTAGGGTGTTCCGGGCAAAGCGCCAATATTTTATGCCACCAAGATCTCGTTTAGGGTTCCGCGAAGAAACACAGAATTATGCGAAGAGAAACAGAAGTCAAATTTTCTTTTTAACTTGTTTTGTTTACCGCATTGCCTCTGTGATTATAAGCTTAAATCGAAGATTTCTACAAATAGTAGAGAACATTATAATCCGATTGATCAGTGACAATAAAGGAAGCGTTATTACAAGATGTCTTTGTGCTTTGACTGTTGTTTGTCTATAACAGGACACTCAGCGGGTTTAGCGCTGACAAAATTACGAAACTATTATGCTAAAAATATTTGTGAGCTGGTTTCCCGTGGCTGGTCTATGGATTTTTGTCTCAACGTGTTCTAAGAGTTTGTGCTTTATTTCTGTGATCTTGCATCGCGCTGTTTTCATTTCAATATTTACTGGAAGATAAATTTCACTGCCAACAAGCGATCGGATCGACGAAAGGCCTGCAAACCGCTGCAAAAGGTAAGTCATTTCTTGTTATTATTGAAGAGGGTCATTGCATGTCGTATTTGTATGTTTTTAAGTGGTCTCTTTTAGGTCAAAATTTAGGTCAAAATTTGCTTAAGCCACGCCCAGATTGGTCTCCTTTAGGGGTCACAAAAACCCTGAGCCACGCCCAGATGGTCTCCTTTAGGGGTTAAATTCAAAATTTCCGACGAGCATCCCCGTCTGTTTCATATGGGAGTCCCCCCCCCGGGAGCTGGTACTACCTCCTCATCCAGAACATCTAATAAATCTAGAGCACTCTCATCGCCACTCAGTGCACGGTTGATCAAACTTTGCATTCGGGAAAGTGCCATAATGGCATACAAAGTTTTGCCACAGAAACCTAAAAGTTGTCATTAATTTAGCTGTAATTATAGTAATAAGTGAGTTGCAACTTACAGATATTCTAGTGCCGAGTGAAACCAACAACCTGGCGGAGTACCCATTGGCCCATAGTACTATCCATGTAAATTTGAAACACTGTCATAAAATCCTCTTGGGGTTAGAAGGGGTCAAAGGTTAGCCTCATTTTCGCGTTAAAACAGTTGGGGGCATGGTACCAACTAATTTGAGTCCGCCATTTTGTTGAAAACTTTAACAGCTAATAACTCTGCGAGAATTTTATCAATTGCAACAAAATTTAGCATGCACATAGCGCATGTTAGGGGCAAGCTCGATAGCTAATAAACTGGCAAATCGGTTTAAACCTCGCAAAGTTATTAAGGTGTAAAGTTTCGACACAAATCACGTGATAACTAATTAACATAGGAACCCATTTCAACAAAATCAACACCAAAGGGTTCCTCACAACATGAACAAGCATAATATAACATAAAAACATCAATAAGAGGTCCTCCAGCCCTAATGGCGAGGTCCTCAAACAACAAAGTGGTCAAGAGAGCACCCTTAAACTTTGACCAAAGCCTGCGCAGAAACAACCGTTTTTGATGGGAAGAAAATGTTCACAAAAGGTGCCCGAGCACCTTAGAGACCCCTTCCAATAGTTGGGTTGTCTCTGCACAGTGTTTCAAGGGTGCAAATAGCATAAAAGACGGAGCTCACAAAAACGTAACTTACCACTCTGAAGGCTTGTTGCAATGGGTACTATGATGTATGATGCACAAAGATCAATATAACTTGAAGATTTATAACTTTTTTGTGTTTTAACGTAAAAGCTTCAAACTTGGTACAAAGCTTGTCACACTAGTAAGGGTTAGAAATCTTAAAAGAGATTCTTCTAAGTCTATTGTCTTGAGTGCTATCTTAGATGTACTGCAAGTACCCCAAAAAAAGGAAAAAGCCAAATGTTTTGTATTGAAATTGTTATTAAAATAGACAGAAATGCACAAAAGACATATAAGACATAAAAGTACAGATCTTGAACTATTCATTGGTGAAAACCTCGAAAAAAACGGCCTATTGTGGATTTTTTTATGATTTTTTTTGAAACCAGCTAATATAGGTTCGCAATGTCCATTTTACGGATTTTAAAAAATCATAATAAATTTCAGATTAAATAATTTCAACTGAAATTTAAGTATGTTATAGAGCAAAGTTTTCTCTTTCGAACTATACATAGTATGTTGTCAAACATTAAGTATTACAAAAGTTATATAAAAAAGAAGTAGTGCCACCGGTTCTTTGGAAAAAATGCGTTTTCTTAAAATAAGGCCTAATGAGAAAAGCGCGACTCTTTCAAATATTCCTCAAATCTTATCATACTTCTAGTACACTATTAACAGTATCTGAACTGCTATGTGTGAAAATTGCAACGGAAAATATTAAAACTACAATTTTTTATCAATTTTTTGTCAAGAGTGGTATGATATGGTCTGAAATGTTAGTCATTATTTTGTGTCTGAGAGTTAGACCTCTAAATTTCTGTGGATTTTCTAAAGCCTCTGTCGGGACATTGTCTAATAATTCTAATTAAAAGTTATGGGGCTACTTTTGAAAAGGCGCCCTTAATTAGGTAGGTGTTGGCATTTTACAGGCATAAAAGAGGCGTAAAATTTTAAGTCCACTTTGAAAATCGTAAGACTTTGCAGCTTCATATCTCTGAGAAAATACCATCGATGAGTGAGTTACCTCTTAGATATTTAGAACATATAATGACCTTTTGATTGCTAAAAGTACAGAAGAAAATATAAAAATGTCGATCCTTGAGACGAATTTTTCTAAGACAACTAGTTTTTCAAAAAAAATGTTACATTGCTCACATTTTGAGACTTTGAATTCAATTATCTCTTGAGCATTTGAGGGTTAGAAATATCTAAATACATCAACTTGTAGATCGTTTAAAGCACTTTCAAATAAAAAAAACAAAATTGAAAAATGATTAAATTCAGCCCTTACAGCACTAAAAGAAGTCAGGTTACATTGCCCACCCAAAGATTTTGTCAAAGTTAAAACACAAAAACGTTAATAATTCAGAGGAAAATGAACCAATTGATCTGATTTTTTCACAGAGTGTTGTTATAAATCTCATCTGAAAGTGGTGTAAGTTTCATGCCTTAACCCTCAAAGATGCATCTTCTACGTTCGGAAAAAAATGAAGGAGGAGTTTCAAAAACTTTTTTTGTCTCAATTCATTTTAAGTAGAGTGTAACACAGATACCTTCACTCCATTTTTTTTCCAAGTCAGGATTTCTTAGGGGTGCACGGAGGGTTAGCTTAAGGGCCATGCATGGAGAGTTTTCAATTGTTATTTGACCTTAAACTCCAAATTCTCAGCTTTTTTGGAAAAGTTTTAATGTGATTCTCCCACAAGTGTTCCTTGGCCCACAAAAAAACTTCCAAACGTCATAACTCTGGCATACATTCTTGAAATTGACCGAAATTTTCACAGATCATTAACCGTTACTCAGTCAATCACTGTATCAAGTTACACATGATAAAAAAATTTTTTCGATAAATCATGAGTGTTTAAAAAGTGAGGATCGGGAGGTGGGCGCTGGGTGGTCGAAAATGAGTCTTCCAGTTCCACCCTTGACTACTTACAACCTGCAGTAAGAGTCAAAGCAAAACCCACCAAATCTCTCAAATTCACCATTTTGTAACGAGCAAACAGTTTAAGTGAAAAACATAATTTAAATGCTTGGGACAGCTTGAGAATAAGTTTAGACAAAACATACGCAGAATTACGCAGCACGCAAATGATGAGTGTCGTGAATCTGGGATGTAAACAAGAAATAAACTATTCGCATTTACATTCGCAAATGTCCAAAATTTTCGCCGCTAAACTTGGGAGAAGTTTCACATGCGTTATGTCTTTTGATCTTTCCAGAACTAGAAATAAGTACCGAACCATGCGGTAGAATAACATTTCTGAAAAAAAAAGCGAGAGAGTTACATTATAGTGTTATTTATGGGAGATGACATCGTAAGGTTATTGCATGCGTGACAATAGGTAACTTATGCGAATGTTATCTCGTTTCTGACGCAAAGAAAGCAGTTTCTGTTGTCAGTCTGCATTTTAAACTCAGTCTGCATTTTGTACCCGGTCTGCAGTCTGCATTTTGTACTGACCGATTTTGATATCGTATACCACAAGAATAGATGTTGAAACCTTTTGAATGCTGTTACAAGTCTTCGAACGAACATTTTTTATCTGGCAAACAGATGCAATAACCGTTCGAATGGATGCAAGAACCGTTCGAACGGATGCGAGAACCATTCAAACGAATGCAAAAACCATTCAAACGGATGCAAGAACCATTCAAACGGATGTTGCAATAACTTCAAATAGATGTCGGAACAACAGGTCTTTTCCACAGGTGACGGGTGGCGGGTGACAGGTGAAATTGCTTAGAAGGCAAAACCATCTAAATGTACCTAAATGTACCTTTCCCGGCGTGACCTGCGCCTGATAGGGCCTGGGAGCTCATTTAGACGACTCATTGCATATAATCTGGATTATTCACGCTGTGTTCCTGGTTGTCATATATGTGGTACTAATTGCTACATTTTGTTTTAAAAGTGCCACATGTTCGCTTGAACTGAACTTTGTACTTTTGTCACGTGCGCTCCTTTGAAGGGGAGGTTTTTCCCTGTTGTCAGTCAGTTAGTGTAACAAAGTAAGTCTCGAAGTTTGAAATGAATAATTTAAGCAACTTTTGTTTTACACGATGTGGATGTATTTTTTGTCCCATAGTACCTCTTATAAGCAAACTACATTTAATGCTCCCCAGATGTCCACCCGCCACCTGTCACCGGCCACCTGCCACCCGTTACCCGCAACCCGCCACCCATTGAAAAGACCTGCTGATGTCAGAACTGTTCGAACGGATGGGCAAACCGTTTGAACGGCTTGTCGAGCGCTTTGAATGGAATTTTTTAGGCGGTCGAACCGATAATGAACGGATAATGAACGGTTAACCTCTTGGAACGGATAACCGTTAATGTCCGTTTTGCCTTTCACGGTCACAAATACATCAGACCCTATACTAATTAGCAATGGTAGGAATAA
>OZ026602.1:29290176-29302676 GCA_964020085.1 Micromussa lordhowensis | reverse complement strand
TGCTGGTATTTGGAGTTTGGATGGTGTAGGATCTAGGTGTGTCTTGGGAAATAATCGTGCCACCTATCCAGGGTCGATTCTTCTGGGTCAGTGGAGGTTTCGCATAAACGCTGGAGCCGATACGCAGAGGGCTGTGTTCCTTGGTTGCCGATCTGTCATAGTAACGCTTACTTGTGGTCCGCTTTAGATTGAGTTCTTGAATTACCATCTCTGAGGGGATTGGAGATGCATTTAGGAGGTGGTTTGGAGTCGGCAGGGTAGTTCTTGTTCTTCGACAAAGCATGCGCTGTGCGGGTGAGGATGTGTGTCCCTGAGGTGGGGTGTTCCTGTAATTAAGTAGTGCGTTTTGGAGGTCAGCAGATTTCTTTATCATCGATTTGGACACTTTGACAGCGGCTTCGGCTCTGCCATTGCCTTGCGGGTGGTACGGTGAAGAGGTAGTGTGTTTGAATCCGTACTGGGTGGTGAAATCTTCATATTCTTTGCAGGCAAATTGTGGACCATTGTCCGTATGGCATATCTGTGGTATGCCAAAGCGGGCGAAGTGGGCCTTGGTCTTGCTGATGACTGTGGCTGCGAGTGTATCCTGAAGTTCATCGATTTCTATCCAATCCGAGAAGTGGCAGACAGTTATCAGGTAATCCTTCTTCTCATGGGTACAGATGTCTTGGCTCACTATTTGCCATGGTTGTGTTGGAATTGGCAAGGATTTCATAGGTTCTTTCGTTAGAGTTTTACTGTATTGGGCGCATACAGTGCAGGTGTCACACATGTCTGATATTGCTTGCCTCATGCCGGGCCAAAAGAGTACTTCTCGAGCCATGCGGATGTTTGATTCTGCCCCGAAGTGGCTCGCATGTATTTTGTGAAGCATTGTTGACTGCATGGCTTGTGGGACAAGGACTTGTTGACCCTTGTAAATTAGCCCATTGTGTGTGGCTAGTTCCTCTCTAAAGCTCCAGTATGGGCGGAGGTTGGAGGCCAGGTGCTGCTTATCGTCGGGCCAGCCATATCTGATGGTTTGTTGCAGGTCAGTAAGGGTTGGATCCTTTTGGGTTTCGGCCATGAGGAGTTGTTCCGTGACATCTGTGAGTC
The DNA here is from genome assembly GCA_964020085.1 of Micromussa lordhowensis. Lineage (NCBI taxonomy): Eukaryota > Metazoa > Cnidaria > Anthozoa > Scleractinia > Lobophylliidae > Micromussa > Micromussa lordhowensis. The sequence goes on along the minus strand of OZ026602.1, from coordinate 29,301,581 downwards.
TGGGGTTGTGGTCATTGTGAGAGGTTTCTAGCTGAAGACGGAAGACTTCAAATCCTGTTACTTTTGCATGTACCGGGGTGGGTAGGGCGGCACGGGAGAGCGTGTCTGCTATGTGGAGAGTTGTGCCTTTCTTGTACTGTAGGGTAAACTGATATCGCTGGAGCCTCATGAGCATGCGCTGAAGGCGTGCGGGTGCCTTGTGAAGGGGCTTTTTGTAGATTGTTTCGAGGGGTTGATGGTCTGTGTGCACTGTCACATCTGACTTCCCATGCCTGAACCGACTCGTTGGGAGATTGACTGAGACCCCAAAACTTGAATCTGTCTGCCATAAGTGAGCTCCCGGTTGATCCTGTGTAGTGATGGCGGAGTTTCTCCATCCAGATCCAGGGTTTGTTTCTATCCCCAGTCGCTATTTGAGGTTCTATAGTGTATCGGATGACTTGAAGTGCTTCGTCTGGCATCGCCGATCGAAGTGCGGCAATTTCGAGTTGGGGCTTCTTGTAGTGAGCTGCCTGTTCTGTCGTTGGGTCCTTTGTGAGGTCACGGTAATCTGCTTGGACACAGTAATCGTTGAAACGGACTTCGAAGTTCTTAAAGTTTTCCGAGATATTCCCGCTCAAGTTGAGCTCTGGCCGCTTGAGGTTCGGCATACTTGTGTTCGTCCCAAAGATCACGTAATGAAAGTTTCTTGGTTTAAAGCTCAGCAGTTGTCTTCCAAAGGGTTCGCTTGTTGAAATCCCACTTCTGACACCAAGTCTGGCGCAGCGTAGCGAGTGAAATAAGGAACAGACACCGAATAAACAACTAACTATATTTCCGCCATGTGCGAGCGAACTACAAGCCTGATGGTGCAATCGGACCGCGAGGGTCTCGGTCCTAGTTCCCAACAAATTTAGTAATGGCGGATCATTAAATAGGAAAGTTGCAGTTAAAATAAACAGGTGCCTCTTTTAAATCAAGGATTAAAACTCGGGTCACTTAGTGTTTAGTTAACATAGTTTTGAAATCGAAAGGAAAAAAATAATTTATTTTTTGTCACAGGGGCACTTTAAAATAGTGACATTTTGATATACTGCCAGTTTTACTTTGTTGGTCACCAGAACGGCTGAATTAGTTATACAATTCAACTGGCTTAATGGCCAACGAGCACCACGACTCAGTTCGTTTCTTTTGAGACCACAACGCAATGGCCACCAACAGTTCGATCAAACATCGCGAACCGTTCAAAACAAAACACGTTCTGGTTGATGTACAGGGTCCAGAAGTGGCACACACTTTCCTCAGGCTTTGATAAATTACACCTACGAAATTTTTTAACAACATAACAAAATAACTTACCGACCAAACAGCAATAAAGCTTGAACCTTCCAACACGTCAGACAAACAGCAAAGCATGAGGCAGAATGATTTGCGCAACGAAATTGTGACGTCATTCAAAATGGCGCCGAAAAGGTAAACCATGGAATGAAAAAACACGGGTCAGCTTTCACTTGCGTGCACATGGAAACTACGCAATAACAGGCAACCCAGAAGATTAGGAAGCATTCTTCCTTTGTCGAACGCAATTAATACAGCTGACATTTTACATTCTTACATTTCTTACATTTCTTACAATATGAATTTACTTACAAAGACTAGTAATTACTTACAGTAACAACAATACCTATAGTGCTGATTTTACTTACCCTACATAATATACTGATAGAAACATTGCTTACAAGACTAACATGACAGTTACATTACAGCACAAAATACTAAGGGGAGCGAAATAATAGTACATTGAAAATACATGACCCACCTAGATTAGCTAGCTACCTGTGGGCATGTCCAATTTGTTAGAATAGTATAAGAAAATAAAGAAATGTATGTATGTATGTATGTATGTATGTATGTATACAACCAGCATGTTACACAGGTTACAAATTTGCTAATGTATGGTAGAAAGTGGAGTTACTTAAACTAAAACGGAAATAAAGGATTCCCACTTTTTGTAATGTTCTGCAAGTTTACGTTTTTGTTTGGCAATCAAAAATTCTATGTTAAAAATGGCTTTCAATGTGGCCTTAAAAACTTCAAAAGATGGTTTGGCGTTATCAAGCTTAGACCTATAAATATAATTGATAAATATAATTATTTATTACTATGAAGTCTTCCTCAATATCAAATTTACCAAACAAAACATCTATGAGTGAAAAACCTACTATTTCATTATTAAGGATAGCTAGCCATGATAACACCCGGAGGCATGCCTCAAACCGCTGTTTATTGAGAGTGTTTCTCCAGTTCACATGAGCACCTACAGGTTAAAGTTGGAAGTCCAACAAGGGGGTAGCACCTCCACCAATTTGTTCTCGGTACGCTAGCTGCCTTTCTATGAGGTCAGCGGCTTCTGCCAAGACAAGGTCGTCCTCAATCGTACTCTAGAATGAGCAACGAAGTAAAATTCAGTATTGTTTTAAAACATTGACAAGCCAATCAGCGCTCAGTTTGAGCGTCTTTATGCATAACAGCCAATCAACACTGAGTTTGAACGACCTTGTCTAAACATATCCAATCAATGTCGGTGTAAGAAATTCAGTGCTGTTTTGTAATATCAACAGGCCAATCAGTGCTCAGCATGAGCGTCTTAACTCATAAGAGCCAATCATTGTTTAGTTTAAACATCCTTGTCTAAACGTATCCAAATAATGTGGGTATAATTAAATAAATTCAGTGTTGTTTTGTAATATCAACAAGCCAATCAGTGCTCAGCATGAGCGTCTTTACTCATCACAGCCAATCAACGTTTAATTTGAGCATCCTTGTCTAAATGTATCCAAACAACGTGGGTATAATTAAATAAATTCAGTGTTATTTTGTAATGTCAGCGCTCAGCATGAGCATCTTTACTCATAACTGGCAATCAACATTTAGTTTGAGTATCCTTGTCTAATTTTAAAAACCAGTCAACACTTAGTTCGGGCATTCCTATACAGGTTTATAAGTGATTGACACATTTTAATACTCATTCATAAAAACGTCATGATTGGAGAGGGACCTTACGAAAACCCCATTGTTATTATGAAACAAGACCCAAGTTCAAGAGACTTGTTGAGTCAACCATGGTGACAATGATTGAGAATGAGTTGGTGTTATTGACAGAGAAGTTGGACAAGTATCGAGATTATGTAGCAGACCGCATGTTAGCTTTGGATGATATGGCTTTATCCCAAGTGGCAATACAGAAGCCTATATAAAAGGGTGGTAAGAATGAAAAACAAGCCTTTCAAAAGTTTCGTACTATCATGTCAACCTTAGTTTATTAAAAAGTTTTTACATTGCATTACATCTTTATTACTCAAAAAAGTCTTACAATGCAAATAGTGTTCTACTAATGACTTCATTGTCTGGTTTGCTTCTTGGGTAAGTATGAAGACCAAGCCTTTCAAAAGTTTCGTATTATCATGGTAACCTAAGCTTATTAAAACGTTTTTACATTACATTACATCTTCATTGCTCAAAAGTCTTCCCACACGTTTATCAATGTTACATAATCAAAGAGTTCTTTATGAAGCGGTCCAAAAAGTTTTCGTCTCTCTGAGAGAAAGGATATACTCTTGAATCTCTTTAGGTAATACATCCCAGTAACTCTAAAATAAAAATAAAACTTTCCATCATTGGTGTGTCCTTTCTAACACGCATCATAGAAAATTAATTTGTTTGCAGTAAAAAGAAATCAATTTCTAAAGGATACCGGTCACATAAAATCTTTGCCTGCTCGAGATATTAGACGGCTTTTGCGAGCTTTCACCCTAAATAAAATCTTTTGGTTCTCCCTGACATTGTACTGTAATAAGCATAAAAACTGGTGACAATCTTATTACTAAAGACAAATTTGTGAGTGTCACTCTTGATAGGTCCCCTATACAAGGGTTTGTTCCAATCATTGTATACGTGCATATACAGTTTTAGTTCTTTATTCAGTTCCTGTCAATCGCAAGTGCACTCTTTTCTAGCAATAGTTACTATAAGATCTTGAATTTCCACAGGTAAATAATCCCATAAACTCACTTGATCAAACTTCTCGTGTGCTTCAGGGATAACAACATTGTTTGGACCTTGGGGTTCTTCAGTTTCAGATAATTTGGCGTCAATCTAAGAGCGAAAGAAAAGTTTGATTAAGTTCGGCAAGATCACAAATTAAACGCTTGGATAAAAGCATATGGATTTACAAACAAAAGCGATTTGAAATGCAACACATACCAGATTCTCTTCTCAGGTGCCATTTAAAAGCCATTGTTCTCTCAAGTGTTTAAGCGCAAATGTTAAAAAGGCAATGAAAAGTCACGAGCGATGAAGCGAGTGTGGGTGATAAGAGCATGTGCTTTCTTTCTTAAGGCCATGGTGCAACCCTCTCGGGAAACATAGCTATGTTTAAGTAACTCTTTTGTTTAAAGAAAATTAACACTTAGGTCCTACGTAAAATTTTGGGTGGTTTTTGTCAATTTTTCGTTTGCTTCTTAACAATATTTGTTGATTCTTTTTTCAAGAACGAGTTAGTAAACATCACGCACTAATCATCTGACTGGTTTTTAAATTTTAAAATCTATTAGACGTGAACAAAAAACCCAATTAGTTTTGGTAAAGGAACACAACTTGACGAGGCAGTGGTTATGCAGACACGCTTAAGTAACTCTCTTTTGTTTTAATAAAATCAACATAAAGTTCTAACCTAAGTGGAATTTTGAGTAGTTGTTAACGATTTTCGTTCGCTTTTAAACGATGTAAGGTAATTCTTTTTCGAGAATGAGCTAGTAAAGATCTAACTAGTTTTTAAATTTTTTAAATTTTAAAATCCATTAGTCGCATACGGAAAACACAACCCTCCCTTGGGTATTTTTGAAGAAAAATTTATATACACTTTGATCCTAAGCTAAATTTTGGGTGGTTTTTGTCGATTTTCGTTTGCTTCCAAACAATGTAAATCAATTCTTTTTCAAGAACGAGTTAGTAAACATCACGCACTAATCATCTGACTGCAATCTAAGACATAATTAGTTGTGACACTCGAGCCGAACTTTGATTTTAAATTACGAATAATTCCTGCTCCCTCTCCCCCCTCAATGTTGCCTTAGAATTATTTTTTCTCGCCTGAGCAACCAAGTATTTATACCGTTCCGACTGGGGAAAGAGGGAACACTGTCCCAACAATCATGTCTTAGATTGTATAAGTTAGAAAGCCGACAAAAACTACTTGACCAGCTGAAAATAAGAGAAACTGATCTCTTCTTGTAGAACTTCGGTTTTAAAAATTGTTCTTGGGACGATAATTAAAACTAAGAGGTTTTCACACAAATATTAATGCTTTAGGTCTAGTAATAATAAATGGTTTGTAGAAAAAATGTAGAGTAATATTATTACGGTAAATGAAGCTGTGACATGCATTTGAATTTGGCCAGAAACAAAGAGCGGGAAATCAACAGTTGATTGACACAGTTTCAGCACGGTCTAATTGAATGGCACAGTGCTTCCAACTGTTTGGCTCAGTGGATATTGCACTAATTGCTCCTAAACTGTTCTTAAAAGAAGTTAGGGATATGGAAGCCGTTAGCCGTCTTGAAGGTGAGGTGTTAGAAAATGATAAGGGGCACGTGTTAATGGAAAATTCGCAAGATTCTACCCCGTCGGAAGACCATCAACTGTTAAGCTCAAGCCACGTTCCCAGTATTTATTTACTTACCTACAGCCAGGCAGATGTTTTTGTTGTACCTACACGGGAAGAATTCGCAAGAGCAGTGTTGGACAGTTTCAAAAATGCAGACCCCTGTTCGCATTGCGAGGTAGTGCAGTGGGTCTGTAGACAAGAACTTCACAGGGACGGAGGCATACACTACCATATGGCCGTGAAGCTAAGGGCTCGCCGAGGTTGGCTCAAAGTGCGAAATTACATGGATGACAAATTGTCAATCAAAGTTAACTTCAGTAACCACCATCAAAAATTACTATTCTGCTTGGCAATACACTACGAAGGAAGATTCTTTGTACCTTCAATCACCGAACCATCCAGATTTAGCAAATTATTTTCAGAACAAACTTTTGTCCCAGGAAAGTCGATCATGCACTAGAAATGCTTCCGAAGACGGAAATGAGTGGAATGAGGGTAAGCAAAAAAGAAAACGACGTCGTAAAAACTTAAGGGTTTATGACGTGTCACAATTAGCAGTGCAGAAAGGAATAAAAATGCGTCTGGAACTTCTTGTACTTGCAAACCAACAGAAAAAGGAAGGTAAAACAGATTTAGCTGAATTTATTGCTAACCGAGGTAGCAAGGCTGTAAATAAGGCACTTGCTGTAGGATGGGAAATAGAAGAAGCGGAGAAAAAGCTTGAGAGATGTAAATTGTCTAGAACAGATATTTTGTACCGCAAAATGGGGAAAGAATGTGTTGACGGCTGTGGCAGGCGATGGCTGCACATGGCAGAAGATATTCTACAGCGTAATAACATTCAGAAATTGGAATTTGCAGAGGCAGTGTGAAAGCTTCTAAAAAAATGCCAGAGCGAAATATCGCAACATTCTTTTAAAAGGGCCCGCGAACTGTGGGAAAACATTTTTACTCAATCCCTTGAATGTGGTGTTCAGAACCTTCACTAACCCTGCGACTACTACTTTTGCCTGGGTCAGCGCAGCAGAGGCGGAAGTTGTATTTCTTGACGACTTCAGGTGGTCACCACAGATATTTCCTTGGCATGACTTGCTGCTTTCGCTTGAAGGTCAGGAAGTCCACCTACCGGCTCGGAAGACGCATTACAAACAAGATATTTCATTTAAAGGTGACACACCCATTTTTTGCACTGCCAAAGACGAGCTTTCTTATGTACGGGGTGGTGTTCTGGATAAAAGGGAGACAAATGATGCGAGTCCATTGGGTTGTGTACTCCCTGTACTCCCAAATTCCTGAAGAAGAACAAGTTAGTGTGCCGGCATGCTCATGTTGTTTCAGTGAGCTCATTTTTTCACAAGGGTGATAATAAGATAAGTTGATTTAACAATGGTGAAGCACAAAAGCACTTCACCATTTAACTTCACCATAGTAAAAGTGCTCGCTGTTCAATAGCTAAAAGACTACACAATCATTTGTTGTAATCATTTTATTAAAAATATCACACATGTTATTTCACAAGTTTCGAAATAACTATCGAAGGACTTTAAGTAGTTAAGCGCTGCTTCACCATGGTGAAGTGATATTCTGAAGGAAAACTTCCGGTGTTCTTTTAATTATTACATGTACTTCACCATGGTGAAGCAGCGCTTATTTCTTTTGGAAGCACAGAAATTGGAAAGAACATCAGTAAGTGTCTTCACCTTTTCCATGACCTTTTAGTTTCAGCGACATAATTTAGTTTGGTTTGCATAGTAACTGTGAAAAGCGAATTTTATTACTTCGAAATACATCACCATTGTGTTCACTTCACCATGTAGTAAATAAGTAAATGTAGCTCAATTAGAGTCACCCGAATTGTGCATGTCGGCACCGAGTTGAAGTTATGGAAACGTACCTTTACTGTGGCTATTGTTGGTCTTATGCTACCTTTTTCTTATCAATGACAACATTCATTATTATTTTAATACTCTAATTCATATAATAATGTATGATACTTTTTAAAACATATGTGTTTCACGGAAAGCCTGTCAAGTTTTGTAAGTTGTTAATGACGTTTAGTAACAGTTCATTGGCTTCCTCTATTTGTTCAGTTCTCAATTCTTTATATGAGCCACCGAAGTAGTAACCTTGTCATAAAAAATGACGCAGTTCCTTTCATAAATTAAAGTTTAGTTACTTAATAACTGAGACGCCTTCCCTTGTTTGTAATCACCAATGACATTCTGTTATGCATAGTTTATGGTTCGCACTTGTTTGGACAAAATCGCAGCTTTAACGCGTGCTTTAAATTGCTTTAAGCTTTCTTGCTTTATCCCCCTCTCCAATGCTTGTTTCTTGAGAATCCTTCGGACAATTGGGAATAGATTCTCGATACAATTTGGGTCAGGACTTCGAGGTGGAAGCTTGATTAAAGTGCTTTTGGCACGACGCATAGCAGATCTCGCCATACTTGAAGATATTTTCTGCAACATTTCAGTTTCTTGCACCTATTGATGAGATTTATGTCTATTTCTGCTAAACAAATGAAGCATTTCTCTCTGAACTCTTCAACCTCTGGTGGTAAACCTGCAAGTCTTAAACTTCTTCTCTGCTCCATGCTCGTAATTGAGAAAAGATTGCTTATTGACTTGTGTATCCGAATGCCCGTCACAGGGGGGATGGGGGTATCCCCCCTTTGAAAATATTTTGAAGAATATGTTTTTTGTTGTGTTGTTTTTGAATTACTGAGAAAAAATATCTGAAGGCGTCAGACGTGATCATGCCTCCTCCGCGAGATTTTTACACTTTGTTGGAGAAATTGGAGGAAATGAGCGATAAACTTGAAGATGAAGAGAAACGCTTGGTTTACAAGAGTAATAAACTGGAAAAAAGACTGGAGGGAATGGAAGACTGTCAGACGAAGCCCGATTTGGAAGCACGATTTGAAAAGATCGAGTTGGGCCTTTGGACCTGAATCACTACTTTGCAAGTTGTCGAAAAGTGTCTGAAATCATTGTGGACTGTTTGTGGAAATGGAGGAAGAGTGCGTGCGAAAGAAGCAGACCCCAATGGAGAGTTAATGAAAGATGTCAGAGTGAGAAGCATAATTAAAGATACATAGAAATCCTGCGCAGCGTAGTTGGTCATTCGCAAAGTGAAAATTGTAATACTGATGCTGTATATAAGTTCTTATTGTACCGACATTACGGCAATGCTGCCTTCTTCAGGATACAAGACTAAAATACCGTTAAAAAGTTCGTTATGATTAGCTCACGTGCCTGATTGCGCACTCGCGCGCGTGCCCATATATAGGTTCAATGTAATGGAAATAACAAACTTTCAAGAGAATAAACAAACATTTGGTCTAACTTAATGTTCATGAACGAGAAAAATTTCATTAACAACAAAGATACAGTGTAACTTTTAATACTGTAATGAAACAAGTTTGTTCTTCATCTCTTAATATGCTCTCCGTTTAGACATCATGGTATGTAGGTTTGCGTAAACCTAAACCACTGGGCACATTTTGGAACTGTTATTGTGTTCGTATTTCTTCTCCCTACTGGTATTTCTTCTCCCTACTCCCAAAAGAATTTGTTGACAGTACTCTCCCCTGTCGTCTTGTCTCTTGCCAATCATTTAGTTGTTGCTGTACTGCAGGTCTTGAAATTTCTGCCTTTACTGCCCCTTTGAGCGCACTGACTGCTTGTTCCACTATGTTAAGGAAAGGGCTATACGCTGGCAGCATCTTCAGTTCTGTATTGGCTGCTGGGTTATCAGCATTACGATGGGCCAGAGCTCCATCGTATAACATATATACTGTAGAAGACCTAAATGTAATAACTGCCCTTAAATGTAACTAAAACCACTATGTGGAACTTACTGGGGCCCAGTGAGAGTCGGGATTGCACAAATATAGTTGATCTTTTGCACCCCTCCCCCCTCTTCTGCGGAGGCTAATACTGATGTAATTCAGAGCCAAAAATCTTTGAAGTCGCTTCAGTGTTATTATTCCGCCATATTTACCAAATCGTGGCTCGAATGCTGCTTTAGCCTATTAAATTCGCGAAAGGGACTGGGCATTGTATGCGATGAGGCAAAAATTAAGGAAACTTCCGCATATTTTATATTTTGGCTGATAATTTTTAAAACAATTTCGCAAACAAAGAGGTTTTTCCAGCAAAATGTTTGAACACCTGCTTAAATGTGAGTAATTTTAATAGTTACTACGTCAATCAACTTATAATAATATTAGAATTTCTTTGAAGTATGTATTATCTTTATAACATTAACAAACTTTTTTTTATAAATAGTTGTTCGTTTACATGAAATATTCGGTATACTTGTCCTGATCGTGCATATAGAAAGCTCAATGTCAAAAAAGTTCTCGTTATTTCATTATAACATTAACAAAGCATTTTAAAAATAATTTTGTTTACATGAAATATTTGATTTAGAACTTGTCCTGATCGTGCGTATAGAAAGCTCATTATCCAAAAAACTCTCGTTATTTGGTTACAACGTTGACAAACTTTTGTAAAAATAATTGTTCATTTACTTAAAATATTCGACAGCTTAAGCTTCTTTGATCCAACTTGGATGGCTTCTTCTTTTAGGGTTACTTTCACTTTGAAGGAAACTCTGTCCCGTTCTTTGCCTTTGTTTAGTATGTCGATTATGTTCGTAGCGATTTGCTTTTCCTCTGGCACCTCAGCAAATTGAAATGAGTGCTCGCTGGCTGTAGGTTGACCTACGTATGTCATGTCATTGATTACTATTTTATCGTCACTTGTTCTTGCGAAGTCTTTAATTTTGATTGGTGTCTTCGTTTGTTTGCTTTGAACGAAGATCTTGCGTTTTTGAGGAGAGTACAGCAATGCTTGACACGTTTTTACTGGGGAAGTCTGGATTCTCATCGTTACATAATCAGTGGTATTACTTTGGTTTCTTTTCACTTCTGATACATCTTGTGTGTATCCTATGAGTATCTCTTCGTTTTTATGCTTACTGCTTGTCTTGTTGAGAGGGGACAACATTTTACAGCTTTCAAGTATCAGAGTTGTTACGGTTGTGGGGTGTTGTATGAGATCTTGGCTATTCATACACACGAGGTCGGTTTATTTGTCACCTTTTAGGATGAAGATATGTTTCGAGCTGATTTGTTATGGAAAGTGTACTGAAAGGTGGTTTCTTTTGCAGCTGATGAAAAAGTATGCAGGTAATCATAAGTACGCATTTTACAAATTGGTACAGAATACAGAGTGGTACCAAAATCAAGCGTCCAGAGCAATGAGACAAGCAATGGAAGATGCCTCGGACTCAGATTTCTCCGACTGCGACTCTGATTAGTCTCCCTTAACATTTCAACTGTCTCATTGGATGTGTCTAAGCACTGATGTTTAAAAGGATATACTTAACAATTTTTTCCCTGCCCTTCTGTCAGTTGTAACTTATTCCCCTACTCCTGTACATCAAAGGCAGTTAATTACACTGGATTAATTCTATTAAATTTTCAACACCAATAAATAAGTTTCAGTCAATGAGAGAAGTGGCGATAGGCTATATCACAACCGAGACTACATTTGTAAAAAACTGAAGTATCTTTTTTGTTTTTGTTTATATTATAGATGGCCAAACCGTGGGAAAGAAATTGTGCGGTCAAATCACAAAAACAACGAATGCTGTGAAACAACTTATAAGGCAGTACGAGCGAGGAGATGCAGCATCACTTGGATGTAGATACCCTTCAAAGGTCAATCTCCAGGAAGCGTTGGACATCAGT
>OZ026602.1:29275176-29280176 GCA_964020085.1 Micromussa lordhowensis | reverse complement strand
TAAAGGACAAGTACATTTTTGTGTCGTCTACATAAGAGTCTACTTCACATTTCTTTAATGATTGAGGAAGATCATTAACGTAAACACTGAAAAGCAGTGGTCCCAGGATGGATCCTTGTGGTACTCCAGTCAAGACGGGTAGAAAGTCAGACAGGCTTGAATTGATATGTACTCTTTGATATCTGGATGAAAGATAGCTCTTGAACCATAGAATCGCTTGACTGGATAATCCTGTATGTCGTAGTTTCTTTATTAGTAGATCATGGTTGAGACTATCAAAAGCTTTACTCATGTCTAAAAAGATCGAAGCAGTAAGTTTCTTATTATCCATAGCGTTCAGAATAAAATCATTAGAGTGGATAATTGATGTTTCGGTAGAATGATGTCTATTATTACCACTTTGTGTAATTGCAAGTCGATCCTTGGAAATCAAATATGAGTCCACTTGTTTATGTACTGCTCGTTCACACACTTTCGACAGGACAGGTAGTAGTGATATTGGACAATTATTGTTTGCTAATTCATAGTCGTCAGTCTTGGGGATTGGAACAACCTCTGCTATTTTCCATGCTATGGGAAAAACGCTACTTGAAAGCAAATTGTTGATGAGGTCAGTAATTGATGGAAGAATCGAAGGTAAACAATCTTTGTAGACTTTGATAGGTATCTTGTCATGACCAGGAGATTTGTTGGATGGAATGGACATCAAAATGGCATGAACTTCATTAGCAGTTACTGTTCGAAAGTGGAACTGTTTTGTAGATAGGATAGTTTAGTGGCACAAACTTAGTTGGATTAAAGTCATCTCCCTTAAAAGTAAGGGACTGGATTGTTTTATTAGCATTTTGGCCAACATTTGAAAAGAATTGATTAAATTCATTTGCCATGACTTTGTCGTCTTTGCTGTATATCTTGTGTTGACTGCATGACTTTGATGGTACACACATTCGTATTGTTTTCCAAAGACAATTGCTATTGTTTAAATTATTTTTGATCTGTTCCTGGACAAATTCCATTTCAGCAATCTTTATTTCTCGCTTAACTTCTTTCTTGAAGTTTTTATAGGCTGACCATGCGAGCAAATCGTCGGTTGACGAAGAAAGACTGGTGGGTTGGGTAATAAGGGAAGTAGGTGAGGTGACGATGGTGCCAGGTGAGGGAACCATGCTGCTTGGTGAGGCGACGATGGTGCTTGGCAAGGTAACTATGGTCCTAGGTGAGGTAACGATGGTGCTTGGTAAGGTAACTATGCAGGTGCTACATGAAGGAACAAGGAAGCTGTTACGGTGTTTTGTGAAGTTAGTGGGCTTGTGATAGATGAGGATGAACTGACAGTGGATGTGGATGGGGTAGACTGACTGTAGACGGAGTGTGAAACATGGATTGGCTATGAATATAACAGTGGATCCAATGACAAGGAATGGTGTGACTATGACAGAAGGGAATAGAATATCATAAATGCAGTTGATTTTACACATGGTCTTCGGTAATTTTTCAATTTGTCTCCGGTACTTTGGTAGGGTCGATATAGGCCACTCTCTCTTTCCAGAACAGCTTCTGGTAATCAGGCGTACCCAGGTTAAAGGTAAAATTAAAACAGTACAAACAAATAATCTCGATACCTGTTGCTTAGCATTCCTTTCCTTCTCTTTGTCTGCCCCTTCCTGAAATTACAAACTTTACAACTAAAGTTTTTGCTTGAGCATTTTGTACCTACCCATAGCCATTTACTTGTCTCAACATGGACACAATCAATTGTTTTAAAATTCAAGTGATGAATTGACTTTAAATTCAACCGATCAAATTTCTTGAAATAGAAGCTATCGAATGTCTTAAGGTGGCTCAAAACAGTTCCCAGCAGTTAGACTTGGATTGGTCATTATAATCACTTTTGATTAATTGATGCTACAATCATGATATCAAAAAAAGCAGAAACGTTGATTACACAATAGATTACCATATCAACAGGATGACGGCTAAAAGACCTTTACTTACTGCTTTGCTCAGAATCAAGGGAACACTAATTGTGCATCATTTATGAGGATCTTTAGTAATAATAATAATTATAATAACAATAATAAGAATAAGAAATTGGGTGCTTCTTGGTTTTAGAATTTTGTTTGTTGATTTGTTTGTGGTCTTTTTTAATTCTAAAACTGAGTGTAAATGTTAGATTTATGAATCTTTGCTTCCTTTTTGGATGCACTTACAGACAAACGAAATTCCACTTCTTGTCTTCTTTTCAGTTGTCGGGTCTCCTCCAGTAAACGTCTACAAATCATTGATTTCAGTGTTAAAAGAAATATTACTCACAATATTAATAGTGAAATTATGGCAAAAGGTAACAATTATTTTATGATACATAAAGGGTCACTAGTTCTACTAAATTTCTGGTTTATAAAATATTTATGCCTACGTTAATTTCTTGATTCATTCATTTACTCGCTGTCACCTTTGTGTGCAAAGGGCATCTCCGGCTTGACATGCCTCTTCAAGGGAGTCTTCAAGTTCACGAATGAACTCCCTTTCATTTCCTGGGCAGAGATATAACAAAAATAGATACTATCATAGTTACTTAATTTTTTTATACATTGTGATATTGCATTTATGAGGATGCTTTTCATTGCCTGTATGTTCAATGTCTATTAGGATTGATGAATCTAAAACAACATCATGTATAATTTGTCAATGTAGAAAGTACCGAAAGATCACAGTAACACTTAAGATCGAGATCAAGTTGCATCTTTGTAAAAAGCACATCATTTTTGAACTATCACTTGGTATGACTTTTGTGATCGGTGCAGCAAAGGCATTAAAGACATTAAAATTGACTATGTTTCATCAGAGAAATCCAATTCTGCAAACATACAATGCCAATTCTGCAGCATACAATGTTAAATATTTCTTACAATGTTAAATATTTCTTACAATATGAAACCCTTGCAAGGTACCTATCAAAATGTTCCCAACCACAAATCGTTGTGATGACATGGTTGGCTGGAAAATACCAACTTCAAAATTGTTCCCCATCTGGTTTGTTTTCCATAGCAGGTTGCCGCAAGCTACAGGATGAAATAAAATTAACCCTTTTTTCCCAAAATTTGGTAAACTGAGCCATTCAGTATACCAGTATAATGTCTAAAAAAAAATTGTGTAACATCTCAGTCTATAATTAAATATCCTAACTAATAATGTAACATAACTAATGCTATCCTGACAAGTTCTGTAGTGTACTGAGCACCTACCTTTGGTATTAAAGCAGCTCCCCACTAGGGCGACATGTATAAACGTGTTTGCCAATTTCTTCAGGCAACTTTCTGATTGCATTATGGACCTGACCGAAATGTGCAAGCAAGAAAAGTGTAGAGTATAAATAATAAACACTAAAATATATTATGTGGAATTGTAAGAGGTGCTTTGACCACATCATAGTTTGTTAATAATCATTAAAGCTGAGTAGGACTTCTCCGCCACCTCTCCTAGGAATTTCTAATCATTTGTGGAGAGAATTGGTGGGCATTTAAGTAAACAATGTAATTTATTTATACTGTAAGTCACAAAACTTTTTTTATAGAAAGATACCTTATGATTGTCGCCATTTGGTGCGACAGTTCAAAACGTATGAGCACAAGTGGTTTGCAGTCTAGGTGGCTCTGTAGTCTCATCTAGAAAATAAGACAAAGATTATTGTATGAATTAAGATGCTCTGTCATGCAACGTTGGGGATTTCAGAACTGACTTGATGGTCATTTCAAGCATCAAACTCGCAGCTAACTGTAGAACAACCCTTAAGAGACACAGAAAATCCAAGAAAACCCATGCATGGAAAGGCACAACTGGGGATGATATTGTATTACAGCAAACTCAAAAATATCATACCGGTATAATAAAGACATAAATTATTGTTTACCTGTTAAAACCCAATTTTATAGTAGAGTAATACAGTGCATATCAATCCAATATTTTAATTTTAAATTCTACATTTTAATGGTTAAATATTCACATAGCTTTTGAGGACTTAAGACATTTACAGCAATAGAGCTCTAATGCCAAATTATTAGGTTTGCAGTTGTAACAGATAATACAGCTTTTTAGGATCAAATGGCTCACAGAAAGATTCTGAAGATTAGAACTGCAAGAAAAAAGTTGATATTTACTTCTTCTGCATCAAGGCATAAAAGAGGCAGTTGTTGTGGCACATCATGTTCCTTGAGAAACAACCTGAAGAGCTCTAGGTCATGAGAAGGACCACGCATATTATCTGCAAAATGCAATTACAGCCTTAAACATGTATGTACACCTTAAATCTGGGCTTTACCTCGGTGTAAAAACCTCACAACTGACGTCACATTTTCACCACAATAAGAAATGGAAATAGAAATAATCTCCTAGTTTCCGCTGGCTATCTGGTTCTATGGTTCTCTTGGTTCTCTGGGTCTCTGGGTCTCTGGTTCTCTGGTTCTCTGGTTCTCTGGTTCTTGTGGTTCTCGTGGTTCTCTGGTTCTCGTGGTTCTCGTGGTTCTCTAGTTCTCTTGGTTCGTGGTTCTCTGGTTCTTTGGTTCTCGTGGATCTCTGGTTCACGTGGTTCTCTGGTTCTTGTGGTTCTGGTTCACCCACTTCGACCAACACGTTTTAGAATACTACGAGCCGCTTAGAATGTTTTCTCCCAGGCTGCTCTCCAAAGTTTTGGTTTTGAGCCAGGAATCATAAATGGTCCGTAGACCTAAACATTTCCCACTCATTTGATTTCATTTGGCGGGCTCTTCGAGTATCAACATGGATGGCGAGAGCGAAATTCGAAATATTGAAGATTTGCAAGCAAAACTAGTGGACGTTACCCTACCTTTCGACGAGATTGTGCCAGTGGCGGCGAGAGATTGGATGGAAAGAATTGCAGAAAGTCACGGAACATCTCGAGAGATGTTGTTACTAAGTGCACTAACATCAACGAGTGCACTTATTGGAAAAAGCTTGCTGAAGGTGTTTTCTACGTATGAAGA